>CM056489.1:5778893-6268591 GCA_029783415.1 Anisodus acutangulus | reverse complement strand
GGAATACGCGTCAACATTACCCGAAGAATAATAGGTACCCACACCTAGGAAGAGTTAGTGAGTCGTGTAATAGGCGACCATTTCACGCGGTTCGGGGGCACTTGAGTCAGCCGCCGGCGCCCGACAACAGCGTCTTGACCCCATCCAATTTTTGGGCCAATTCCCCCTTCCTTTAACCCAAATTTTCAACTATAAATACCTTATTTTCTCTTCATCTTTCTCACAAATCTTCCTACAATCTCTCTAGTCTCTCAATCTATCTCTATACAAGTCTACATTCCCTACTAAATATTATATTTTATTTGTTCATTTGTATAACTGTATCAAAGTTCAAAAATTGGGAGTGAAGTTGACAACTAGCTTGAGGATCATCCATCGAGCAAAGTTTTAATTTTCAACCTCGATTACATGTCGACGTTACGTCGGCGTTTGGTACATTCGTTCCTTTTTTAAATTATTATTGTTACTTTATTTTAATTATCGCACTTAATTTTATTATCTTTAATTATATATTTACATAATTAAAATGGAAGGATTAATAGGTATGTTTAAGGGTAAGAGTGCTTCTTTTAGTAGGGGTAACAAAGGTAGAGGTACTTCTTCTAGTCATCCTATTCCTAGACATGATGATTTGATTGATTATACTCATATAGATGAAACTGGATTTTTTAATGATATAACATTAAACTATGAGATATATTCTGCAACTCAACCAGACTTTAATTTAGAAAATAATCTAGATGACACGCCCACTAGTGCACCTCAAACTGAAACTGGAACGCCTCCTATTCCCCCTAGCATGAGATGAGGCCCCACACAATGAAAATTAAAATCTGCTGCATGGGATTTTTTTGATAGAGACCAAGAGAATCAAGTAGTTAGATGCAGAATTTGTAAAAATGTTTATAAATTTAAAATGGGAAAAGGTCCGGGTGGGACGGGAGATTTATTGAGACATGTACAAAACTTTCACAAAACTAGGTGGGATGAATACGAAGCTACAAAGTCTGGTGCGCCAATGCGCTCTCAGTCGGGACAAGGTTCACATAGTATTTCAGACCAAGTACAGGGTCAAATTAACCCGATGACGGGGGGAATTGTAGGCCCTAAATACGATAAACATAGAGATAGGGAAGCAATAACAAAATTAGTTGCGGTGGAAAATTTTCCTTTTTCGTTTCCTTCCTCTCCTAATTTTATTCATTACATTAGAGATATGTATAATTCCGCTTTTAACGGTTTTCCTAGATCAACTGTTAGGAGAGACGTTTTTAAATTTGCACATGAATATCAACAATATTTACGTTATTCATTATATCATTTTCCTGGCAAAGTATCTATCACGTCTGATATAGGCCGTAGTACTATCTACCATGATTATTTAACTGTAATATGTCATTGGATAGATTATAAATGGTCTATGCAAAAACATATTTTAGCATATAGATATATTGATGATAGGCACACCGAAAATTTTATTGCAGAAAATATTCATCAAGTTTGCGATTATTATGGAATAACTGATAAAATAATGACTGTTATGTTAGATAATGCTTCTTCTAATAATTATGTTATTAGACTTTTAAAAGATCTTTTGACTCCATCTTTTCCTAATCATTTTCATATAAAATATGCGTGCCATATTTATAACTTAGTTGTAAAGGATGGTCTATCACTTTTTGAATACAATCTTAATAAAGTACAATTTGCTATAAACTTTATTTTTAGAAGTAATAGAATACAAAGAAAAAAAGAATATAAAAAAACTTGTCACGATTGTGGACTACTTTATAGAAAAATTCCCGAAGAAGTAGCGACTAGGTGGAATTCTTTATATGAACAACTACTTGTTGCTTATGATTATAGAAGACCTATAACTTTATTTTTTTACCGCCCATAATCGAAATCCAACTGATATGGTTGTAGATAACGATTGGGAAAAAAAAATCAGAACTTATTGTATTTTTAGAGAAATTTTTTCAAGCAACTAAAGAATTTTCTTGTATATATTATCCTACTATTTCAACTATGTTATTTTATATAGCTCTAATCTTTTTGTTACTTAGTAAATATATGAAAAACCCATCTTATAAGGCACCTACTAAAAATGTTTATCAAATTAAAAAAAAAAAATTTCCTATTTCGACTATTTATATTATTGGTGATGTATTAAATCCGACTATTAAAATAGACGGTTGTAAAACACTTATTGAAACTATTTATAATTGTATAGCAGTACTTCCACCTCCAACTCCAAAAAATCCAAATAAACAAACACCCAAGGAACAAACTAAAGAAGAAGTTTTGTCTAGCATACACGATGAATGCAAAAAAGTATATACGCATTACCAACAAGAAAGTGCTAGCAACCAATCGGCTTCTATACCATCTTCTTCTTCTTCTTCTTCTTCTTCTTCTTCTTCTTCAGTACAACCTTATAAAAGACATGTTGTTTCTGCGGCTAGTATTGAAAGCCTTAGAAGTAGAATGTTTAGTGGTACCACTACTAATCAAGTTAACGAGTTTGATGTTTTTGTATTGCAAGGTGTTGTATCGTACCAATTAGCTTTCAATGAAGAAGGACGTGAAGACTTGCTGAAATAACTTCGTAAACACGACAATGGATCTTAAAAAGCTCCGCCCACGAGGAGTATTGACCCTTTTTCATCTCAAGGGTGATATGGATGAAGTTTTTTAATATTGTTTACTGCAAGTGAAAGATGAAATTTGTTTCGTCAGCCATGGAAGATGAAATTTATGAGGAGAAGGGAGAGAGAATGGTTGAAAAAAATACTAGGGTTCCGTGAGGGTGGAGGCTGAGAGCTATGGTCGGCGGCGGTTGAGGTATTTTTAGGCTATTGATACCATAAATGAATATGTTCCCTTGATTGTATTCATCAATAATGTACAATATATATAGTAATACAAGAATATTTAAACTAGGTAACTAATCAATCTAATTACAATAGGAAATATAAATCTACCTAAAATAGAAGACCTAATTACAATAAGAATATAATTCTACCTAAAATAAGAGATATACAATTAATGAAAGAATATTCGGGAAATATTCTATTAGAAGTCATATTGCTTTAGGTCTTGAAAAATTAAAGGTCCCAAAGGCCGGTCCTGACATTTAGTAGGCCCTGACAAAATATAAATTGAGGGCCCTATATAGCAAATAAGAACGATAACTTCAAATATCAATACATTGTCATTTTGAACTTAGTTAGATTACATTTGACTATAAAACTTCATGGACTCTCTGCATCAAGTAATAACTATATGAACTCTCTACATCAAGTATTTTAAAAATCATTAACTAATTAGAATATTAAAAAAAAAAGCAAATATGATTTCAATAAAGATTTATAATGTTGCAGAGATTCACACACACACACACAAATTAAGTACTAAATCACCACCTTAAGTTTACACTTGCAGCACACACACACACAAACTAAGTACCAAATCACCACCTTTAATCAAATTATCAAATCAGTCCAAAACACCATTAAACTACCCAAATCAACCAATTTTAAATCTAATAACTAATGAATTAATTCAATTAAAAAAATTGAGTACAAGCATAGCTATTCTTTATTAGAAACTAGAATACTAGTCTAAATCCCAGTTAATTGAAAATTACATAAACGTAATTGAAAAACTACAAATCAATAACAACAAGTTGAACATCAATATTTTCAATTATCAAAACCTAACATCAAATTTGACAGAGTTGAGACTTGAAATCAAATAAATTAAGTATGGTCTTACCGGAAAACTCAAACGGATGGATGGTGGTCGGAATTCCTCCAGAAGAACCAGATCCAAGGACAACAATGGTGGAATCGGTGGATATGGCGGTGGAAAATAGATATCGTTAATTGAGAGTAGAAAAAATTCACAAGTGAACTGGAGAAGAGAAATAAAATAGGGGAAATCTGAAAAGGGTTTTGAGAAATAATTGAATTTCATGTAAAGATTGATTTGAAGAAAATAATTAAGGATAGAAGTGAAGAAGACGAAAAGACCTCTCATTTATTTCTCCCTCTCTTTCTCTGTGCTGTCTTTATTTTCTTTCTCTTTTTCTGTAATCTCTTCATCAGATACAGATGCTTTTTTTCGTTTATCTATTTAATTGATAGGTAATTAATTTTTTTATGGGTCAACATATATAATATTATACTAGTATAGATGTACATGGGTAGGGCCCTCTATCACCTCGGGGCCCTGGGCCGTCGCCCTAGCCCATCTAGGCAAAAGGCGTTATTACATATAATGCATAAATTAAATTATAATCAGAGGTGGTTCCAACATCTAAATTCTATGGATTCAACCTTTGAGTTTCTAGCACTGAACTCATTATATATTTAAAATTATGAGTTCATATCGACTTTTTATTGCAATCTTAGTAAATCTTCATGCATAAATTTATGTTTCGCGCGAAAAGTATTGGGTTCTGATGAATAAACCCGGACTGTAACATCAGATCCATCCCTGATTATAGTTATCGTAAATGAAAAGTTCCAAGTTATATGCTATTTTCCTTCTTTTTCTTTTTATTCAAGTTTAGTTGAAGTTGTTCGGATGAGTAGTTAGTTTTCCTGAGTAGGTTATATCTATTTTGTCTCGTTCGATTGATTTATAAATCAGAAAGTAAGTCTTTTTGACTCATCAATATACGAATTTTTGAAATACATTTAAAGGACTCTTTTTATAGGTTGGTTTTAGATCACCAATTTTATTGAGTCGCCCTGAACACTAATGTGACCTCTTATCGCTCATAGGTCACCATTCCTCCAGCCTTTAAGAATAAGGGACATAGGTCACCATTCCTCCAGCCTTTAAGAATAAGGGACATAGGTCACCATTCCTCCAGCCTTTAAGAATAAGGGACATAGGTCACCATTCCTCCAGCCTTTAACTTTGTTCCATCTGGTAATACATCATCTTCCAGTATTCCCTTAGGATCCTGGTGACATTAAAATTAGTTCAGAGAGTAAGTTATATGTATTGATGGTGTAAAAATAACATTCTCTTTGTCCCAATTTATGTGATATCATTTTCTTTTTTGGTCTGTCCCAAAAAGAATGTCACTTTTTTATATTTAGAAATAATTTAACTTATGAAATGATTTACAGCCACACATTTATATAAGATTTGTTTTGGACCACACATTCCAAAAGTCATTCCTTCTTTTTTAAAGTTTGTGTCAAATTAAACAATGTCATATAAATTAAAACGGAGGAAGTACTACTAACCTACTATATTAGGTTAAAATTCACGGACTGAAAAAATCTCTACATTGTCAGTGTTACTAGAAATTTGTGGATTTTCCACCGATGTTCCCGCCGAAACACAATTGGTAAATTAGAATTTCCAATGAAAATTCATCGAAACAATTTCCGACAAGCACATTTCCCACGGATTCTGTTGGAAATTCCGTGAGAAATACGTGTGTTTCTCATAGTACATAACTTAAGTTCTATCAATTATAATTGATTGGTGACCAATTGATAAGAATGTGTGCTGAATTTTGGCCAGAATTTTGCACACATTCTTATCAATTGCTCCTGATTACACTAAAACCAACTCATTCACCTAGTGCTCATATCAATTAGGGGTCGTTTAGTAGAGTGTATAAGAATAATGATTAATAGAGTGTATTAGTAATGTTGATATTAGTAATGCTGATATTAGTAATGATAACATTAGTTATGCAAGAATTATTTTTTATCCATCATTTAGTTTTAGTGTATTAGAAATAACATGCATTGCATAATTTCTAAAAATACTTGGTTGTATAAAAAATAACCTCCATATTATACTATGTGAGGGGCTTCATGGACAATTGTGTCTTTAACCATGTTCATGCATGTATTAAAACTCATTGCATTGCTAATATCATGATTTGGTAGGTATTAGTTATGCATAGGACAATATCAAATAGGGTGTATAACTAATGCTTAGGATGAAAAAGTGTATCAAACAAGATATTGGTAATACACAAAGCATTAGCATTCATTATTTTCTCTCTACCAAACGACCCCTTAGAGTATAAGTTATATGCACTGATAGTATAGTTTTCCCAATGAATCATAATTTTGCCCTGATTTTTGCAACAAAATTAGGGGAGCTAACCTGAGGAACAGCAGGGTACAATCGAATGCAGATAGTATAGTTTTCCCAATGAATCATAATTAAGTAGCCCTGCAAATTGGATTGCTCTCGAATTGACTGATTCAGGATCCTCCGCGTCATACTGATGCAACGATACGTTCTCTTCGTTAGCCCGGACTAGTTCCAACGACTTCAGCTCCGCGTACAGCTTCTCCGCTACGTGCTCGTGAGTTATAATCATGTAGATAGCCCAAAGACAGAGTCGTTGCAGTCGTATCGCGACCCGCGATGACAAAATTCAGGACAATGTCTCTCAGGCTTTTATCAGTCATATTGTTCTCAGGGTCTTTCCCTAGCTCAATGAATCTTGACAATATGTCCTGTTTATTAACCTGGTTATGTTGAAAATCATTGAGAAATCAGCATAGTATATAAGACTAATAGCCCGTTTTGCTAAGCTCCAGGGAAACTGCAAATTTTGAAAAACGTTTTTGGTCATAAGTGATTTTAAAAAAAGTATTTTTGAAGAGCAACAATTTGTATTTGACTAATAAATTTGAAAACCATTCCTAATATTACAACAATTTGTGCTTGTTTAAGGTACCAAAACGGCTTAGGGGGGAATTACTTTTACCGCTTCTCAAAAATAGCGTATGCTACTACTCAAAATTACTGAGTGGACATTTGGACATAAAAAATGTGAGGTTTTTAAGTTGAAAATGGTATTTAGAAATTGGGACTTGCGTTTGAACATGAATACAAATTGGAGTTGTTTTTTTAACTTTGTGCGTGATTTGGAGTGAAAATAGCTTTTTGAAGTTTTTCGAATTTAAATTGAATTTTGAAAAATTGTAACAATTCTATGTCCAAAAAATTTCCGGAATAAAATCCGGAGAAAAGTATAAACTATCCATGATCAAATGGGCCCTGGACACCTCAACTAACTAAAATAATTGTTTTTTTCAAAAAAATAAACACTTCTGACTTTCCATAAGCTTGATGAAACAGGCTTTATAATTTAGCTAAACCTAATTATAAAAAGTTCATATGAGCCTACTTTGTCATTTGTTTCTAACTCTGTCTTCCTTTTTCTTATGACAGAATATGTGAAATCATCAATTTTTCTAATACTTTGATCAATGATGGCTTCTGATCCAATATTGAGAAATTTCTTGATTTTCCACATAGGGTCGATGAATCTTAGTGTTACAATGACATTTGCAGCATCAAATGTTTTTGCAAAGCTATTTTCTGGTATTTGGGTCCAATGTTCCTATCTCTACACCAAATCCCACTTTACATATTGAGTCTAGAGTCATCCTCTCATCCTCATCAAGAGATCATGAAAAAAAAAACATTTGTTGTTTAGAAATAATACAAAAGCAAAGCAAAGAAAAGTTTTATTGTTATTATCCCATGTTATGTGATATGCTTTTTTTTTTTGTCTGTCCTACAAAAGAATGTCACATTTCTTTTTTTGGAAGGAATTAAACTTTAATTCCAATTTCAACCATTACTGACATGATTTATTGGCCATGCCACACAAACATCAATGTGCATATTTTAGACCACAAGTTTTAAAAGTTTTTCTTTATTTCTTATACTTCGTATCCAGACAAACACTGTCACATAAAATGAGAAGAAGAGAGTATCTTAATCACTGTTTTTAAATCCCACATTATGTGACACACATTACTTTTTAGTGTGTAAAAAAAAAGAATGATACATTTATCTTTTTGGAAACAATGCAACATTAAACTTTCAATTTACCTTTAATGACATGATTTATAGTCACACAAAGTCTATACTTCTATTTTAGACCACAATTCCAAAAGTGTTTTTTTCTTTCTTAAACTCATGTCTAATCAAACACCTTCACATAAAATTGGAGGGGGGGGGGGGGGAGTATCTTATTGGTAAATACTTACCTACACATGGTGTATACACCAAACTATGTTAATTTACTATAGTTAAGTGATTTAATGAGATGATAATGCATATTAAATTACCATGTTTAAGTGCATAAGTTTATGTATATATACATATCATGCTTCGATTTGGTGCAAACATCGGATGCGATAAGTTTTTACTGTATCTTAATCATTATATTTAAGTCCAAATGAATTCAACTTACTTGCATGTCTACTTGCTCATTCTTGAAAGATGCTTCATTTAGAATTTTAAAGAGTTTAAGGCTATAATCCCAGAAAACAACCGTGTTGAAATCCCTTAAATTCTTTGAAGCAAACTCAAAGCTAGAAGTCTTCCTTTGTTTCCTCCAAAGCTTACCATCCACATTAAAGATGTCATCTCCAAGCAAAACTTCCATAAATGAATGGTACACTTCACCCTCTCCCAACCAAAAACACAATCATTCTCATGCTAGACTAATATGTAAATAGGAAAACAAAATCTAGTTTCCGTTCAGTGAATAATATAATTAGTAATAGAAAAAGTTCTTGTGCCTTTTTTATATGAAAAGGAGCAAGATAGAGTAAGCTCAACATGCTAATAAGTTTTTTTTGTTTAAAAAAATTGTTTTTATTACATAGGGTAGGGGAAGGGGAAAGGGGAGGGGATTACAATGTCGGATTCGAACGCTAACCAACAAGGTGAAAGTTCAAGCAAGCAACCAACCAACTGAGCTACTAGGTCCCTATAAGGGTGGCCAGTGGCCCGGATCGGCCCGGTCCCGCCCCGACCCCGATATGTAAAAAAATACGGGACATGGTCTCGTCCCGCTCGAACCCGGCCCATCCCAATCCCGCCAGCCCGCCACGGTCCCGGTCCCGCCCCGATCCCTCCCCTTTGCACAAAATAGTTGTTGCACCAACAACCATTTTATATTTTGATCGTTGTGCAACAGTCATTTTTGGCCTCCCCCCCCCCTCCCCCAACCCACCTATCCCCTTAATATTTATTTTTAACTCCTAAGTTATTATATTAACATTTTAACCCAATTTTCCAACTATAAATACCTCATTTTTTCTTCATATTTCTCACAAATCTTCCTACAATCTTTCTAATCTCTCAATCTATCTATCTACAAGTCTACATTGTCTACTAAATATTCAATTTTATTTATTCATTTGGGAGTGAAGTTGGCAACTAACTTGATGATCTTCCATCGAGCAAAGTTTCAATTTTCAACCTCTCGATTATACGTCGGCTTTGGTACATTCGTTCATTCATTAAATTATTATTGTTTCTTTATTTTATTTAGCGCACTTAATTTCATTATCTTTAACTATTTATTAGCATAATTAAAATGAAAGGAATTACAGGTAGTAAGGCTTCTTCTAGTAGGGGTAACAAGGGTCGGGTACTTCTTCTAGTCATCCTATTCCTAGACAGGATCCTATTCCTACACATGATGATTTTGTTGATACTGAACATTTTCCTCCAATACCATTAGATTTAGACAAGAAGATATTTTCTGGAACTCAACAAGACTTTAATTTAGAATATGATCTAGATGACACACCGACTAATCTAGATGACACACCCACTAGTGCACCTCCAACTGGAATGCCTCCTATTCCCTCTAGTATGAGATGAGGTCCAGCAAAACGACCATTAAAATTAGATGTATGGAATTTTTTTGATAGAGACGTAGACAATCAAGTAGTTAGATGTAAAAATTTGTAAAGATGTTTTTAAATTTAAAACTGGAAAAGGTCAGGGTGGGACGGGGGGGGGGGGGGGGGGGTTAATGAGACACATAGAAAGGGATCACCCAACTAGGTTTGCCTAATACAAGGCTGAAAAACCGGGTGCGCAAACGCCCTCTCCATCGGAACAAGGTTCACATACTGTCCCGGACCAAATACAGGGTCAAATTAATCCCACTACGGGGAAAATTGTAGGCCATAATTACAATAAACATAGAGATAGGGAAGCAATAGAAAAATTAGTTGGTATGGAGGGTTTGTCTTTTTCATTTCCTTCATCTCCTGGTTTTATTCATTACATTAGAGAAATGTATAATCCTGTTTTTTATCGATTTTCCTAGATCATCTGTTAAGAGAGATGTATTTAAATTTGCACATGAATATCAACAGTATTTACGTTATTCATTATATTATTTTAATGGTAAAGTGGCTATCACTTCTGATATAGGTTGTAGTACTAACGACCATGATTATTTAACGGTAACCTGTCATTGGATAGATTATAAATGGTCTATGCAAAAACGTATCTTAGCGTATAGATATATAGATGATAGGCACACTGGTACTTTTATTGCAGAAAATATTTATCAAGTGTGCAATTATTACGGAATAACTGATAAATTTATGACTATTACATTAGATAACGCTTCTTCTAATAATTATGCTATTATAATTTTAAAAAATAGTTTAACTCCATCTTTTCCAAATCATTTTCATATAAAATGTGTGTGTCATATATATAACTTAGTTGTAAAGGATAGTTATCACTTTTTGAAGACATTCTTAGTAAAATACAATATGCTATAAACTTTATTTTTAAAAATAATAGAATACAACGAAAAAAAGATTATAAAAAAACTTGTCACGATTGCCAACTACCTTATAGAAAAATTTCCGAAGAAGTAGCAACTAGGTGGAATTCTTTGTACGAGCAACTACTTGTTGCTTATGACTATAGAAGACCTATAACTTTATTTTTTAACGTCCATAATCAAAATCCAACTGATATGGTTGTAGATAACGATTGAGAAAAAATTTCCGAACTTATTATATTTCTAGAGAATTTTTTTCAAGCAACTAAAGAATTTTCCGGTATATATTATCCTACTATTTCAAGTATGTTATTTTATATAACTCTAATATTTTTATTACTTAATGAATATATGGATAAACCAAATTATAAGGCAACTATTAAAAATATGTTTATCAAAATAAAAAAATATTTTTTCTATTCCGACTATTTATATTATTGGTGTTGTATTAAATCCGACTATTAAAATAGACGGATGTAAATCACTTATTGAAACTATTTATGATTGTATAGCAGTACTACCACCTCCAACTCCCAAAAATCCAAATGACCCACCACCTATTGAACTAACTAAAGAAGAAGTGTTGTCTAGCATAGAAGACGAATGCAAAAAAGTATATAAGTATTACCAACAAGAAAGTGCTAGCAACCAACCGGCTTCCATACTTTCTTCTTCTTCTTCTTCTTCAATACAACCTTATAAAATACATGTTGTTTCTGCGGCTAGTATTGAAAGCCTCATAAATAAAATGAGCGGTGGTAACACTACTAACCAAATTAACGAGTTTGATATTTTTGTTTTGCAGGGTAGTATATTGTACCAAGCAGTTGTCAATGAAGAAGGACGTGAAGATTTACTGAAATACTGGAGAGGGAATGAGAAGACCTTTACGACACTTTCAATAATGACCCGAGATGTTTTGAACATTCAAGTGTCATCAACAGTGTCTGAAAGCACTTTTTCTGACGGAAGATATCAAATAGGAGAGCACAAGCACTCATTAGCCGGAGACAGCTTGGAGATTGCAGTATTATTCAGAGATTGGATACGAGCGGAGCGAAGAAGGTGCGGTCAACCGAAGATCAACAAAAAAGAAGACGAAAATTACAACGACATCTTATCCGAAGGTGGTGGAAGCGACGTGGAGCAATTTGACCAACAAATACCAATTCCAACTGAAAAGCCACAGGAAATTCTAAAGAAACTAGAACAAGTTTTTTTCAAAATGTAATTTCTTTAATTGCAATTTTACTATGTCATTTGCAACTTTTGAATAACACAAACTTGCAATTTTGACAATTGTATTTTTATTACAAAAAAATCATATTTCTAATAAATAATATAAGAGGCACAAAAACAGTCTTGAATGTTTTTATTACACTATCTTGTTCAATTAATGAGTTCTTTATATATATGTTATTTTTTAAAATTAAGTGCAAAAAAAAAATTTGAAAATCCCGCCCCCTACACAATCACTGCCCGCCCCGACCCGCTAGGACCACTACCCTTTTCCGAAGGGACCAGAACCGGGACGGGACATCGGCGAATCCCGCCAGTCTCTCCGTGTACTGATCCTGCCCCACCCTCGTCCAGCTCCGCCCCGATCCCGTCAAGCCCGCCCCGACCTACCCGCCTCGGCCCGTTGGCCACCCCTAGATCCTACAACATGCTCATAAGTAGGCCTGGAGCTGAGAAAGAAATAACTTGACATGCTAAGGAGCGGGCGTGGAGAAAGATAGAGCATAGAGAAGCCCAAAGTAGCTCAATTAGTTGAGTGGATAGAGAAGCCCAGAACAATAAAGTATAAGACGAAGAAAAGATAGTTATAGGAATGGGCTTACCAACATTTATTCTAAATCCATGTGAAGATTTTGAGCATTCCATTCAAAAGATGAAATGGCTGAGGACATTAATTCCCTTTTGAAAGTAACTAACACAATCAATGAGGGACAAATATATTATCTAACAGATGGTATTTTTTTTTCAGTTATCCCTTTGGTTTTGGTAGGGGTGTCAATTGGGCGAATTGAACTGAATTTACTCACCCACTAAAATGGGTAGGTCATTAACTCGCCCAAAGGTTACTTGGATTGGGTAGAAAATGGGCTACACAATAAATCATAGCACAACCTTCCCAACTCTAGCTAAGTTTTAATTTCATTATTTCTTTTTCTTCTAATTTGTTTAACTATCAATAAAATGTAAAAAAAAAAATTGACAAATTTTCTTATAGGTCACTTTGAGCTGCATACCGACCCAAATCAGTCGGACCATCTAAAAGTTGAGCTACTATGAACGGTTGCCAAATTGACCCCATGACAATATGTTCAACGGAACTCGCTCAAACTTGAATGACTTAGACTGATAATATATTTATGAGCTAATTTTGTCACCCAATCGATTTTGATACCTTCCCAAAGAGAAAAAATCAGTACTCCTAATTCAATCACTCAAATGACTAGGATAATGATGAAAGAATTATGGGGGGAAATATTAAAGAGCAAGAAAGTATATCACAGACCTTTGGATAATTATCAAAGTTTGTTTTGAGAACATGTTCGACATTAACAGGATGAGCAATGTAAGTATAAGTTGTAGTCATCGCATGGACAACAACAGTTGGGGACTCAGCCAAATACTCGACAAGCCAATCATACATTCGATCAAAATTAACCCATTGTTCTAATCCTGAACCAATTATAGGCCAATTTATAGGGCCTTTCTTATTTTTCTGCCTCAATGTTTTGATAAATGTCCAAGAAAAAACCAAGCAAGCCAACAATGTTAATAATTCCATGTTGTTGTAAAATAATAAGTGAAGTAGTCGATTCGTCTGACCAATATTTTGATGATGAGTTACGAGAAATATTGGAATTTATGGCATGAAGAAGTGAAAATTGTGTTGAACTTGTAGATATGGAGGATTAATTATGTGTAAAGTGGTTTAGACACAGGTTACTTGTGAACTTTCTAAAAATTTGTCAAGAGCCTTTGCATGTGAATTGAAAAATATTGCACGTTCTTTCTAGCTTCAACCTAAACTTATATTTATGTCAACCATTTTTTTCTTTTGAGGGTCAATATAATTTTTTGTAAGTCAATCTCGTGTGACACTCTAGCTTAGGAGTACCACATCGATAAAATAAAAGAGAGATGCTGGATATATGAGTAAGCATATCTTAATCCTAGTGATGCGTTTTAAAGTCGTGCGGGTCTATTCCCAAAGCGGACAATACTACTAGAGGGTTGAGCTGTTTCATATGGTATCAGAGCTACTTTTGTATCAGCCTTGTCGGTGTGGGCCAGAGTTTAATTGAGTTTAGACAAATTCCGGGTAGGCGGCGCAAACCTTAGTATTGAGTCTAGGCCCTTAGCAAGGAAGTTATGTCCATAAGAGGGGATGTATGTGACACCCTAGCTTAGGAGCCCCATATCAGCAAAATATAGGAGAGATGTTGGGTATATAAGTAAGCAGACCTTAGACCCTAGTGACGCGTTTTAAAGTCATGCTAACCTAGGCCCAAAACGGACAATATCACTAGTGGGTTAGGCTGTTACATCTCGCTTATAGTTACATATTTGGAAGCTAAATATTCAAAAAAATATGCATTAATTATGTATAAATACGTATATTATATGTATATATTACAGTAATATACAAGAAATATAAATTTGTCAACTATTATTTTAGTGGACATCTATATCATATAAAAATCCCTATAGTTAAACCAACTTTAGACACGCGCGCGCGCACGCACACACATATATATATATATAGAGACGACATTTTAATTACATATAGATTATTAGTAATCACAGATCTCACTTGTGGGATTACTTTGAGTTACTGGGTATGTTCGGTCTAGCTCATTTCCGCTATTTACTTTGGTGGGAGATCTAGTCTTTTTATTGCTTTTTAGTTGTTTGCAGTATTTTTGGGTATACCCCGAGGACACATGTATTAAGACTTATACCAGTACTTCTTTAGAGGGACATGACTTTGACTAGCCTAGTGGGTATTATTTCAGTTACAGTTACAATTCAATATTTTCATTTGGGATTCACGATTTGAATATCTATTCAGATTTTAGATTCAGTTTTCAAGTACAGAATACTGCGTTATCCTTAACCCAGACGTGATTATAATGCTCAGCACATATACATTCAGGGTTTGCCCGACGGGTAGCACAACGTCAGGTGCCAATCACATCCCACTTCAATTTGGAAACATATAAATATTTACTTATATTTAGTGTTTACACTAAACTAATAAATGCAAGACATGTATTTTTTATACACATATTTATCACTTAATCTATATATTTTAATAACAGCTAGTAAATTTCATAGGACTCTTGTTATTAGTTTAGAACTCTTTTTGTTCAGTTTTATTGATATTAATTTTGTACTTATTAGCTTCCTAATCTTTAGGAATGTATTCACATAGGTTTATCTGTTACAAGAAGCTGTTATTTTTCCTCAGATTTGTATGTACTACACTGGCTATATAAAGCCAATACTACGATCAATAAAATATAGTTCATCTGCTACAACTTTTTCTTTACTCTTTATGTTATCCAGAGCTCTAATGCTTTAACAAGCTTGATCCTTTTTTTCTCTCTTCCAGCCCTCCCACCTCACGTACAAATGGCTCCAAACACAAGCATCGTCAATGCCGACAACATCTCCGGCTCAAAGGCTGTTTTCTAGTTCAATCAGGTTACTCAACTCCGCATCAAAGTTGTTGGCAGCCATAATTTTTCGTTGTGGAAGGCTCAGGTTTTCATGCTTATGCAAGGACACAACCTCTTTGGTCATCTTGATGGATCGATACCAACCCCCTCCAAAACTATATCTGAAAATAATCAAGAAGTTCTTGAAAGAAATAATTCCCTTCATTATTTTCATTGATTGAATAGATATATATACAAGTTACATATTTCCATAATAGGAAAATCCTTTTCCTATTCTACTTCTAAATCCTTATTCTACCATAATTCTAACTATACAATTATGGTAGGTGTATAACACTAATTAAGGTATCATTTTCATTACAATATACTACAAATATATATACCATATATACAATATCCTATTGTTACTTGGATCTGCAGATCTGGCCGAGAGGCCCACTGCCTAGGCCCAAGACTGCTGGAACAAATCCTTTTGGACTGGCCGAAAGCCCACTGCCGAGAGGCCCACTGCTTCCCACAATTCACTGCTGCTTGCTGCTCAGCCCACTGCGTTAATCCAGTGATATATATGTGATATACACTGCTGTATATTCAGTGTATATCACATGTATATTGCTCTGTTTAACAGTTCTCAATTCTAATTTTGTTTCCTGGTATCAACAAGATCAACTTATACAAAATGCTATCTTGGCATCTATGGACGCGACCATTGCCAGTACAGTTGCTTCTGCTACAAATACAAAAGTGGCTTGGGACGCCTTGCATACTGCTTATGCAAATAAATCCCAAACTCGTATCTTTAGTCTTAGAGACCGTCTAGCACGTCTTTCTAAAGACTCTCGTCCTGTTGTTGCAGACTATCTATCAAGTTTGCTCGATTTGTGATGAACTTGCCAATGTTGGATCCCCCGTATCCAGTGAAAATTTGATTTTCATGATTCTTACTGACCTTGGATCTGAATTTTGTGAGATTTCTGCCGCTATCCAAGCTTGAGATTCAACAATCTCCTATAATGAACTATATGAAAATCTCTTTGATCATGAGCTTTTCTTTCAGCATGAGGAGGCCAAAAAGACACCTTCTTTTTCAATAACTGCCAACATTGCTCAGGGGACTACTTCCACTCCTACACGTCAGGGCTCCACCAATAACCAGAATAATACTCGACGATCAAATACGTTCAATCATCAAAATTGTAAATAACCATGGCGTAACAATCAGCAAACTCGGCGCAACAATCAATAATAGCAACCTCTACTGCCAACTTTGTGATGGTAGAGGTCACACTGCTCATGTATGTCAGACACGGTCTCACAATCATCTTCAAGCAAGTGCTAATTATGCTACACGCTTCCAGAATCATTCAGCTCTGTAGATCATTGAAAGTGGTGCCACCCACTATATTGCCCCAGACACACAGAGTCTGGCCATTATGCAAGACTATCACGGTTCGGAGAAAATCGTCATGGAAAATGATAATACCATTCCAATCTCCCATACTGGTATTGTGAACTTTAATGCATCAAATCACCAATTTCATATCCACCATATTCTTTGCTCTCCCGCTATTAAAATAATCTAATCCCTGTCTCTAAGTTTTGCCAAGATAAAACACCTCTATGGAGTTTTTTTTCCTCTTCTTTATCTTGTGAAGGATCTGACTACGGGGGCGCCATTGGTTCGCGGATGGAGTAAAAACGGGTTGTATGAGTGGCCATACAAATTTTTGCATGATTTTTCTATTCCGGTTGTTGATTCCAAAATTAGTATTATTTGTAATTCATGTTATTCTAATAAAAGCCACAGGATGCCTTTTTCAAAAAGCTCTTTGCACAGTGACAAGCCATTAAATTTAATTTACAGTGATGAAGGGGCCGTCTCCGGTATTATCCATTGACAAAACATGATACTATGTTTTATTTGTCGATCAATTTTAAAAATATATGTGGTTGTTCACACTCAAAGCTAAAATAAAAGTTCTGAAAATTTTCAAAACTTTACATCCGATGCTTGAAAGACATTTTCACACACAAATATTATCCTTTTACACAGATGGTGGTGCTGAATTTCAAAAATTAGATTCCTATCTAAAAGACATGGAATTGAACACTTAGTGTCTCCCCCATTAGATTCCTATCTAAAAGACATGGAATTGAACACTTAGTGTCTCCCCCATACACACCTCAAAGGGTAGCCTTAGTTGAACACCGAAACATGCATGTCATCGAGACAGCCTGCACCTTATTACACCAAGCGTCCTTACCTTCAACCTTTTGGAGTTATGCCTATCATCAAGTTGTTTATTTGATCAATAGGATGACTACACTCAATCTACAAAATAAATCTCCTTTCGAAATTCTATTTCAGGCAGTACCTAATTATAATTCCATCAAAGATTTCGGATGCCTATGCTACACATGGCTCAAACCATATTCCAGTAATAAATTGGAACATCGATCCACACCATCTGTTTATTTAGAATTTTCTAATAAATATTATAGCCACCAATGTTTTAATCCAATTATTCCAAATTATATTTATCCAGGGATGCAATCTTTTTGGAAGATAATTTTCCTTTTCAAAATATTTCTTCCAATTTTAAAAATAAATAGTGTTTCTTGGGATAATATTTCTATTGAAAAACAATCCGAGGAGGACACTAATTCAATTTCACATTCCTCTTGTCAACTCCATCCACCGGTGACTACTTTGTCCATTGTCCCTCAACGCCTGTAAGCTATTTTCTCTGCTTCCAGTGGCGTCTCTCCACAATCAGGTAATATTCCTTCTCCTCACATGCCAACTTCCACTTCTGCAACCTCAACACAAGTTTCACAACAACATAGAACTACTTCTGCTTCCTCAATACCTCAAACTTTGCCCTCACAATCACTTATCACGTATCAAAGACGAGAACGTCCATCCATTTCTATCCAAACTCCACGTCCTTCTCACGATCCATCTGCTTCGTCACAACATCATCCACAAATGACTTCTTCCCCGCCTCAACCAACATCATCTCCTCCTATTCAACCAGACCCACTAATCCAATCCCAGACAAATCAGCCGGCCAACAAAGTACACCCAATGATCACCCGATCACAGACTAACAGCCTTAACCTCATCAATTTCTCACAACCACTACACAATCTTTCAATATCCCCACAATCCATAAGCAAGCCAAGCTAATTTCCTAATGTTTAGCAATGCAAGCCAAATTTGATGCTCTTGTTCGCAACCACACTTGGGATTTGGTTCCATGTGACTCTTCCAAAAATGTGGTGGATTGTAAGTGGCTACATATTATGTATAAAAATGATGGTTTTGTTGACATGTACAAGACTCGTTTGGATGACAAAAGATTTACTCAGCGTTCAAGACTTGATTATCATTCCACATTCAGTCCGGTGGTCAAGCCTGCTACTGTCTGTCTTGTCCTGACTATCGCCACTCAACTTGACTGGCCTGTCCATAAGCTGGATGTTAACAATATTTTTTACAGGTCGTTTTAATGATAAAGTCTATATGTGACAACCACCTGGATTTGAAAACTCTGAGAATCCTAACCATGTATGTCGTCTTCACAAGGCAATTTACAACCTTAAACATGCTCCTTGTGTTTGATACACTGAACTCAAAAATTATTTTCTTACTTTGGCTTTTGTTAAATCACATTCTGATTCCTCGCTCTTCATTCTGCATAAGTTTGGGTTCATCGTGTATATTTTAGTGTATGTGGATGATATCTTAGTGGCTGATAATAACCAACGGGGTGTTCATTATATCATTGAGGCTCTCCCGACGTTTTTCACTGAAGGACTAAGGGCCTCTTCATTACTTTCTTGGTGTTGAGGTAATTCGTTCTTCTACTGGTCTCTTACTCTCTCAAGAGATGTACACTATGGATCTACTACATGAGGCTGCTATGAATAATTGCAAAGGTGTTTCCACACCTCTGACATCTACTGTTGTTTTTGACCCCTCCCCTGATGATCATCTAGTTGATAGTTCCTTATATCGACGCATTATTGGTAAGCTTTGTTACCTTTATTTCACTCGTTCGGACATAGCTTTTGTTGTCAACAGGTTGTCACAGGCTATGCATCAGCCGCATATGTCTCATTGGGTTGCTCTTAAATGAATTCTATGTTATCTCTCTTCCACTGCTTCTTTTGGTGTACTCATTGCCAAGGAGAGTGTGTTATTAATCTGTATTCCAAAAAACAGTAAATACTAATATCTGAAAATAAACAGAATCAGTGTTGAAAAATAAGAATAATTTTTCAGAATATAATCGAGTCCACTTAGTTCAAAGTGTGTCCTTAAGGAATTTATTCCCCTCACAGTACTCGAGGTTGATGGAATATCCCCTCCCAAGATAGAACGATTATCTTACCAGAATAGTAGTACTCCAAATTCAGGTAGCGGCGAACCACTCAACGGCAGTATATCACACAGAATTTATTTGTGCAGAAGAAGAAGAAGTTTGTGTTGTTCAGAAAATTCGTAAGTAAAATTCTGAGGATTCAAACGAATTTATAGCCATGGAAGTACTGTTTCTGAAAGTTTGCAACCCTTCTGAACAGCCACTAAAAACTTGTGGGAAATTTAAATGTGGTAAAGAAAACGGGTCGCGGGTCAGACAAGCGGATCCGGGTCACTAACGAGTAGGATTGGATAAGTTAATTAATTTAATTAAATAATAATTAAAAATTAAAGAAAATTTGGTCCAAAAAGATTATCAATCAATCAGATCACCAAATCCAAATCCAAATCCGAAGCCGAGCTGAGCGACGACGACGGCGCGAGGGGAGACCCTCTTCTTAACCCTTTAGCGACAAAAAGGAGTACTTCTACTTATAAGTGGAAGAACTTTTCTTTCCACTACCGATGTGGGACAAATGCTTATTTTATAAAGCAAGAGGGAACTCCCACTTTTCTTTCCACTACCGATGTGGGACAACTCCCACTTTTCTTTTCATCATTTCTCATTCACCAATATCAATATCCAACAATCCCCCACATGAATGAGGAATGGCTATAAGATAAAAGAATGCGCGGACAAGTGTGATATACAAGCGAGAATTGACTGCATTTGGATAAGTAGGTTTCCCTTTGAACTTTCCGTAGTGAACTTATATCGAATATACTTGATCAATCGGTAGATTTGATATCTTTGAACAGTCGAACTTTGTTGTATACCTAGACAACATAAGTCACACAATCAACCCTCAACCGTTTATGGTTCTCACGGTTGTGTTCGTTTCAGCCATGAACACCTCCTGGTTTCATGAGTGCGTAGAGAATGGGCCTTCACTGTCATTCCCCTTTAAAGCGGTTTACACTTAACACTCACATAGGTGATTTCTAAACATGTGGTCCTATAGCCACATTATCTGGTCATACACTGCCAGATTTAGATAATCATTAAAGAACCTTAATGCTTTATTAACTCATTAACAAGCCATAAGGTTTTATCCTTATTTCTGAGCATTGTCTTCATCCGAGAATGGGTTTAGTTATTTGACAATGTTGAACCGTCAGTCACAACTTTGTTTGATCTCCTTGAACCTAGCTCTTGGGATCTCCAGTCTGCTAGGTAGAGTTACCGTCATGATGACTTGTCCTCGGCCTTAACCCCATTCCCATTGATGATCTACTAACTCCCTCTCTAAATAAGCCTTTTGTAAGCGGATCTGCCACGTTATCTCTTGACTTTACATAGTCAATCGTGATAACGCCACTAGAGAAGAGTTGTCTAACGGTATAGTGTCTTCGTCGTATGTGACGAGATTTTTCGTTGTACATTATGCTCCCTGCCCTACCTATTGCTGCTTGACTGTCACAATGTATACATATAGGAGCCAAAGGTTTGGGCCAGAATGGAATATCTTCTAAGAAATTCCGGAGCCATTCAGCTTCTTCACCGGCCTTGTCTAAAGCTATAAATTCAGATTCCATTGTAGAGCGGGCGATGCATGTCTGTTTTGATGATTTCCAAGACACTGCTCCTCCACCAACGGTGAAAATATATCCACTCGTGGATTTAACTTCAGATGATCCGGTGATCCAGTTTGCATCACTATATCCCTCAATTACTACGGGATATTTATTATAATGCAAAGCATAGGTTTGGGTGTGTTTTAAATACCCCAAGACTCGTTTCATTGACATCCAATGAGTTTGATTTGGATTACTCGTGAATCGACTCAGCTTGCTTATAGCACATGCTATATCTGGTCGTGTACAATTCATAATATACATCAAACTTCCCAAAACTCGTGCATAGTCCAATTGCGAGTCACTTTCACCTTCATTCTTTTGAAGTGCAAAACTTACATCAATTGGAGTCTTTGCAACATTGAAATTTAAATACTTAAACTTGTCAAGTACTCTTTCAATATAATGAGAATGCGATAATGCTAGACCTTGTGGAGTTTTATGAATTCTGATGCCTAAGATCAAATCAGCAACTCCTAAGTCCTTCATATCAAATTTGCTAGCCAGCATACGCTTCGTAGCATTTACATCAGTAATATCTCTACTTATTATCAACATGTCATCAACATATAAACAAATAATGACTTCATGATTTGGAGTATTCTTAATGTAAACACATTTGTCACACTCATTAATCTTAAATCCATTTGCCAACATTGTTTGGTCAACTTTCGCATGCCATTGTTTGGGTGCTTATTTAAGTCCATAAAGTGACTTAACAAGTTTGCACACTTTCCTTTCTTTACCAGAAACCACAAAGCCCTCAGGTTGTTCCATGTAAATTTCTTCCTCCAATTCTCCATTTAAGAAAGTTGTCTTGACATCCATTTGATGGATTTCAAGACCATATACGGCCGCCAGTGCCACTAACACCCGAATAGATGTTATTCTTGTTACCGGCGAGTATGTGTCAAAGTAATCAAGGCCTTCTTTTTGTCTATAACATTTGACCACAAGTCTTGCCTTATATTTGTCAATAGTGCCATCAGCTTTCATTTTCCTTTTAAAAATCCATTTTGATCCTAAAGGTTTATTTCCAGGAGGAAGATCAACCAATTTCCATGTATAGTTATTCAAAATTGATTCAATCTCACTATTGACTGCCTCTTTCCAAAATGCTGAATCAGAAGAAGACATCGCTGCTTTAAATGTTTGAGGCTCATTTTCAAGCAAGAATGTCACAAAATCTGGTCCAAAGGAAGTAGATGTCCTTTGACGTTTGCTACGCCTTGCATCCGCTTTACTTGGTGTATTTTCCTTTGGTTCTTCCCGCGGTCGTTTAGATCTTTCACTTGACGACTCACGTTCAGTTTTATACGGATAAATATTTTCAAAGAATTCAGCATTATCTGATTCAATTACCGTATTAACATGAATTTCGAGATTGTCCGATTTGTGAACCAAAAACCGACAAGCTTTGTTGTTTGTAACATAGCCAATAAAAATACAATCCACAGTTTTTGGTCCGATTTTTACCCTTTTGGGCAAAGAAACTTGGACCTTTGCTAAACACCCCCACACTTTGAAATATTTCAAGTTGGGTTTTCTTCCTTTCCATAGTTCATATGGAATAGATTGTGTTTTCTTTGTGGGGCACCTGTTGAGTATTCGGTTAGTCAGAAGGATAGCTTCCCTCACAAGCTTTGCAGTAAACCTAACTTATTAGTAAGGCATTCATCATTTCCTTTAATGTTCGGTTTTTCCTTTCCGCAATTCCATTTGATTGTGGTGTGTAAGGGGCAGTAGTTTGATGAACAATTCCATATTCTAAACATATCTCTGCAAAAGGAGATTCGTACTCTCCACCCCTATCACTTCTAATCATTTTTATCTTTTTATTCAATTGATTTTCCACTTCGTTCTTGTATTGCTTAAATGCATCAATTGCTTCATCCTTACTATTAAGCAAATACACATAACAATATCGAGTGCAATCGTCAATAAAAGTTATAAAATACTTTTTCCCACCGCGAGATGGTATTGACTTCATATCACATATATCTGTGTGAATTAAGTCTAAAGGATTTGAATTCCTATCAATAGACTTATATGGATGTTTAACAAACTTAGATTCAACACAGATTTCACATTTAGATTTATTACACTCGAATTTAGGCAATACTTCTAAATTAATCAATTTGCGCAAGGTTTTGTAGTTGACATGTCCTAAACGAACATGCCATAAATCATTTGACTTCAATAAGTAAGACGAAGCTGAATTTTCAACAACCATTACATTGAGTTTGAAAAGGCCCTCAGTGAGGTAGTCATTTCCTATGAACAGATCATTCTTACTTATTACAATTTTCTCACTAACCAACACGCACTTGAACCCGTTTTTGACGAGTAGTCCGACTGAAACTAAATTCTTCCAAATTTTTGGAACGTGCATACATTGTTGAGAGTCAGGACCTTGCCGGAAGTCATCTTCAAAAGTATCTTCCCATATCCTTCAACCTTGGCTGTTACAGTATTTCCCATAAACAATACCTTTTCGGGTCCAGCGGGAGCATAGGTTGCAAATGCTTCTTTTGTTGCGCAAACATGTCGAGTGGCACCAGAATCAAGCCACCACTCATTTGGGTTTCCAACCAAATTGCACTCCGATAGCATTGCACACAGATCATCCATATCATCATTCTTTTCCACCATATTGGCTTGTCCTTTTCCCTTGTTCTTTTTCGGGAGACGACAATCTGGGGCTTTGTGGCCAGCTTTCCCACAATTAAAGCAGTTGCCCTTGAATTTTTTCTTGTTGGAATCCTTCTCCTTTCCAGAAGGCCTCTTCCTTTTCTTGTTCTTTTTCAGAGCAGCATCTTCAACGATGTTTGCCCCTTCAATTGATGAAGTCTTACGGTACCTTTTCTCAGCAGTTTTGTTATCTTCCTCGATCTTGAGACGAATCACAAGATCTTCCAACTTCATTTCCTTTCTTTTGTGCTTAAGATAATTCTTGAAATCTTTCCATGAGGGTGGCAATTTCTCAATCATTGCAGCCACTTGGAATGCTTCATTTACTACCATACCTTCAGCAATAAGGTCATGGAAGATAAGTTGAAGCTCTTGAACTTGGGTTCCAACGATTTTTCCATCCACCATTTTGTAGTCTAGGAATTTGGCAACCACAAACTTCTTCAAGCAAGCATCTTCAGTTTTGTACTTTTTTTCAAGTGCACTTCATAGTTCTTTGGAAGTCTCTACTGCACTGTAGATATTGTACAAGTCATCTTCTAAGGCACTCAAAATGTAGCCTTTGCACAAGAAATCAGCCTATTTCCAAGCCTCAGTAACCATGAACTGTTGGTTGTCAGACATGTCGGCGGCAGGCATGGGAGGGTCCTCACTGGTGAACTTTTGTATACCAAGGGTGGTAAGCCAAAAGAACATTCTTTGCTGCCATCCTTTAAAGTTGGCACCGGTGAACTTCGCAGGTTTCTCAGCCGGTGGCACATCGGTACGGGTTGTAGGAGTAACCGCTGGTGCAGTATTCACAGAGGTAGTTCCAGTCTCAATTGCCATTATTCGTTTGTCACTGTCAAATTGACAAACTATTTTAGTTAATAAAACCAGAATCGCAATTCAATCACAAACTTAAACGATGAAGATTTTATTTCTTCAAATCGCAGTATAATCATGAAACTTTAGTATTCCAACGAAGTTTTTATATCTTCGAGTCAGAATACTAATATTCATATGGAGTAGAAAACTACACAAGTTTTAATCTCCAAACCAGAACACAGCACCGATGAAGTTTTTATGTTCTTCAAATCGTTGTACAAGTATGAACTTTAATATTCCAATGATATTTTTATGTCTTCAAGTCAGAATATGAAATTTCATACGGAGTAGAAAACCACACATGTTTTAGTCTCCAAAACAGAATACAGATTAATCTAAAAAATAATTTCCTTTAAGAATGTTATTAATCTGTATTCCAAAAAATAGTAAATACTAATATCTGAAAATAAACAGAATCAGTGTTGAAAAATAAGAATAATTTTTCAGAATATAATCGAGCCCACTTAGTTCAAAGTGTGTCCTTAAGGAAATTATTCCCCTCACGGTACTCGAGGTTGAGGATAGAACGATTATCTTACCAGAATAGTAGTACTCCAAATTCAGGTAGCGGCGAACCACTCAACGGCAGTATATCACACAGAATTTATTTGTGCAGAAGAAGAAGAAGTTTGTATTGTTCAGAAAATTCGTAAGTAAAATTCTGAGGAATCAAACGAATTTATAGCCATGGAAGTACTGTTTCTGAAGGTTTGCAACCCTTCTGAACAGCCACTAAAAACTGGTGGAAAATTTAAATGTGGTAAAGAAAACGGGTCGAGGGTCAGATAAGCGGATCCGGGTCACTAACGAGTAGGATTGGATAAGTTAATTACGAAGCCGAAGCCGAAGCCGAAGCCGAAGCCGAAGCCGAGCCGAGCGACGACGACGGCGCGAGGGGAGACCCTCTTCTTAACCCTTTAGCGACAAGAAGGAGTACTTCTACTTATAAGTAGAAGAACTTTTCTTTCCACTACCGATGTGGGACAAATGCTTATTTTATAAAGCATCCCACTTTCTTTCCACTACCGATGTGGACAACTCCCACTTTTCTTTTCATCATTTCCCATTCACCAATATCAATACCCAACAGAGTGATCCTAGACTTCTTGCGTACTCTAATTCAGATTGGACAGGGGATCCTCAAGATCGCACTTCCACTACTGGTTATGTTATTTATCTTGGTCGTTCTCCTATTTTATGGTCTTCGAAGAAGCAACGTTCAGTTTCTCATTCTTCTACGGAAGCAGAATATTGAACAGTTGTTACTACTGTTTTCGAAACTAACTGGCTCACCCATCTCATTTAAGAGCTTCTGTTCCCTCTGACTGTTGTTCCAAGAGTTCTATATGACAATGTTAGCACAAATTATATTTGTTCCAATCATGTTTTCATAGTCGCATGAAGCATGTGGCTATCGACTTTCACTTTGTCCGTGAGCAGGTTGAGCATAAATAGCTTGAAGTTGCTCATTTACATGTTGCTGATCAAGTTGCTGATCTTCTTACAAAGCCTCTTCCGTGTGCACAGTTCACTAAACATTTTTCCAACGGCTAGCAAATTCCCCTCGGTATAGAACTCTTGTTATTAGTTTAGGACTCTTTTTATTCAGTTTTGTTGATATTAATTTTGTACTTATCAGCTTCCTTATCTTTAGGATTGTATTCACATAGGTTTATCTGTTACAAGATTTTCTCTAAGCTGTTATTTTTCCTCAGATTTGTATATACTACACTGGCTATATAAAGCAAATACTACGATCAATAAAATGTAGTTCATCTGCTACAACTTTTTCTTTACTCTTTAATTCTCACTTTAACTTTTAATTTATAAAGTTAACTTTATTGATTTTGTGTAAACACTCTAATATTTTTTTATTAGATTGGGCATGACCATTCATATAACTAGAGGGAGAGGGCCTTCAATGCTTTCAGTGTAGTAAATTGCCCAAATTATCTATGCAACTAACTCCAAACCTGTCAAAATTTATTTGAAAGCATGCAAAAGTAATACTGGTAAATAATCATACAGTAATAGTTTAACTATACGCGTTATTATTTGGTACAAACGTCTGTTTCCTTTATTCATTCTTGTTAAAGTTGATTTATAATTATAACTATCTAATTCTCTCATTTAATTGTTGGAGAGCTATAAAAAAGAATCTTTAATGATGGTAATTAATGTCTTGTGCACAACTTCTCTATATTCGACAGGAGATTTTGTTGTCATGTCTTTGGAAATCATTAATTGCGTATTTACTTCAACATTTAATTTATTAACGGTTTATGTAGTAAATATCTAACCAATGGCCACATTTATATTAAATATTGTTTTTATTATTGTGATAATTAGGCTAGTTACATACCGTTTAAATTCATAACTTGCTAAATTTCGTCAGACCAGGCAAGTGACATAGGCGATGTTAAATTCAAAAAGGATTTAAGATATACCCCTCCGTTTCAACTTATGTGAACCGTTTCGGAGTACGAGAATTAAATTTTATAACTTTGATCTTAATTTTTGACATAGATTTTTCAAGTTTGTAAAAATAAAATTTAGATATTTAGAAACTACATTAAAAGTACTATAAGTCATGATAATTTATAATTCAAATAATTTAGAAAAAATATAAGAAAAACGTGGTCAAAGAACGACCTCGTAGACTCCCTAAATAATAAAGGGTTCACATAAATTGAAACAGAGAAAATATATATTTATAGCGTAACAAAATTTCTACTCTATCAATCCACGTTAATAGGGCTATAGCAGGTTACTCCCTCCGGATAAAAAAAGTGTCCATTTAGCTTTTTTCTTGGGTCAAAAAGAGTGTTCATTTATTAATCAAGAAAGAATTAACCTCATTTTTCAGATTTGCACCTATTAAGTATTATGTGATTAAATCCCAATGCCTATTTAATTAGGGGCAGTATAGTCAAGTTACCTATTTTTGTCTAAAAGTTGGTATTTTCTTAAGGGGTGTACAAATGACTAAGTAGACACTCTTTTTTATTCGGAGGGAGTATTAACTTATTTTATATTTACCATATCTCATAATTTAACTTTTGTGTCTTTGTTAGATGTATTTTTTTTGTACCGGGAGCGACCTTGAGACAAACGTGGAGGTGAGGCTTGGTACTCAGGTCATTCCAAAGAAAGGAAGCTTCAAGTACCTCAGATCTATTATCCAAGAGAATGGAGAGATTGATGACGACGTCACACATCGTATTGCAGCAGGGTGGATGAAATGGAGGCTCGTATCTGGAGTCTTGTGCGATAAAAAGGTGCCACCAAAACTTAAAGGCAAGTTCTATAGGGTGGTGGTCAGACCGACTATGTTGTATGGGGCGGAGTGTTGGCCGGTCAAGACTTCGCACACCCACAAGATGAAAGTTGCGGAGATGAAGATATTAAGATGGATGTGTTGGCATACATGGAGGGATAGAATTAGAAATGATGATATCTGGGACATGGTGGGAGTGGCCTCGGTGGAGGATAAGATATGAGAAGCGAGATTGAGATGGTTCGGGCACGTGCAGAAGAGAGACACAAGTGCACAGTACGGAGGTGTGAGAGGTTGGCTATGGATGGATTCAGGAGGGGTAGAAGTAGGCCGAAAAAGTATTAGGGAGAGATGATTAGACGGGATATGGAACAGGTGCAACTCACTGAGGACATGACCTTAGATCGGGGGGTATGAAGGATATTGATTAGGGTAGATGGGTAGTAGGTAGTCCAATGTAGTCCTACATACGCTTACAAACTGGCAATTATAGTGTTATTATTGTATGCCCGCTTAGCCTATAATACTAGTAGGCGTAGTATTGCTTTATAGTCCCATGTCGTTTGATTTATGTTGATATGTGTTTTTTAGTGTACTTTGTTTGTCTTATTTACCTGCATTAGTTATTGCTTCTTTTTATGAATGAGATATCATGACTTATTCGCTTTGTTTCTCTTACTTTTCTTGTGCTTGTGCTTTGTCTTGAGCCGAGGTCTCTCGGAAACAGTCGTTCTACCTACGAAGGTAGAGGTAAGGTCAGCATACATTCTACCCTTCCCAGACCCCACGTTGTGAGATTTCACTGGGCATGTTGTTGTTGTTAGACGTGTGTTTTTATCATTGGTTTCTATTGCCACGTCATAGCTGGCATTCACACACTGCGTTGTTTAGAATTGTGAAATATGTGTTCAATTGACTTTTTTTGAATTCTTCATTTTGAATATTCAGTTTAAAAAGTCGTATCTTGCTCAGATCAATAAATAGAGATGAGGTTATAGTTAGATTTGAGTATAAGTCAGGTGTTGAATAGGTCGATCCGTTAACTGAGTTGTCTAAATGAAATATTTGGATAAGTTAAGGGGATTGCCTATGTATTTGGACTATCTATTATTATAAGTCAACTTAATTTTAAAGACATGAAAATAGATGGGATAATTGCACATTTAATTCTTCAATTATTGATAAATTTTAATTTTGATACTTAAATTATTTGGTTAAGCACATGTAACATTCAATTAACTAAAATGCGTATGTTGCTCATTTTGTTTAGGAGATATGTGATATTTTGACTATTTCTAGAACCCTTCGCCCTCAAATATGTTAAGAATACAAATTTTGACATAGTGAATCGATAAAGAGATGGTTTAGTACTTAATAATTCGTTAAATTTGTGAAGATTCACAATCTGAGGGATTAAAAGTGAATATATCAATTAATTAAAGGTTAAAGGTAAGTAACCAGAAAACAAATGACCAAAATGAGAACTTATCAATATTTGAGAAACTAAGGGTGAGTTTGTCATGGAGGAAACATTTTCCAGAAAAATGTCTTTCAATTTTCCCATGTCCGGTTGATAAAAGTTTTTGAAAAAAAAACTCTAGGAAAATAAGTTTCTTGATTAAAAATGAGGAAAAGGATTTTCCTATTTAGGACTTCCGACGAATTTCATTCTTTTATCCGAGCTGACCATTCGTTTCCAAATTCGTTCGGGCCCGCTTCCCCTTACTAATGGAAATGATGGACAGATAGACTCCGTGAAAACAAGTTCGACAAGTGGCATTCCACAATATTGATTGTGTCTTCCCCACCCTTCAACACACCTCATCTGCACCCCACCTCTGTAACCCCAATTCCCACACCCTACCGTTGTAACCAGGGGCGGATTTAGTTGGGGGCCAGGGTATTCACTCGGTAAACAACTACAATGTGTATATATATGATAGATTTTCTGTGTTTATGTACATATATTAACTTTTGAACACTTTGAATAAATGCAAAAGGATAGCTCAAGTGGTCCAATGTGTTCAAAATTGTCCCTAGCTCCCAAGGTTAATTCTCAAGGACAACAATATTTTTTATATTTAGCTTTTGTTATTTTTTTGGAACACCCTAAGTAAAAATCTTAAATCCGCCACTGCCCTTAACCCCATCCCAACCACTCCACCCCACCCACCACCCCACCCTCGTACCCCCCATCCCCACACCCCTACCCCCCAATCCTCACCTCCCATAATATTTATCTAGATTATATACAAATTTTTAAGGATATTTATTTACATACCGAACACAAGAAAATAAATAAGAAATCCACTTATTTTTCAAGGAAATTATTTCCATGAAAAATAATTTCCTTTGTACCGAACACACCCTAAAATCACAAAATTTACAAAATGTATACATTGTAAATGCACAAAAATTAAACTCATTCAAGTACTACGAAGTTTGGTCCTCATATTTATTTTCTTACAATTACCACAAGTACACACGCAGGCATATATGTGTGCATTCCCTTTATTTTTACTCCTTTTTTGTAATGTGAGAAATGCGTATAGCTTTTAAAGATCACTCTCCTTATATCAATGTTGGTGAATTTGTACATGCAGAATTAAATAACTTTCTTTAGGATGTGTTCATTACCCGGGAAAACATTTTTCTAAAAATGTTTTTCAATTTTCTCATGTTCGTTTGGTCAAAAATTTTAGAAAATATTTATTTTTAGGAAAACAAGTTCCTCAAAAATGAGAAAAATGGCTTCTCTAATGAAAATAGGAAAAACAAGTGGCATTCAACCAACTACCCCACCACCACCCAACCACCCACCCCACCAAATCCCAACCACTCTCACCCCACGCACCCAACCCCCAACCACTCTCACCCCACGCACCCAACCCCCAACCACTCTCACCCCACGCACCCAACCCCCACCCCCCAAAATAAATTAATATTTTTTTATTTTCTACACCACTCACCCACCCCCAAAAAATTATTTATTTAAGAAGTTTTAATTTTTTTTTTTGGTTTTCTACACACCCCCACCCGAATTTTCTAGTTCATATATTTTATTTAAGTGGGGCGGGGATAAGAATTTTTTTTCATTTTTTATAAAAATAAAATAAAATTTATGAAATAGAAAAATGGGAGAGGGGTGGGTGGGGGGTTAGGTGAAACGGTAGTGTAGGGTGTGGTGGGTTGGGGTGGGTGTGGGTGTGGTGGAGTGGGTTAGTGGTGGGTGAAGATGAAGTGTGTTCGATGGTGTGGTGGGTGCTTGGGGCGGGTTGTGGAGGGTGGGTGCTTGGGGTGGGTGGTGGGGGTATGGTGGGTTTGGGTGTGGTCATGTGGTGGGGTTGGATGGGGCTTGGGTGAGTATTTTTCAAAAAATATTTTCTGCTAATTAACCGAACATAAGAAGATATATAAGTAAGAAATTCAATTATTTCCACTCACCAAACGAACATTAAAAAATAATTAAGAAATTCACTTATTTTTCAAGAACTCATCTTCCAGGAAAATATTTCCTCCCTACCGAACACACCCTTAGTCTTGCATTCTAGTCCATAATGGAAAATTGTGCACACGTGCATACTCTAAATAATAAGTGCATGACATGTGGGTTTTACATAAGACATAAATAATTTTTAACCATAAATATTGTTGAAATTAGAAATAAATTTTGTTGATTAGACATCACATGACGCCTCTTCAGCTTACCGAGGACGTGACCTTATATAGGAGGATATGAAGTTCGCGGATTAGAGATCCTTTTATACTAGTAGTATTAGAATTATTCTCATAGTTTCTCGCTAGGTTGGAGGTTTCTGTTTACATACATTACAGACATACACTAATCGTAGTACATACATACAGTCGTGCATACATACATAAATCAGTCGACATACATACATACAGTAAAAATTTGTTATAAAATGAAAGTTTAGCTATTTGTTGTAATAATCTATAAGTATTGCTAAAACGAGTAATTAGTGGGTTTATATCGTTATATTAGGTAATGTTCCGCAGTTTATTGAAACAATAAAAGATCTTTTCAAAAATCTTTTGACAAGTTTTATCATAAGTTAAATCGGGATATATATTAATTCAATTTTTAAATTGACTGAATTGAGCTGGTAAAAATGAATTGAGTTAATAAATGAATGGACGGGTTGAGTCAATAAACGAATGGGTGACCAATCCATACTTGAGCGGATTGAATGAATCACATTTTCATGAGCTAATTTTACCACCAAATTCATATTTAAAATGTATTTAAGTCTTTCTAATTTAACATATGTTAAGGAATGGTCATGTCATTCCCAAGCTTGGATATAGAGGTTACTTTTTTGGTGATTCTAATCCACGAGTATGGGTCTGGCCAAACCACCCTCCACCTCAAGAAGGATTTTAACAAAAAAAAAAACTTAAACTACCTATATGTATGTATGAAATGACACTTGATAATATCTAAAAATTGGAATGTCCCAGTTTTATTTCTAATAATGGCAACAAATGCAAAGGGAGCTAGATGGTGCTCATAAGTACCTTCAATGCTAAAAGTTTAGCATGAATGACATATTACATATGCTTACTGCACACCTTAGTCGTTATTCTCTAACATTTTCTGAAACACCATGTTCAGAGAGTATTACTCCCTCCATCTAAAAAATGGTGGAGGGGATCAATGGAGTTAGTGGTGGAAGAAGAAGCGGAGGGGATCGGAAAGGTAATATGAGTTGGACAGTGAGGTGATATGTCAAGTGGCCATGGTGTTCATCTTACAAAGATGTAATTCCACGTGAGATTGGGTGTTTACTTTCGCCGTACCCTAACGACGTAGGGGTATATTTGAGTCACTTAAGTAATGTCAAGGCATTTTTATATGAATAGTATAACGAAGGGTAAATTTAATATTCTTTTTTGCAAAGTAGAAGGACAAATTTGGCTCTTTTCTCGTTTGACTATATAGACTGAAATCTTAAAAAATTAAAATATTGCCAGGGTAGAGCTGAGAATTGTCCAGAAAACATATTGTAAGGAGACAAACAATTCCTCCCATGACTAATGCATAATATCTGGAAATGTGTAATTATTTCATCTGAAAGTTTAAGTGGTTAGAAAGAACACACTTATATTTTCATGCATGGTCGAACACGTGAAAATTCTTTGGCAACGGGTGACAATAAATCCAAACAGGACCTATGCCTGCTCGATGTCATGTAGTATTAGTTGATCATCCTATCTAAAAGCTTAGTTATGAAGAGAATAAAAAAAATTATTTAGTTATATTCTCAATGTTATTAACCTAGATACGTCAGTAACCTACTATAATAACTTAAATTACTCTTATAAATGTAATCATCCTTTTATACCGTCGTCAGTGTATATAAAATAAATTTATTTTTCAAGTCATCGTACTTAGACACTGTAAAGTTCCAGAAAAAACAAAAATGACACTTTGTTTAGGGATTACTGAAGAAAAAACAGAAAAGACAAAAATGACACTTATGTTTAGTGTAAATTTAAAATAGTCCCATATATATATATATATAAAGAGACTATTTTTGTCATTGTTGGTTGAAATCTTATTAAAGAGCTTTTTCTTATGTTTCATATGTCATAAAGAGAGCCCTACATAAATGAAAACTTCTTGTGTTTGTTTTAAGTGACAACCTTTCGCAATGGTTGTGTCTCCTTATTTTTGTTCCTTTGGGTTAATTACCCAACCGTCTATTTTTTTCTTCCAATAAATTTTGTACTACTTTACTGTGGTAAGAAGTTATAAATAGTAACAGTACTTTTTTTATAGGCCAGTCTGGATATAGACAAGTTGAAATCTCTTTTTCCCTTCTTTTTTTTTCTTCAAAATTTAATTTATAAATCCATTTAACATATAAAGGGGAAAAAATGTACACAGTACTAAGTTAGGGAGTTGGTCTTGAACCTAATGCAGTTACTCCCATTTGTTAGAAAACTTATTATTGTATCATAAATCTATTTTTATACTATCTGCTAGCATTTAATTCCCTTGTGTGTATTTATAAATCCCAAGTTATAGCTAGCTTTCTACTGAATAACACTACTCATTTGCAAAGAAAAATATGTTCTTATAATTTTCTTCTCTCTGTTCTTTCCTTAAGCACAAAAAAATGGGAAGGTCACCATGTTGTGAGAAAGTTGGATTGAAGAAAGGGCCATGGACTCAAGAAGAAGATCAAAAACTCATGGCTTACATTGCAAAAAATGGTTGTGGTAGCTGGCGTGCTTTGCCAACTAAAGCCGGTAATATACACTGATAGTGTAAAAAATAAATAAAAAGATGATTTTTTGTTTTTTAACAGTTAAGGGAATGAAAGTTGAACTTCCATTTGGTTCTCCCTGAAGTCGCTCTTATTTTAACATGTTATCTGTTTATCGTGTTATTTTATTGTAGTTACTGTTCCCGTTTTAAAATGCTTTATCATTCTTCCTTTAGTATTTTTTGTCATGGCTTTTTCAGTTCCGCTATTTTCTTTTTTCTCAAATTTCTTTGGTATGTCTTTTTTTAGCGAGGTTCTGTCAGAAATAGTCTTTCTACCTCCCAAGCTAGGGATAAAGTATGTGTACACATTATTCTCCTCAGACCTCACTTGTAAAATTATATTGAATTTGTTATTGTTATTTTAACATGTTACAGTAAGTAACATGTTAATTTTACTTTTTATAGACGGTTGGTTACGTGTAACTATTTTTTAAGTAATATATTAGTGCGATTTTTTTGTCCTATCTGTACGTGTATAGAAGTTATACTTTTTTGGGGTGGTTTGGTTACTAGGATTAGTACTATCCCCAGATATATAGGAGGTGGAATTTGTCTTCGATTATAATTTCAGAATATAATAATTTTGGAATAATCTTATTTTAAATCGAATGACCCCTAAAGTTGGTAATATTACTACTTAATCCATTTTATTTTGTTGATGTCATTTTAAAACTTGGAGTTAATCCATATTCATGACAATTAAATAGAACTTTTAAATTATTAATGTATTTTAACATGTTATAGTAAGTAACTTTCATATTTTGTGTATGAAAGTTAAATTCTTAAAGCTGATAATACTGCTATAACATATTCTACTTTTGTTCATGTCATTTTAAAACTTGGATTTAATCCATATATAGACACCAGTGCATACGGATCTTTATGTAATTATAATGAACATGTTATAGTAACGCTTTTTGGGGTCGTTTGGTAGCTGGTTAGAGTTATGTAGGTATAAGTAATATAAGTATTAGTTATGAAAAAAACTATGTATTATTTTATGCAACGATTAGTTATGTAGGGTTTAGTTATTTATGTGCTAGCTATTCCATTTTTTATATCTTGCATAAAATAATACATAGATTCATTCATAACTTATACATGTATTAGTTATGCGGGTTTCAAAATAACAAACTCAACATTATATTAGGTGTGTTCAATTTTATACATAACGAAATAATGCTACCAAACATGATACTAATTACTTAGGCAGAATTTAATACATGAATAACTTAACTCCTACCAGCTATCAAACGTAAACTATTCTCAACAGTAAATTATTAATTTTTTTATGGGAATGGTTTTTTATATATAGGACTTAAGAGGTGTGGAAAGAGCTGCAGATTAAGATGGATAAATTATCTAAGACCCGATATCAAAAGAGGAAAATTCAGTTTGCAGGAAGAACAGTCAATCATTCAACTTCATGCACTTCTTGGTAACAGGTAACACCCCAACTATTCATGCGCAACCTTTGATAGGTTGAGTAGTATATGTACCTTAATTTGTACTGTTCATTCTTTGAAAAAAATGAATTTTGAACTTAACTCAACCTTAAAAGCTAGCTTGTATGGTGATGATTGTCCAAGTCCATATAAGGAGTCCATGTTTCCATTTCACTTTCGATACGGGACTCTTAACACTCCCCGCACACCCAGACCTCGTCAACTGGAGCGTGGACAATATAATTTGGGGACCCAACATCGGTGAACAAAAAATTGGAATGGATCTGGCTCTGATGCCATGAAAGAATGGATATTGGGTCTAACTCAACCCCAAAAGTTAGCTTGTAGGGTGAGGATTGTTCAAGTCTATATAAGGAATCCATGTTTTCATTCCATTTTCGATGTGTAACTCTTAACAATTTTTAACAGGAGTGTACATAAAAATAGTCTAACATAGTTACGTTTTGTCTCTCCTACAAACTTTTGTTTTGGATACTTCCTCTTTTCAAAGTTTTTATGCAGTACATAAATAGTACTCCCTACTCTGTTGATTATGTAAGATTCTAGCCCCTTAAAAACTTGTGAGGATATTCCATTTAGACATTAAAATTAAGTCATGTTTCAATTTTACACCTCAACTTTTAATAAAGTATTTCAATTAGACACTCTTAATTTAAATTTTAAAAAAAAAGTTGTGTGAGTTCATTCATCTATTAGAAAGTTAAGTTAACCACATAAAATATGTCTATACACATTTATCTCAATAAGTCATAAAATCCAGACATTTTCTACTTGAGGTTGATGTGTATAATTAAAGGAGATAACATATTTTATATGATTAACTTAACTACCTAATAGATGAATGAAAACACACGCAAAAAAAAATTAAAATTTGAATCAAAAGTGTCTAACTGAGACACTTTATTAGGAGTTGAGGTGATCAATTAGAACATGACTTAGTTTGAGTGTCTAAATAGAATATCCTGACAAGTTTAAGGGGCATATGTGTTAAGCCATTTTTTATTAGTCTGTTCTAAAGAGAATAATATATTTTTATATTTTTAAATATTTAACTATAAATAAGCTTTCAATTTATCCCTAATGAAAAGCTTTTATAGCTACAAAGAAGTTATGGCATCGATCTTTAAGACTATAAGTTTTAAAATTTTTGCTTTTTTACTTAAAGTTCTATGTCAATACAACATATATGTCACATAAATGGAAACAGATAAAATATTATAATATTGGCACGCATATAGCATCTAAAGGGTCGTCTCTAAATTAAAAGTCTTAACCTACCTCACTGGTCAATTTTAAAATTTGAGTTGATGATTCGTCAAATTAACGATCTTATTTATATAGACGATACTGATAGTGTTATATATATATATTATTTAGTATTAGTGCGTATTAACATATAGTAATACATCACTTATATCTTATAGTTAACTAATCCACACTATGTAAGACATGATAATTTATATAAAAGGTAAACTCTTTGCAATTTGGAAAATACTATTATCAAATATATAGTTGGTCAACTATAGCAGCTCATTTTGCCAAATATGTTAACATGCTGTAACACATAATTCTCGCAACACAAAATATTCACTATATATCAGCTTCTAATTATAGTGTTATTTGAATTTAGAATATATTTGAGTTTAAGTTATATACACTTGATCATTTGCATAACACTAATTAATTGTAACCAGCTGTTACTATATTCTTAGATTATCACATCAGCCTTGATATAGAAAGTTAGTGATTGCTACAAGCTAATTTAACTAGTCAATCTTAAGTTAATATATATTCGTTATTTTTTACCATTATAAGTGCACATATACTCATATGATTTGTGACTTTTAATCATATAGGTGGTCAGCTATAGCAACTCATTTGGTCAACAGGACAGACAACGAAATCAAGAATTACTGGAATACGCACTTGAAGAAGAGATTAACCAAGATGGGCATTGATCCAATTACTCATAAACCAAAGTCCAACATTTTTGGTTCTGCAAACCTAAGTCACATGGCTCAGTGGGAAAGTGCTCGTCTCGAAGCTGAAGCTAGGCTTGTTCGAGAGTCCAAGAAACAGCAACAACAACAACAAATTATTATTTCCAACAACAACATTAATAATTATAATATCCACTTTGGTTCTAATAATTTGGCCACTAATAAAAATGTTCTACTACCCCTTCGACCAAAATTACCATCACCACCTTGTCTTGACGTACTAAAAGTATGGCAAGGAGGGGCAAATTGGACAAATAAGCCAAAAATTAACAAAGACAATTTTTTCGATTATTCTCCAACATCCACATCAAATTTATCCAACAATAACTTATTGTTCATGGTACCAAATAATAATGATAATAATATTTCAGGAGCTGGATTAGTGGACAATTTATGTTTGGTTGGTGCAGGAAGTTTCATGGAGAATAATATTAATGACATTTCATCATATTCAATTAATCCAAGTTTGAATAATATTCAAGGGTTAACACACTTGGAAAATGTTGTTGGAAGTTGCGAAGACAATATTTTTAAAGACGACGACGATAACAACGACAACAATTATTGGTACACTATATTAAATTCTTGTACTTCACTTGGTGATGTTTCACCGGTATTTTAATTAAGTGGCCATGTAATAGCTGTTTAATAATATGTTTAGTTATATTAGGAAATTCTACCTTAGACTAGATCCATATAGACCTAGTCTAGAGAAGAATCGCCTGATAATTTTCAGTGAGATAAGAATATTAGAGCTTTAAGGATTAATTAGGGTAATAACTATATTGTACTAGTGGTCTCTAGACCTTTCACAATTTGTTGAACTTATTAGTTTTCAGTGCTATCAATGTGAAATTCGTGTTTATGTTTGTGGCAATTTTCAAAGATTTGGTATCTATGGTGGATCCATTTTTCGTAGTACTTTTTTCTAATTATTTTTCTATGGATGACATAAATCTTATCTTCCAAACAAAAGTAGGATAATCCCTTTTGGCAGCTCAATCCTTGTGGTAATAATTATGCTAATTTATCTAAAAATCTCTTCAGGTGATCAAGAGGATTCCCTTTTTGATAAAATATGTTTTGTATTGTTTTGATTATTTGACAATCATGTAAGAAGGGACTAGTTTCACTCTCCGATGGACCAGTTCCGCAAGTAAACTCTACAGCTATAAAGCTGGTGACAAAATGACAGTGTCACAGTACTGCTGCAGAGCTATTGCGGACGTACTATTGGTCCAAGGTTTAAGGTTTGTCACCTCTCCATATTCCACATATATATACAACATGTTGAGGAGTGAAAATCCAAGCTTGCACAAATCAAAATTGATCTTGCTTTTGCTGACAAGCCGTCGAGTTCATCAGAGCTTCAAATCTGACCAAAGCAACGACAAATCGAAAGACCATTTCTCTAACAAGTGAAGATGTCTAAGTTCTAGGTTTTTCTGAGTCTTTGTTTAGTAGTGCTTAAATTTGTAAAATCTACTCTTCTTGTGAGAAGCATGTTGTAGGGCACTTGGTTCTCTAATCTGTTAAGTTATTCATTTTTTACTAGAGCTAGTCAAGGTGCGTCTTTGCAATAGAGTTATTATAGAGAGCTTACAATAGAGTTGTTGTAAGAGGCGAGGGATTAAGAGTTTAATTCCTAGGTTGCGATACATTGTAATCTAAACTTTGCTAAGTTATAGTTGAGGTTGAGGAAATTCTACTATGGTGGGTCGTGATTTTTAATCCCTTAAGTAAGGAGTTTTCCACGTAAATATCATGTGTCATTACCTTCTATCTTTATTTAAGAAAGTAATACAGAACCTGGTTCTCTACTCTGTTTGATGGACTCATATATTATATCAATTGGTATCAGAGCGGGTTCTTTCTAAAAGGTTAACACCTAGAAAGGATTATCCAAATGGCTGCTCCACCAAATCTAGAGGAAGAACAATCTACCACAAGACTACCAAGATTTAATGAAAATATTATGGATGGTGGAAGACTAGAATGTATGACTTCATTATGGTTGAGGATTCTGAGTTATGGGACATCATCTGTGATGGTCCTCATGTTCCTATGAACACAGATCTAGCTGGTCTTACTACTACTCCAAAGTCAAGGAAGGAGTACAATAATGCAGACAAAAAGGTTGTTGAAAAGAACTTCAAGGCTAAGAAAATTTAAACCCTTAGGTGTATCATATTATATATATGTATTCGTGATTTTTCCTATCAAAGGCTTTTTGAAACTAAATTATAGAGATTTAATCGTTGAATATGCTTTGCCCCTATAAGGGATGGTTTAAACTTGTTTTCTAAAGCTTGGGTCTTTAATGTGTTTTTTTTCTATAATCGGGTTTTGTTGAATTCGAAACTCATTTAATGACTTGAACTTGGTTTCTAAACCCATAAATGACTTGATATAACCCTAATAACGGGATGATGAACATAATCCATAATGAGTGATTCGGCTTCTATTTTATGATTATGATTTGGCTATTTTGCCATGATTCTATTAGTTGTGTTTGGCCTAGCTACTCGAGAGAAAGAGTAGTCACTATGGATCCTAGTGGGGTTTGCCTAGCTATTCGGGAGGAAGGATAGTCATCGAGGACCAATAGCTCCGATGTGGTTTCCTAACTATTCAGGAGAATTGAGGGACAATAACTCTGGTGGGGTTTGCCTAGATATTCGAGAAGAATGATAATCATCGAGGATCAATAACCCCGATGTAGTTTTGCCTAGATATTTGGGAGGAAGGATATCCATCGAGGGTGGCAACCCTGATGTGGTGCTTCTGTGCGGTTTTAAGGAACCTTAATGGATCATCCCTTCGTTTCATTGATTTGGCCTGTATTGGCATAATTGTGATTGTTCGTGAGTGACTTGATGTTTATCTTGAGTTCATAAATGGAAGACTTAATCTTGATAAATGGTATAATGGATTGAGAGTGATTTAAGTATCTCTTAATGGATTCTACTAATGGTTTCTCTAAGTTTGGTGAACTGTTTTATCTCTGAATTTCAATTTTATTTACGTACATTATTTTACTGTTTAATATTATATTATTTTGCTATTAACTATTGTTCTAGAGACACTCACTGAGTATGCAGTATTCAGGCATACCATTGTTGTTTTTTATGGTATGTTAGGTAAAAAAGAAGAGCAGGTTCGTGATACACGTACGGAGTAGGAGAACTTGCTGCTTTCCAGATTTATTGGTGAGCCCACACCCTTATTCGTGGGACACCCCTCTATCTTCATTTAACTTTAGTTTCCAGACTGCATCTTGATGTTTGTTGCGTCCAGGGTGGGTTTTGGGGCGTGAAAAACCTATTTTATATAATTAAGGAGAATCTCAAGACACTCAAATATGACAGCTCCTTCAAGTATCATCCTATGTGCTAGGCTTGATATCACTCATTTGAGTTTTGCAAATGACCTTCTGTTGTTTACTAGAGGAGATATCAGATCTGTTGAGCTGCTGCATAGTAAATTCACTACTTTCTCTGATGCATCTGGACTTAAGGCTAATCTATCCAAGAGCTCCATTTACTATGGGGGAGTGAGTGCTGAAACAAGGTAGGAGATATAGTAAATTTTAGGATATTCTCAAGGAACATTGCCATTTAAGTATCTTGGTATACCACTGGCCACTAAAAACTTACAATTTTGGAATGGCAACCCTTAATAGATAAGATAATGGCAAAAATTGCATCTTGGACAGCAAAAAAGTTATCTTATGCTGGAAAAATACAATTGGTTCAAATAGTGGCTTTTGGAATTCAAGCATATTGGGCTCAGATATTTGTCATACCAGCCAAAGTTATGAAGGTCATTGAATCATATTGCAGAAGTTACATTTGGTCAAGTGTCAACACAATCACAAAGAAAGCATTGGTAGCTTGGGAAATATTATGCTCACCTAAGGCATCAGGAGGATTGAACCTAATTAATTTGAAGATTTGGAATAAAGCTGCAATGACCAAAACATGTTGGGAGTTGTCCAAAAAGAAAGATAAACTCTGGATACATTGGATTCATGCTTATTACATTAAGGACCTGAATTTTGTAGATATGAAAGTTCCCCAGCAAACATGCTGGATGGTGAGGAAAGTATTTGGGGCTAGAGGAAATATTAAACTTCTCAGCAACTAGCAAGAGGGCAAACAAAGTACTATTAAGCAGGTTTACCTACAAATGCTATGTATTTTCTCTAAGGTGCCATGGAAGGTAATAGTATGTCAAAATATAGCCAGACCTAAAGCAATATTTACTATATGGATCCAGCTTCATGGAAAGCTTCTAACTGCATATAGGTTTAGAAAGTAGGGAGTACCAGTTGATGCTCTTTGTTGCTGCTGTAGATTGATTCCGGAAACAAGGTTTTTACCCCAATAAAGATACAATTGAATTTGTTGGTGATTTTAAGATTACATGGACTGATTTAATATAAAGATAATAAACAATTAGCAACAGATAAGCAAATGGAAATAAGTAAGAAATTAGCCTGGACTTCCCTGAACTTGGATGAATACTTTGAGCAAGATTGGTCCGGGCTGATAGTGAACCTTAGTAAATTGGTTCGGTTATAGACCAAAAATGAGAGCAAAATAAGTAGAATTTCTGTAAGTTTAAGCGTAAGAGTACAAGTTGTGAGAATATGATGCCCTTTCAACATGAAGGTTGGCTCCTTTTATAGCTATAAAATAAAGGCATTAACACCCGAGATTTCCTCTCAAATTAAATGTCAACAATGCTAATAATGGCCTCTTAATGAATAAAGACTAATGGCTGGCACCATATCCGGATCAGATATACTTTGGATGTCTCCGGAGTTTCACCCGATGTCAACTTACTCGATCGTATTCAGACTCGTCTCAACTGCTATCTCACCTCGGAGTTGAATCGTATCCGGCTCTGAACTTATCCATCTACCTCAAACTCTCATTCTAATCTTTCCACGTGTCATGCCAGATTTCATTGTGTACAGATAGTCCCTACACTTCCCGGATCAAAGTTTACGGAAGTGACGGGAAATGGAATGACCCTTTCGTTGTCTTCTCTTGGAAGTTTCTTTTCAAATTACTCCGAAAGAAGTGGGAAAATGAAACGCTTCCTCTTCTCCATAGTCTGACTCACGTCCCATCCTTCTGAAAATCCGAACATATGTCACATTCTAATTGAACCGCTTCATCACTTCCTATACCAAAATGTCTTCACAATGATGACCTACTCACTATAAAACCCTTCCTCTCTTCTCCCTTGTTCAATCTTCCAAACACATCTCCATCCACACTTTTCCATTTTATGTTCGCCTGAATTGCTGGAAACTTCCCTTCACCTTCATTATCATGGCAAAGTCTTCTACTCGTTCTTCTTCAAGGAACTCCTCACCATCAACCTTCGTCTCTGTCGGCCACCGCCGAAGCCGCCGAAGCCGGCGAACCTTTTAAAACTCAAGCTCCTCCTGAGCCCAAAGCCATTAACATGATTTATGCCTCCACTTTTAAAAGTGACCGGGGTGAAATGGCAAAGCACTATCCGACTTCCATCAATCCTTTCATTCTTGACAAAGTCCGGACTAATTGTCGTAGGCAAGAGCTCTCCGAGATCATTATCCCCGATCCTAGCGATGATATTAACACTCATAGGTCGGGATACTCCAACGTTTATACCTACCATTTTACTCTCAAATTCGACCCACCGATAGATGACATTATTTTAGAAATGTGCAAGACTTATAACATGTGTCTTGCATGAATTGGTCCGTCAATCTGGAGGGTTGTTGCCCGCCTCTGGTATTTGGCTAGGGAGGCCAATCTTGAGCTTACCCTGGATCGTTTGATCCATTTATATGTTCCTAAGTTTTTTCACGGTGTGATCGTCTAAATATCCAAGCGAGGAAAACTTCCAATCTTCTCCAGTGTCAATGAAGATCGATATCGAGGCTAGATAGAGCGTTTCATAGCAGTTTCCACTGCTGAAATCATTTCGGAAAGATTCATGCCCTTTTCGGAGACATGGAATTTGAACCGTAATTAAAACTTTTCTCCTTGCTTTTTTATAATGCTTTCGATTGCTTTTTAAAGTTTTCTTCTGTTCTTTTTTTCAACAACTCCCTGGATTCCGGCTACTATCACGACCATTCACGAATGGATCCAAGGGATCATAAGCATGTCTTTGCACAAAGACCGGTCGTGCAAAAGAAATTTCCAAAGACCGATGGAGACCACAAAATCATGGTTAGTATTTACCAGACTCACTCTTTATCACTATTTCTTGTCATACGAATATTTTCATCATCTTTTGTTCTACTAATGAATAGGTCTACTAAAAGGCTCCTCCCTCCCGAGGTCATCTTTGGTCGCCTCGGTACTCACCAACTCGGTACTTGACCCGGATACTTCTGCTTGTTGTATCGTCAAATTACCAAAGAAAAAGAAATCTACAAAACCTCTGAGGTCTCCCTCAAAGAGGAAAAAAATCACGGAAGAAGGTGGATCTTCCAAAGTTGAGGAAACCACAACTGTTGATTCCACCATCCCACCTCCCGGCACCATGCCAACTACTGCCACCATGACACCTCCAGCTGAACAAACCTCAGTCATCATCGAAGATAACGACGAAGCAACAGACGGGGAGGTTCCATTGTCAAAGAGGCAGAGGACTTCATCTCCTCTGCCTGAATCATCAAACCCTCTCCCCAGCTTTGGGCAAGATGACTTTGACCATATTTTTAATGAAGATGCAAACCAGGTTCCTCATGTAAATTCCTCCGGGTTTACTCATCTTCTGATTCCCCAAAAGCTCTCATCATCTTCCTAAACCCTGAGGAATCATTTTTCTTCATGGTCCAAGCTGGTGAATGTATTTTTGGCTCCGAGCGTAAATCCAAATAGACTAAGTACTGCAACCCTCTCCTTTCCTGAAAATATCAACATTTTATCTCGGTCAATCAAGGTTGTGAGCTACCTGAGGCCTTTGATATCATAGTCCAATAAGGCCAAAATGAAAGAGGTCTCATGGAAGTGTCTTATCAACGAAGGAATACACGCATCCAACCGGGTATACTTTTGAATTCCCTTAATTAAATTTGTATCTTTTTTTTTCTTTTTCATTTGATATGCTCTAACTCGAGCTAAAAATATTTTTTTTGCAGTCATCCATTTTGGTCAGGGAAGGTGTCCTCCATTACCTCGAGAAAAACAAGGACTTGAAGGGTAAACTAGATTCCCAAATAGGGAAATTTCATTCCTCAAGGAGCCTCTGGCAGAAAGATGAACAATTATCCGGTGACCTGCCTATTGTTAAGGAAAAGTTGGACCGGATAAATGGAGATTACCTTCGAGCTATGAATGAACTCGAGCTTGCCAATGAGGAAAATGTAGCTATGAACAAAAAGGTCGATCAGCTCTACAACGATCTTCAGAATCTCTACCAAGAGCTTGATTCACAAGACAAAGTGATGCATTACAAAATGCAAAAGGAAGACTTCATTACTGCCGAAGTCGATCGCCTCACTACTGAGCTCTTTGTGATTGACGCGAAGCGTGTTGCTAAGCAGACTGCTTTTGAACGAGACTTAGAGATGTCTCAAATTCAAGTCTGCCAACAAACTCAAATTATTGGAATGTTCGCATGTATACCCTAGAAAAAGCTCCAGATGGGCTCTCGAACTTAGATGAAAAAATTATTGAGGTCAAGAATCTGGAACTCAAAGCCTTCCGCAAGTGAATGGTGAAAGCTCTGAAGAAGACCCCGAGGACTCTAACCCCAAGTTTGACTGATTTACAGTCTTCTAAGCCTTTGTTTCTTGTTTTTTGTGTAATTTCTTTTGGGGCTATCGGCCTTGTCTTATGAATGAAAATCTATCGACTTTCCTTTGACTTGATTGATATTTTCTTAACTTTTTGCATTCATTATTGCTTTCTTATTTTAGATAACTTAGCAAAACAAATTTAATCTGAACCGGGCAATATGCTTCCGACTTCGGACTTTTAATTTAACTCTTAACAAACAAACCATCAGATAGTTTGCTTCGATCCGGGTAAAAGTTCTTCCAATTTTGAATTTTATATAATTTTCAACAAAGGTTTACTTAGTTTGTTCTAAACCAGGAAACAATTCTTCCGGTGTTGGGTCATTTAATGACTAGATATAAGGGTCTTATTTTTATGCTTATGAATAAGACGTCTCTTATTCGTTTCGGGCATAAGTGTTGGAACTTTTATTTATTCTCACCTTTTAGGCAATTCAAATGTCTTTAAAATATACATTCATTTGATCCAATGCCTTTGAAACATGCCTTATAACATTATTCATTTTGTTCCGACTTCCTTTATCAATGACAATCCCCAGTTAAAGACTTAATAATTTTTAGCTCGTAAACTTAGCAATTTTAGCAATTATTTGGAAAAATACCGGCATGGAAAAACACGAAGATAAACTTTTGAGTCAAAACTTTGAATAAAATATACTTTCATTTATGCTTTGCTTGGACAAACAACTAGGTAAGATTCAATCGGTCTTTTTGCCTTTTCATAATTTCTTTGTAAACACTAATACTTGGGCAAGATTCATTCGATATTTTACCCTCACAAAATTTTGACTAAAAATTTCAATTTCAAAAGCTTGCAACCTTCAAATTCGAAGTAACTGCAAACTGCCTTCAACTTCCTTCACTTCTCATTCGAGGGTATAGCATTCCCCTAGTGTTTGTGTTTGTGTTTGAAGTATGAGAACTCAAATACTATTTTGCTCTTCAATTGTTGGGCAGTCCCCAGTGTTTATATCAAATGCTAATTCATACCTTCTACTTAGTAACATGTTTTACATTGTTGCCTCATTAAAATCCTTACTAGAAAAACTCTTTTCGGGATAAAAACCAGGCTAAGGGAAACAGAGTACAACATGTATTTATATACCTAATTCTAATCCTCCGAATATCACCTTGTAACTCTGACTTCTTTCCTACAAAAATTTGTAATTCCGAAACAAATGTAATTCAAACAATTAATGAACACATACCTTAGAAATAATACCGCTTCAAATGGTTGACGTTCCAATTCTTTGACAACTTGTGTCCATCTTCGGCTTCCAACTGGTATGAGCCTTTTCTGGTTATTCCTGACACTTTATAGGGTCCTTTCCAATTCGGACCAACTTCTATTCATTAGGGTTTTTAGTGTTGGGGGTTACTTTTTGTAGAACCAAGTCCTCTACTTGAAAGTGCCTAAGATTCATTCGCCAGTTGTAATATGTTTCCATTCTTTGCTTTTGAGCTACCAGTCGTAGCAACGCTAGCTCTCGATGTTCTTCCATTAAGTTGAGCTTGACCGCCGTAGCCTCATTGTTTGACTTTTTATTTGCAAGGCTGAATCTTAAGCTCGGTTCCCCAACTTCCACCGGAATCAGAGCCTCTGCACTGTAAACCAAAGAAAATAGTATTTCCCTAGTGCTAGCTTTCAGCGTTCTCTTGTACGCCCATAATGCCTCCGAAAGAATTTCTCTCTACTTGCCTTTTGCCGTCTTTAGTCTTTTCCTCAAGTTCTGAATGATTGTTTTATTCCTTGACTCCGCTTGCCCATTTACACTCCGGTGATACAGAGCCGACACTATCTTTTTTATCTGTAGTCCATCAAGAAAAAATGTCACCTTCTTCCAACGAACTGACGATCGTTATCGCAAGTTATTTCCTTCGGTATTCCAAACCGACATATGATATGGTCCCAAATGAAATTGATGACCTCTTTTTATCTAACCTTCTTGAGAGCCTTCGCTTCAATCCACTTTAAAAAATCAGTCATAAACAAAATAAAGCATACCTTTCCGAGTGCCCATGACAATGGTCCCACAATGTACATTCCCCATTTCATGAATAGCCACGGTGATAATACCGGATGTGTTAATTTTGTGGGTTGATGAATCATATGAGAATGCCTTTAACATTCATCACAATTCTGAACAAATTTTTTGGCGTCCTCTTCCATCTACAACCAGTAATATCCGACTCTAATTGACTTTCGTCCAATAATTCCGCTCCTGAGTGATTTCAATAAGTTCTTTTGTGAACTTCGTGCATCACATAATCTGTTTTACCGAGCCCCAAACACCTCGCTAAAGAACCATAATAGAACCCCCCCCCCCCCGTACAACTGGCCATCGAATATGCAATGTCTTATCGCCTTTTTTCAAAGAGCCCTTGATTCATTCAGATCACTGGGCAGCTTCCCATCTCGAAGATAATCGATGTATTTATTCCGCCAGTCCCATGTCAAGCTTGTGGAATTCACCTCACCATGACCACCGTCAATTGCGGAGTTCAGGAGTTGCACCACTGCTCCGGAGTTAAATTCCTCAACTTCTACGGAAGACCCCAAGTTTTCCAAAGCATCTGCTTCACCGTTTTTCTCCTGAGACACATGCTCCATAGTCCATTCTTTGAACCGATACAATAATACTTGAATTATTTCTAAGTATTTTTGCATTCTTTCTTCTTTTACTTCGAACACGTTGTTCACTTGATTTACAACCAAAAGCGAGTCACATTTTGCCTAGATGACTACCGCTCACAGACTCCTTGCCAATTCTAAATCTGCAATTATAGCCTCATACTCGACTTTATTGTTAGTCAATTTCACAGTTCTTATTGCTTGCCTAATAAAATCCCCATAGGTGCTTTGAGAAACACCCGTAATCCGGACCCTTTTACGTTTGACGCTCCATCCGTATATAAGGTCTAGATTCTCGAGGTTGTCCCTGAAGTTATTATAAGTTCCCTTTCCACTTCGAGAATCATTCTGGGAGTGAAATCTGCTATGAAGTCTGCTAAAATCTGAGACTTTATAGTTGTTCTAAGTTTATACTCTGTGTCATATCCACTAATTTCTACCGCCCATTTGGCTAACCTACCTGACAGTTTTGATTTATGCATTATGTTCCTAAACGGATAGGTTGTTACCAAACATATAAGATGACACTGGACGTACAGCCTTAACTTTCTAGCAGCCATTATCAAAGCTAATGCCAATTTCTCTAAATGGGGGTACCTAGTTTTAGTACTATCTAAAGTTCTACTTACATAATAAATAGGAAATTACGTACCTTTTTCTACTCGAACCAAAACAACACTTACCGCTACTTCGGATACTGCCAAATACAAAAATAACTGCTCGTCCGCCTTTGGTTTATGCAACAATGGTAGACTAGAAAGGTATTTATTCAAATCCTTTAGTGCGTGCTGACGATCCAGGGTCCACTCGAAGTCATTCTTTTTTTTAGTAATGAAAAGAATCTGTTACTTTTCTCCGGAAACCGAAACATAAATCTACTCAAGACGGTCAACCTTCCGGTGAGCCTTTGTACCGCCTTCACATCTTCAAGCACCTCCGGTATTTCCTCAATTGCCTTGATCTTGTCCAGATTGATCTTTATTCCCCTGTTCGACACCAGAAAGCCTAGGAATTTGCTGGAGCAGACTCCAAAAGCACATTTCTCCGGGTTTTACTTCATGTTATACTTCTGGAGGATATCAAATGCTTGCAAATGCTTTAAATGGTCCTCTATCTCCGGGGACTTAACTAACATATCATCAATATAAACTTCCATCGAATTTCCTATTTGGTTTTCAAACATTCGATTAACTAAGCATTGATACGTTGCTCCGACATTTTGTAAAACAAATGGCAATATGTTATAGCAATAAGTTCCATACCTAGTTATAAAAGAAGTGTCCTCCTAATCCTCTAGATTCATCCTTATTTGATGGTATCTGGAGTAAGCATCAAGAAAACATAGCATCTCATGCCCTGTCGTAGCATCGTTCAGTCAATTAATGTGAGGTAAGGGAAAATAATCTTTTGGACAAGACTTATTTAAATCTTTAAAATCTCTACACATTCTTAGTTTGTTACCTTTTAGGCACAACAACCACGTTTGCTAGCCAATTCAGATATTTCTACTTTACGAATTGAACCTATATTTAATAGCTTTGTTAACTCTTCCTTGAAAAACTTGTGCTTGTATTCGGCCATAGACCTGATTTTATGTTTCACCGGTTGGAAATTCTGATCCAAACTCCGCTTGTAAATCGTAATCTCTGGTGGGATACATGTCATGTCTAAATGGGACCAAGCAAAGAAATCGGCGTCAGCTTTAAGAAATTTGAATAATTTAAGCCTGAGCTTTGGGGATAACCTGGTGCCCAGGTATACCTTTCTGTCTGGCAGATGCACGAACAATACTACTTGTTCAAGTTCTTCTATGGTTGACTTCGTGGCGTCTGAATCGGGTGGCAACACAAATGACCTCGGGACGCGATTGTAATCTTCTTTCTCCTCGTAATTTTCTTTCTCACCTTCTTCTTTCTTCGGACTTGATGTGTTTGAATCCTATAACTGTTATTCGACTTCTTTACCCTTCATTTCATCATTAACCTCTTTTTGTCTTTCTACCGACTATTCTACCACAAACATTTCCCTTGTAGCTGGTTGTTCAGCCCGAATTTGCTTAATTCCCTCCGGAGTCGAGAGTTTTATCATCAAATGCAATGTCAAAAGCACATCTTTCATATCATGTATCCAGGGCTTGTCGAATGGTGCATTGTACATCATTTCCCCCTCGATAACGTAAAACTTCATTTGTCGGATTATTCCGAATACGTTGACTGAAAGAGTGATTTCCCCCTTTGTAGTTTTACTAGCCATATTCCATCGGATAATGTTGGCCGAGCTACCTGAATTAATTAAAATCTGCTTAATCTGAAAATTATTAACAGAAACAGAGGTTACCAACGCATCATTGTGAGGTTGAATGATGCCTTCTGCATGTTCATCGCTGAATAAAATTGCTTCCTCCTACAAGAAGTCCCTGGATCTCTTTTCACGAGTTATCTATGTCGCACCCGATTTTGACCTGCGGGCTTCGCGACACTATGGCGTCGATTCCCCCTGGATTGGATAAAATGCTGCTTTGAGGAGTCGCCACCTAATTATTCTAAGGTGAATTAGGGCACCTAAATACTAACTAAAAGCTGTAAAATAACTCCAATTTTATGATCTACAAAACTAATGAGATTCTAGGTAAGAGTTCTTTATTATCCTAAAGGGAAGGGGTCAGGCATCCTTTAAGATCCGCTAACTTGCGGTTATCCGATCAAACTCAGGTTAATTATTATGTTAAAAGTGCATGTTTTACAAGTATAAAAATAATGTTGCAAGTATTTAATGAAATTATGCATTTGTACAAGCATGCATTTGTATGACAATAATATACATGTAAAGCAAAAAAACGAATATGAATATGCATTCGTATGAAAATTGATAAAGATGTATGCAATGTGATTTCTATGGGCGACGGGCCTAAAAATAGATAAACTAGTGATTAACAATTTTAAAACTTAACCGAGCCTAAAAATAAATAAACTAGCGACGGGTTTCAAGTTTTTGACTACCCTAATAATTAATTCTATGTCTACCTATTCTAAATATTTCAATAATTTCACGAGTACAATAATATTACAATACAAAATGGAATAAAGCTGAATTAAAGAAAGTAAAAGACAACAACAAAATAAATAATCTCCGAGGGTTATTTGCCTTCTTTGACTTTATCTTTGCAAGCTGTCAAGAATAAACGGTTAGAAACAATTAAATATACATAACTTCGGATCCGTATCCAAAACAATAAATGTTTTGATTACGGAGGGCTCAGACTTAAATTTTGAAAAGATCATTCCAATCACGTCGTGGTTAAGTAACATATGCCTCGTTGGTCATTTTAGTTGCCTTGCCTACCGAACATATTGGTCTCTCGGGTGAAAAAGATTTAAGTTTCATCCTTGCCCAGAAGCTTTATTTTCCGTCTTTACAACTGTGGAGGCCTAAAAAATCGACGGATATTTTTTCATCGGCCAATATGTAGTATAATATTCAAACCAGTAAAATGGTGTCGAAAACAGTAAAAAGAAAAACAGAAATTGAGAGATGATATCCGAAGGGACGCGGCCTCGAATTCAATTTCATTGGCCTAAATGCAGTATTTATATAAATCGGTAAATCAGTAAGACAATCCGTGCACGGATGTTTAAATGCCAAAACAGTGAACTGAAACAGAGAAACGGAAAAAAAGTGCGGCCTCGAATTCAATTTCATCGGCCTAAATGCAGTATTTAATTCAAAAACAGTAACCTAAACCAAAACAGTAAAACTGAAATCGAGAAGCAATTCCCGAAAAGACACGATATTTTAGTTTAAAACGGTAAGAAGATAAAGCGATAAATATACATTTGCCGCAGATGTTTAAAGCAAGATGTAAAAACAGAAAATAGAGAAGCGAAAAAAAAGCGGGGCCTCGAATTTAATTTCATCGGCCTAAGTGTAGTATTAGTTAAAACAATAAACAAAGAACTGCTGCACGGATGTTTAAAACAGAAACAAAAACAGAGAAACGAAACAAAAAGCGCGGCCTCGAATTTAATTTCATCGACCAAAATGCAGTATTAGTTAAAATGATAAAACAGCAAAATACAAGATATCCGTGTATGAATATTTAAATGCCAAAATAAACCAACAATTTGCAAATAAAATGTCCAACCCGAATTCTGGACTTTGACCCGACTCGGACATCGAATGTTGATCCGGCCGGATTTCAGTTGACCGACACTAATCAAACATTTTTGTATTTTTCAGATAACCAACAACAAAATATTAAACCCAAAAAATGGAATTATTACAAGACCGGCCGACAGACCGAATCAAAGAAACTCAACTCAAAGCGTAAATCGGACTAATCAGTTTTTCTTGTATTTACAGATAGCCAACAACAAGATATAAAAAATAAAATCTGGAAATTTATCCAAATTGGGTCGACCCGACACCGAATCGATGACCCGACCCGAAGCGGATGTTTTTCAACCCGAAACGATTTTCTCCAAATTTCAGGTAACCAACAGCACAATATAAACATACAAAAATCTGGAAATTAACCGAACCGGGTCGACCTGACCCGGGTCAGTGACCCGACCCCGAATCGGATGTTTTTCAACCCGGATCGATTTTCTCCAAATTTCAAGTAACCAACAACACACACAAAACATAAAAATCTGGAAATTCATTCAAACCGGGTCGACCCGACCCGGAACCGCTTTTTTCCAAATCTTCAAATAATCAACAAGAAGATATAAAAGCATAAAAAAATATGGAAAACTTACCTAAATCGGGTTGACCCGACCGACAAAGGAGCAAAAATGAGAAAATCCACCCAAAATCCGACCTAAATTCCGACCAAAAACTCCTCTTTTAGGATAAAAATCCACAAAACCGACCCCAAAACAAAGGAACAAAGGGGGTATTTTATGGATGGGTTTCGGATTTTGGGGGTATGGGGTTGACGGGTTGGTTGGTGGTGTCGGCGGGAGGTTAGGGGTATGGGGGTGTGTGGCGGCAACCATGGCGAGTGTGAGGTCGCGTCGGGGTTAGGGGGTATGGGGGTGTCTGGTGATCTGAAAAAGGAGAGTGAGAGTTGTTTGTTTTGTTGTGTTTGTGGAGTGTGTTAGGGTTAGGGGATAAAAGGGGGAAATAAAGGGAAATGGGATTGGTTGGGCCGATGGGTTGGGCGGTTGGGTGTGGGTGAGATGGGCTTCGGGTTGGGGTTTGGAATTGTTTTGGGTTGGGGAAATAAATGGGTGATGGGTTGGGCTTGGACGAAAAATGGGTTTTAGTTTGGGTTGGGTAGAAATTGGTTTGGATTGAGTAGAAGTTGTTTTGGGGGAAATGAAATGGGTTATGGGTTTAGAATATAAAATGGTTTTATTATATAAAAGAAAGCTTTGCAAAATTTATAAATTGTAAAGATGACAATATGATAAAATATAATATTTGTGAAATGCTTGATGCTTAAATAAAAATAAAAAATGCAATGCGATTTTGCGAAAATAAAATAACATATAATATTAGGATAAAAGTATGATTGTGATATAAAATGCAAATTACAGTAAAGAATGTAAATAATAATAATAATAATGATATATATACACATATATGCCTATATTGAAAAATTGTTTTAAAGTGTCAAAAATATTAAAAATTGTAAATAAAATCATAAAAGATGGGACAAAATTGGGTGTCAACAGATGCCCTCTTTGGTCTGAGACGATGAAAGAGTTTTCGCCAAAGAAGTTGACTGAGTAGCCAATTTTGTCCTGATCATTGAGGGAAGGTTAAGGATGTGTGAGAAGAAATTGAATCCCGAGGGGAAGAGAAGTTGCAAAAAATGGTGCATATTCAAGAAATAATGCCCCAGTGTTGACTTATGATGACACCGGTTGCAGATGTGGCGAGATACTGGGGGAAGGGCTGAACGATGTTCGAAGTACTTCCCCGATGCAGATGATGATGTAGCATAGGCGTGATGAGGTGACGTCGTCGCTTAGACGTTATGCAGATGGCGACGTCGCACTGGCGTGATTGAAATTAAGATATCCGCATTAGAAGGTGGGCGCCTAACTGAAATTAAAATACCCGCATTGGAAGGTGAGTGCCTGAATGAAATTGAAATACCCGCATTGGAAGGTGGGTGCCTGGTGAAATTAAAATACCCGCATTAGGAGGTGGGCGCCTGACTAAAATTGAAATACCCGCATTAGGAGGTGGGTGCCTGACTGAAATTAAAATACCCGCATTAGGAGGTGGGCACCTGATTAAGATGAAATACCCGCATTAGGAGGTGGGCGCCTGACAGAATTTGAAATACCCGCATTAGGAGGTGGGTGCCTGACTGAAATTGAAATACCCGCATTGGGAGGTGGGCGCCTGATCAAATTGAAATACCCGACATTAGGAGGTGGGCGCTGACGTAAATTAAAATACCCGCATTAGGAAGTGGGCTGATTAAGATGAAATACCCGACATTAGGAGGTGGGCGCTGATCAAATTGAAATACCCGCATTGGAAGGTGGGTGCCTGATCAAATTAAAATACCGCGATTAGGAGGTGGGCGCTGACGTAAATTTAAATACCCGCATTAGGAGGTGGGTGCCTGATCAAAATAAAATACCCAGACAGGAGGTGGGCGCTGATCAAATTTAAATACCCGCATTAGGAGGTGGGTGCCTGATCAAATTAAAATACCCGCATTAGAGGTGGGCGCTGATCAAATTAAATACTCAGACAGAGGTGGGCACTGATCAAAATAAAATACCCGTGACAGAGGTGGGTGCCTGATCAAATTAAAATACCCAGACAGAGGTGGGCGCTGATCAAAATAAAATACCCGATTAGGAGGTGGGTGCCTGATTGAAATTGAAATACCCAGACAGAGGTGGGCGCTGATCAAATTTAAATACCCGCATTAGGAGGTGGGCGCTGAAAAAATGAAATACCGCGTTAGGAGATGGGCGCTGATCAAATTGAAATACCGCGTTAGGAGGTGGGCGCTAATCAAATTTAAATACCCAGATTAGAGGTGGGCGCTCGATGTAATTTGAAATACCCGACATTAGGAGGTGGGCGCTAATCAAATTTAAATACCGCGATTAGGAGGTGGGCGCTGATGTAATTTGAAATACCCAGATTAGGAGGTGGGCGCGACTAAAGCGAAATACCCGCATTAGGAGGTGGGCTGATGTAAATCGAAATACCGCATTAGGAGGTGGGCTACGTAAATTGAAATACCCGCGTTAGGAGGTGGGCGCCGATCAAATTTAAATACTCGCATTAGGAGGTGGGTGCCTGGTGAAATTTAAATACCCAGATTAGGAGGTGGGCGCTGATGAAAATGAAATACCCGCGTTAGAGGTGGGCGCTCGACGTAAATTAAAATACCCGCATTAGGAGGTGGGCGCCTGACTGAAATTAAAATACCCGCATTAGGAGGTGGGCGCCTGATTGACGTCGTTGTATTGATGTGATGCGTTTGTGACCCGCATGGGTTGAAATGACGTCGTTGCATAGACTTGGTGTGTTGAAGACGTCATTGTGTAGACGTGTTGTGCAGATGACACCGTTGTATAGGCGTGTTGCTGATGACGCCATTGTATGGGCGTGTTGTTGCTCCTTTGTCAACCTGAAGACCTGCACTCAAAGAAATTTGTGAGTTGTAGCTTTTGCCCTGGATGCTTGCAAGCTCATATTGGTTTAGATTGAAGACTCAGTTGTCTGGCATTTTCCAGGTCCATTGGCATATTCTTGCAGTGAACCCTTAAAATATGCCCCAGTTTCTAGTATATATGAAGATGTTGAACTTCCAACTGGACAAAACCGAGTTTGTGCGGGCAACTTGTTTGTCCTATCAAGGCGATCATGTGAGCCTATTTTGTTGTGTGCAAGATAATGGACACACAATTTCCAATGGTGTGATCGAAGCCGATATAGGCCGCCTACGTATTCCGATAAAGGAAATCAGGTCATAACATAGTTCGCTGCAAGTAAAATGACGATTGTGAAGTTTTCCAAAATGGGACCGAAGCCGATGTGGCTGCCTACGTATCCCGCCGAGGGAATCAGGTCATAACGTAGTTCATGCGGCAAAAGAGATTTGTACGAATTTTCTAAAAATGGGACCGAAGCCGGTGTGGCCGCCTACGTATCCCGCCGAGGGAATCAGGTCATAACGTAGTTCACGCAAAATAAGAGATTTATAAGGATTTTTTTTATGGGACCAAAGCCGATGTGGCCGCCTACGTATCCCGCCGAGGGAATCAGGTCATAACGTAGTTCATGCGGCAAAAGGATTTTATAAGGTTTTTTTTTTTCAAAAATGGGACCGAAGCCAATCTGGCCGCCTACGTATCCCGCCGAGGGAATCAGGTCATAACGTAGTTCATGCAAGCTAAAAGGTTTTTGTAAGAATTTTCTAAAAAATGAGACCGAAGCTGATGTGGCCGCCTACGTATCCCGCCGAGGGAATCAGGTCATAACGTAGTTCATGCGGCAAAAGAGATTTGTATTTGTAGAATGTTTTTTTTTGTAAAAGAGAGTGACTAGAGTTTGAAAAATGATGCAATATCTTTTGCAAGTTTTTTTTTTTGTTTTTTTTTTTAAAATATGAAAAAGACAGAATCACGTCTTGACTTCGATTGGTACCAACAATTAGTATTGTGCTTAGGGGCTCCGTTATTTGCTTTCACAAATCGAGACAGACTTCAAGGTAATTCCTACGACGGATGCTACCTCAGACATACCTGAGTATCGACACTTGCTTCAAGCCAAGATTTTGACATATATGCATCCTCATGTTTCAAATGCCCTCACTGAAAGAAAGTCCCTTTCTCATATGTATTTCAATATTTTGAACTTTGGACGTCTAGAGAAGTACACTCACCCTCAGAAAGATGTTCAATGCATTTAATTGTGATACCATAGGCTTGGCCGTCATGTGAGTATCCACTAATGTGAGAACCCTCGGTATAGGATCATGTAGGGCTTGTTATGGGTTTGTAATGTAGGCTTGGGAAAGGAAATGATATTATTTGGGTAAAGAGTGACTAATCCTTCCTTGAGCGTTGGAATATGTCCGTGCTTGGTATTTGTGTGCCTTGATTCCGATTTGCTTCTTTTTGCCCCATTTTGTTTTGTACCGGCTTCTTTTGAATATTTCGTTTGGAGCTTTTTCCCCTTTTTTTTTGGAGTTATTTCCTTTTTTTTTTTTGATATTGTCGGGGCTTTTAACTTTCTTTTTGTGTGAAGTCGTCATTTTGTTTTGTTTTCCTCTTTTGGGAGCATTGCACTTCAACTCGGATCTCTTCAGCAATTTGCACATTTCTGATGCGCTCAAGGAGGTCGGGCCAAAAGAGGGATAGTGCGTGTACGCACACAGAAAGGATATATGCATAAGATGTGGTTGTTAAAAAAAATAGGCTTCAGGCTCAAAGGGGAAGTACTAGGGATAATGTTATTTGGTAAGCTGAAAAGGCTCAAACGGATCAAAGAAAGCCTACGATCCTTTCCTATACCAAGTGTTACTCAGGATTTCGCCTCAACAAACATTCGAGCCAAGTTCTAGATCACAATGCAATGCAATTGAACTTATTCTAAAAACTCACCACACAATGCACATGAAACGATGAGGTTGGCTTTGTTCATATCTTGGAAGCATGAAAATTAATTTTTTAAGTGTCAACACAGGCGCGAATGAGAGGTACCAGAAGAATCTATGGTTTACCACGAAGACAATCTTCTCCACTTGTTCTTTCTTATGCACACTCCTAACTGTGTTGGTATCAACCAAGTCCATCAATAATTCTTAATTTTTTTTTTTTGTATTTTTGAATAAAGGGTACCGAACCCGAATAGGGTCGCACGATTCTCATCTTTGACGAGAATCAGGTATGCGTAGTTCGTGCAGAAAGTAAAAAAAAATTCATCCATGATAGGATAGTAAAAGTAAAAAATTGTATAAAACAGATGATTGTCCACTATGGGACGAATGCAAAGTAAAATATAATTGTCCACAGAGAATGAATGCAATGAAAAAATGATTATCCACAAGAAGATGAATGTAATAAAAAAATGATTGTCCATTATATGATGCATGTAATAAAAATGATTGTTCATTATAGGATGAATGAAAAGATTAATAAATCAGATATGTCCCTCTCTACGATGGACAAGGAAGTGCATCTTTTTCTTTTTCTTTTTCTTTTTTTGATTTTTTTAGTGTCGAACCCGAGAAGGGCTACCTCACGTATCACAATCGAACGGTGAGAATCAGACACTCGTAGTTCGTGAGATAGGTTATAAAAAATGTATGATTGAAAAAGAATTTATCCACGATAGGATAGTAAGTAAAATTGTATGCAATAAAAAAGTGATTGTCCATATTAGGATGTAATGAAAAAAAAAAATTGATAATTCGAAATTATTTTTTTTTAGGGGTGTCGCACCCGAGAAGGGTTACCTACATATCACACCTAACGGTGAGAATCAGACACTCATAGTTCGTAAGATAGGTTATAAAAAATATATGATTGAAAAAGAATTTATCCACGATAGGATAATAAGTAAAATTGTATGCAATAAAAAAGTGATTGTCCATATTAGGATGTAATGAAAAAAAAAGATTGATAATTCGGAATCATATTTTTTTAGGGTGTCACTGAGAGAAGGGTTACCTACGTATCACACCTAACGGTGAGAATCAGACACTCGTAGTTCGTAAGATATGTGGTAAAAATGGTATGATATAAAGAAATTATGTAACGAAAATTAAACATATCAACTGAATTTGCAAATATGTAACAAAACAAAAGTATAGACAAATTAAAGTGATGACTCGTTGAATCTGGCGTTGGCTGACTTTTTCCAGTCAAAACATCTTTCGGTCATCTTTGTGGCTTTGTTCTTTCATGGAGTATATCAAGGAATAATGTTTTAGAACGACCCCAACTGCTCATGAGGACGATCTTCCCGCAAAAATAAGAGCACCGGTGAAAGGAGGAAAGTCACTAAAAGAATAATAAAATGTAAGAGTGTGAAAGTATGGTCAAAAACTCCCCGATTGCTTCACGAGATCCGAGTCTTGATGTTCAAGAACGCTTTATCTTTGGGTAGTGACACAATTTCTATTCAAGAGTCGCAAGCGACATGGTATGATATGTACAAAATTGAAGCTGACTAATTATTGCATTAAATAATATGTACAGAGATAAAAGAAGAAAAATAGCAAACAAATCAAGGGAATTAAATATGCGTCCTATCATGCATGGAGCCTCTCTTATGCAAGAGGTGGGCCTAAACGCCAAATATGAGAGATTATGACAGAATAATCCAAGTTGTCAAACTACAGTGCTTTTGTTGGCAATGAGGACAAAATGTATGTACATTTTTCAATATCGGCATGTCATGATTATGCTTGGATTAGTCCATCATTATCACGCTACAAATAATATGTTGATGGTCGTTGGGGGAGCGAGACCCGCCGACAATTTTGGTGGATTTCTTAATTGTGGAGTCGATACCAAGGATCAACCCACCTATGGTGTATGTATGCATGATTAAAAATAAAAGGGTATATCTCTATCCTAAATTTACTAAGATTGGGCTTACTGGACTCAAGGTTCCCGAGCGGACTACTCGAGTGAGAAGGCTACGCGGCCACCGGATGGTCCGGACACTCCGCGCATACGTCAACTCTCCTAAAATTTGGTAATTTAAAAGAATTTGCGGGTGCGCAAAACACACCTCGCGTGTAATGTGTGATAGTGTCAACTTTCCATAGTGGAAGAAATATGAGCGGAATGCCAATTTAAGGAAAGCAATAAAAGAATATAACAATTAAAGAAGTTAAACATACAAAATTTCAAAAAGAAAACAATTAGAAGCAGTGAAATAAATAAGAAGCAAAATAAAGCGCAATAATAATTAACCTGAACTTGCTATGGTTAAGAACCTGCATTTCCCCAGTGGAGTCGCCATGCTGTCGCACCCGATTTTGACCTGCGGGCTTCGCGACACTATGGCGTCGATTCCCCCTGGATTGGATAAAATGCTGCTTTGAGGAGTCGCCACCTAATTATTCTAAGGTGAATTAGGGCACCTAAATACTAACTAAAAGCTGTAAAATAACTCCAATTTTATGATCTACAAAACTAATGAGATTCTAGGTAAGGGTTCTTTATTATCCTAAAGGGAAGGGGTCAGGCATCCTTTAAGATCCGCTAACTTGCGGTTATCCGATCAAACTCAGGTTAATTATTATGTTAAAAGTGCATGTTTTACAAGTATAAAAATAATGTTGCAAGTATTTAATGAAATTATGCATTTGTACAAGCATGCATTTGTATGACAATAATATACATGTAAAGCAAAAAAAACGAATATGAATATGCATTCGTATGAAAATTGATAAAGATGTATGCAATGTGATTTCTATGGGCGACGGGCCTAAAAATAGATAAACTAGTGATTAACAATTTTAAAACTTAACCGAGCCTAAAAATAAATAAACTAGCGACGGGTTTCAAGTTTTTGACTACCCTAATAATTAATTCTATGTCTACCTATTCTAAATATTTCAATAATTTCACGAGTACAATAATATTACAATACAAAATGGAATAAAGCTGAATTAAAGAAAGTAAAAGACAACAACAAAATAAATAATCTCCGAGGGTTATTTGCCTTCTTTGACTTTATCTTTGCAAGCTGTCAAGAATAAACGGTTAGAAACAATTAAATATACATAACTTCGGATCCGTATCCAAAACAATAAATGTTTTGATTACGGAGGGCTCAGACTTAAATTTTGAAAAGATCATTCCAATCACGTCGTGGTTGCGAACATATGACTCGTTGGTCATTTTAGTTGCCTTGCCTACCGAACATATTGGTCTCTCGGGTGAAAAAGATTTAAGTTTCATCCTTGCCCAGAAGCTTTATTTTCCGTCTTTACAACTGTGGAGGCCTCAAAAATCGACGGATATTTTTTCATCGGCCAATATGTAGTATAATATTCAAACCAGTAAAAATGGTGTCGAAAGCAAGAAAAGAAAAAGAAATTGAGAGATGATATCAAGGGACGCGCCTCAATTCAATTTCATTGGCCTAAATGCGATTTATATAAATCGGTAAATCGGTAAGACAATCCGCGTACGGATGTTTAAATGCCAAAACAAAGGAACTCAAACAGAGAAACGGAAAAAGTGCGGCCTCAAATTCAATTTCATCGGCCTAAATGCGATTTAATTCAAAAACAAGAACCTAAACCAAAACAAGAAAGCGAAATCGAGAAGCAATTCCTAAAAGACACGATATTTTAGTTTAAAACAAGAAGACAAGAAACAAGAAATATCCGTTGCACGATGTTTAAAACAAGAAATGTAAAAACAGAAACAGAGAAGCGAAAAGCGAGGCCTCGAATTTAATTTCATCGGCTAAGTGTAGTATTAGTTAAAACAATAAAGCGATAATCCGTTGTACGGATGTTTAAAACAGAAAACAGAAAACAGAGAAACGAAACAAAAAGCGCGGCCTCAATTTAATTTCATCGACCAAAATGCGATTAGTTAAAATGATAAAACAAAGAAAATACAAGATATCCGTGTATGAATATTTAAATGCCAAAATAAACCAACAATTTGCAATTAAAATGTCCGACCAATTACGGACTTTGACCCGACTCGGACATCGAACAGTTGATCCGGCGGATTTCGGTTGACGACACGGAATCAAACATTTTTTTTGTATTTTTCAGATAACCAACAACAAAATATTAAACCCAAAAAAATGGAATTATTACAAGACCTGGCCGACAGACCGAATCAAAGAAAACTCAACTCAAATGTAAATCGACCGAATCAGTTTTTCTTGTATTTTCAGATAGCCAACAACAAGATATAAAAAATAAAATCTGGAAATTTATCCAAATTGGGTCGACCCGACACCGAATCGATGACCCGACCCGAAGCGGATGTTTTTCAACCCGAAACGATTTTCTCCAAATTTCAGGTAACCAACAGCACAATATAAACATACAAAAATCTGGAAATTAACCGAACCGGGTCGACCTGACCCGGGTCAGTGACCCGACCCCGAATCGGATGTTTTTCAACCCGGATCGATTTTCTCCAAATTTCAGGTAACCAACAACACACACAAAACATAAAAATCTGGAAATTCATTCAAACCGGGTCGACCCGACCCGGAACCGCTTTTTTCCAAATCTTCAAATAATCAACAAGAAGATATAAAAGCATAAAAAAAATATGGAAAACTTACCTAAATCGGGTTGACCCGACCTGACAGTGAGCAAAAAATGAGAAAAATCCACCCAAAATCCGACCTAAATTCCGACCAAAAACTCCCTCTTTTAGGATAAAAATCCACAAAACCGACCCCCCTAAAACAGTGAACAAAGGGGGTATTTTATGGATGGGTTTCGGATTTTGGGGGTATGGGGTTGACGGGTTGGTTGGTGGTGTCGGCGACGGGGTTAGGGGTATGGGGGTGTGTGGCGGCAACCGGCGAGGTGTGAGGTCGCGTCGGGGTTAGGGGGGTATGGGGGTGTGCGGCGGCTGATCTGAAAAAGGGGAGAGTGAGAGTTGTTTGTTTTTGTTGTGTTTGTGGAGTGTGTTAGGGTTAGGGGGATAAAAGGGGGAAATAAAGGGAAATGGGATTGGTTGGGCGATGGGTTGGGCCGGTTCGGGTGTGGGTGAGATGGGCTTCGGGTTGGGGTTTGGAATTGTTTTGGGTTGGGGAAATAAATGGGTGATGGGTTGGGCTTGGACGAAAAATGGGTTTTAGTTTGGGTTGGGTAGAAATTGGTTTGGATTGAGTAGAAGTTGTTTTGGGGGAAATGAAATGGGTTATGGGTTTAGAATATAAAATGGTTTTATTATATAAAAGAAAGCTTTGCAAAATTTATAAATTGTAAAGATGACAATATGATAAAATATAATATTTGTGAAATGCTTGATGCTTAAATAAAAATAAAAAATGCAATGCGGTTTTGCGAAAATAAAATAACATATAATATTAGGATAAAAGTATGATTGTGATATAAAATGCAAATTACAGTAAAGAATGTAAATAATAATAATAATAATGATATATATACACATATATGCCTATATTGAAAAATTGTTTTAAAGTGTCAAAAATATTAAAAATTGTAAATAAAATCATAAAAGATGGGACAAAATTGGGTGTCAACAGATGCCCCTCTTTGGTCGGAGACGATGAAAGAGTTTTCGGCCAAAGAAGTTGACTGAGTAGCCAATTTTGTCCTGATCATTGAGGGAAGGTTAAGGATGTGTGAGAAGAAATTGAATCCCGAGGGGAAGAGAAGTTGCAAAAAATGGTGCATATTCAAGAAATAATGCCCCAGTGTTGACTTATGATGACACCGGTTGCAGATGTGGCGAGATACTGGGGGAAGGGCTGAACGATGTTCGAAGTACTTCCCCGATGCAGATGATGATGTAGCATAGGCGTGATGAGGTGACGTCGTCGCTTAGACGTTATGCAGATGGCGACGTCGCACTGGCGTGATTGAAATTAAGATACCCGCATTAGAAGGTGGGCGCCTAACTGAAATTAAAATACCCGCATTGGAAGGTGAGTGCCTGAATGAAATTGAAATACCCGCATTGGAAGGTGGGTGCCTGACTGAAATTAAAATACCCGCATTAGGAGGTGGGCGCCTGACAGAAATTTAAATACCCGCATTAGGAGGTGGGTGCCTGACTGAAAATAAAATACCCGCATTAGGAGGTGGGCGCCTGATTAAGATGAAATACCCGCATTAGGAGGTGGGCGCCTGACAGAATTTGAAATACCCACATTAGGAGGTGGGTGCCTGACTGAAATGAAATACCCGCATTAGGAGGTGGGTGCCTGACTGAAATTGAAATACCCGCATTAGGAGGTGGGCGCCTGACAGAAATTAAAATACCCGCATTAGGAAGTGGGCGCCTGATTAAGATGAAATACCCGCATTAGGAGGTGGGCGCCTGACTGAAATTGAAATACCCGCATTGGAAGGTGGGTGCCTGACTGAAATTAAAATACCCGCATTAGGAGGTGGGCGCCTGACTGAAATTAAAATACCCGCATTAGGAGGTGGGCGCCTGATTGACGTCGTTGTATTGACGTGATGCGTTTGTGACCCGCATGGGTTGAAATGACGTCGTTGCATAGACTTGGTGTGTTGAAGACGTCATTGTGTAGACGTGTTGTGCAGATGACACCGTTGTATAGGCGTGTTGCTGATGACGCCATTGTATGGGCGTGTTGTTGCTCCTTTGTCAACCTGAAGACCTGCACTCAAAGAAATTTGTGAGTTGTAGCTTTTGCCCTGGATGCTTGCAAGCTCATATTGGTTTAGATTGAAGACTCAGTTGTCTGGCATTTTCCAGGTCCATTGGCATATTCTTGCAGTGAACCCTTAAAATATGCCCCAGTTTCTAGTATATATGAAGATGTTGAACTTCCAACTGGACAAAACCGAGTTTGTGCGGGCAACTTGTTTGTCCTATCAAGGCGATCATGTGAGCCTATTTTGTTGTGTGCAAGATAATGGACACACAATTTCCAATGGTGTGACCGAAGCCGATATAGGCCGCCTACGTATTCCGATAAAGGAAATCAGGTCATAACGTAGTTCGCTGCAAGTAAAATGACGATTGTGAAGTTTTCCAAAATGGGACCGAAGCCGATGTGGCTGCCTACGTATCCCGCCGAGGGAATCAGGTCATAACGTAGTTCATGCGGCAAAAGAGATTTGTACGGATTTTCTAAAAATGGGACCGAAGCCGGTGTGGCCGCCTACGTATCCCGCCGAGGGAATCAGGTCATAACGTAGTTCATGCAAAATAAGAGATTTATAAGGATTTTTTTTATGGGACCGAAGCCGATGTGGCCGCCTACGTATCCCGCCGAGGGAATCAGGTCATAACGTAGTTCATGCGGCAAAAGGATTTTATAAGGTTTTTTTTTTTTCAAAAATGGGACCGAAGCCAATCTGGCCGCCTACGTATCCCGCCGAGGGAATCAGGTCATAACGTAGTTCATGCAAGCTAAAAGGTTTTTGTAAGAATTTTCTAAAAAATGAGACCGAAGCTGATGTGGCCGCCTACGTATCCCGCCGAGGGAATCAGGTCATAACGTAGTTCATGCGGCAAAAGAGATTTGTATTTGTAGAATGTTTTTTTTTGTAAAAGAGAGTGACTAGAGTTTGAAAAATGATGCAATATCTTTTGCAAGGTTTTTTTTTTTTTTTTTGTTGTTGTTTTTTTTTTTTTTTTTAAAAATATGAAAAAGACAGAATCACGTCTTGACTTCGATTAGTACCAACAATTAGTATTGTGCTTATGGGCTCCCGTTATTTGCTTTCTGTCAAATCGAGACAGACTTCAAGGTAATTCCTACAGCTTCAGATGCTACCTCAGACATACCTGAGTATCGACACTTGCTTCAAGCCAAGATTTTGACATATATGCATCCTCATGTTTCAAATGCCCTCACTGAAAGAAAGTCCCTTTCTCATATGTATTTCAATATTTTGAACTTTGGACGTCTAGAGAAGTACACTCACCCTCAGAAAGATGTTCAATGCATTTAATTGTGATACCATAGGCTTGGCCGTCATGTGAGTATCCACTAATGTGAGAACCCTCGGTATAAGATCATGTAGGGCTTGTTATGGGTTTGTAATGTAGGCTTGGGAAAGGAAATGATATTATTTGGGTAAAGAGTGACTAATCCTTCCTTGAGCGTTGGAATATGTCCGTGCTTGGTATTTGTGTGCCTTGATTCCGATTTGCTTCTTTTTGCCCCATTTTGTTTTGTACCGGCTTCTTTTGAATATTTCGTTTGGAGCTTTTTTCCCCCTTTTTTTCGGAGTTATTTCCTTTTTTTTTTTTGATATTGTCGGGGCTTTTAACTTTCTTTTTGTGTGAAGTCGTCATTTTGTTTTGTTTTCCTCTTTTGGGAGCATTGCACTTCAACTCGGATCTCTTCAGCAATTTGCACATTTCTGATGCGCTCAAGGAGGTCGGGCCAAAAGAGGGATAGTGCGTGTACGCACACAGAAAGGATATATGCATAAGATGTGGTTGTTAAAAAAAATAGGCTGCAGGCTCAAAGGGGAAGTACTAGGGATAATGTTATTTGGTAAGCTGAAAAGGCTCAAACGGATCAAAGAAAGCCTACGATCCTTTCCTATACCAAGTGTTACTCAGGATTTCGCCTCAACAAACATTCGAGCCAAGTTCTAGATCACAATGCAATGCAATTGAACTTATTCTAAAAACTCACCACACAATGCACATGAAACGATGAGGTTGGCTTTGTTCATATCTTGGAAGCATGAAAAATAATTTTTTAAGTGTCAACACAGGCGCGAATGAGAGGTACCAGAAGAATCTATGGTTTACCACGAAGACAATCTTCTCCACTTGTTCTTTCTTATGCACACTCCTAACTGTGTTGGTATCAACCAAGTCCATCAATAATTCTTAATTTTTTTTTTTTTGTATTTTTGAATAAAGGGTACCGAACCCGAATAGGGCTGCCTACGTATCTCATCTTTGACGAGAATCAGGTATGCGTAGTTCGTGCAGAAAGTAAAAAAAAATTCATCCATGATAGGATAGTAAAAGTAAAAAATTGTATAAAACAGATGATTGTCCACTATGGGACGAATGCAAAGTAAAATATAATTGTCCACAGTAGAATGAATGCAATGAAAAAATGATTATCCACAGTAAGATGAATGTAATAAAAAAAATGATTGTCCATTATATGATGCATGTAATAAAAAATGATTGTTCATTATAGGATGAATGAAAAGATTAATAAATCAGATATGTCCCTCTCTACGATGGACAAGGAAGTGCATCTTTTTTCTTTTTCTTTTTCTTTTTTTTTTGATTTTTTTTTAGTGCTGTCGAACCCGAGAAGGGCTACCTACGTATCACACTGAACGGTGAGAATCAGACACTCGTAGTTCGTGAGATAGGTTATAAAAAATGTATGATTGAAAAAGAATTTATCCACGATAGGATAGTAAGTAAAATTGTATGCAATAAAAAAGTGATTGTCCATATTAGGATGTAATGAAAAAAAAAGATTGATAATTCGAAATTATTTTTTTTTAGGGGTGTCGCACCCGAGAAGGGTTACCTACATATCACACCTAACGGTGAGAATCAGACACTCATAGTTCGTAAGATAGGTTATAAAAAATATATGATTGAAAAAGAATTTATCCACGATAGGATAGTAAGTAAAATTGTATGCAATAAAAAAGTGATTGTCCATATTAGGATGTAATGAAAAAAAAAGATTGATAATTCGGAATCATTTTTTTTTTAGGGGTGTCGCACCCGAGAAGGGTTACCTACGTATCACACCTAACGGTGAGAATCAGACACTCGTAGTTCGTAAGATATGTGGTAAAAATGGTATGATATAAAGAAATTATGTAACGAAAATTAAACATATCAACTGAATTTGCAAATATGTAACAAAACAAAAGTATAGACAAATTAAAGTGATGACTCGTTGAATCTGGCGTTGGCTGACTTTTTCCAGTCAAAACATCTTTCGGTCATCTTTGTGGCTTTGTTCTTTCATGGAGTATATCAAGGAATAATGTTTTAGAACGACCCCCCAACTGTTCGCGAGGACGATCTTCCTGCAAAAAATAAGAGCACCGGGTGAAAGGAGGAAAGTCACTAAAAGAATAATAAAATGTAAGAGTGTGAAAGTATGGTCAAAAACTCCCCTGATTGCTTCACGAGATCCGAGTCTTGATGTTCAAGAACGCTTTATCTTTGGGTAGTGACACAATTTCTATTCAAGAGTCGCAAGCGACATGGTATGATATGTACAAAATTGAAGCAGCTAATTATTGCATTAAATAATATGTACAGAGATAAAAGAAGAAAAATAGCAAACAAACTGGGCGGGAATTAAATACGCGTCCTATCATGCATGGAGCCTCTCTTATGCCAGAGGTGGGTCTAAACGCCAAATATGAGAGATTATGACAGAATAATCCAAGTTGTCAAACTACAGTGCTTTTGTTGGCAATGAGGACAAAATGTATGTACATTTTTCAATATCGGCATGTCATGATTATGCTTGGATTAGTCCATCATTATCACGCTACAAATAATATGTTGATGGTCGTTGGGGGAGCGAGACCCGCCGACAATTTTGGTGGATTTCTTAATTGTGGAGTCGATACCAAGGATCAACCCACCTATGGTGTATGTATGCATGATTAAAAATAAAAGGGTATATCTCTATCCTAAATTTACTAAGATTGGGCTTACTGGACTCAAGGTTCCCGAGCGGACTACTCGAGTGAGAAGGCTACGCGGCCACCGGATGGTCCGGACACTCACAAGCATACGTCAACTCTCCTAAAATTTGGTAATTTAAAAGAATTTATGGTGCGCAAAACACACCTCGCGTGTAATGTGTGATAGTGTCAACTTTCCATAGTGGAAGAAATATGAGCGGAATGCCAATTTAAGGAAAGCAATAAAAGAATATAACAATTAAAGAAGTTAAACATACAAAATTTCAAAAAGAAAACAATTAGAAGCAGTGAAATAAATAAGAAGCAAAATAAAGCGCAATAATAATTAACCTGAACTTGCTATGGTTAAGAACCTGCATTTCCCCAGTGGAGTCGCCATGCTGTCGCACCCGATTTTGACCTGCGGGCTTCGCGACACTATGGCGTCGATTCCCCCTGGATTGGATAAAATGCTGCTTTGAGGAGTCGCCACCTAATTATTCTAAGGTGAATTAGGGCACCTAAATACTAACTAAAAGCTGTAAAATAACTCCAATTTTATGATCTACAAAACTAATGAGATTCTAGGTAAGGGTTCTTTATTATCCTAAAGGGAAGGGGTCAGGCATCCTTTAAGATCCGCTAACTTGCGGTTATCCGATCAAACTCAGGTTAATTATTATGTTAAAAGTGCATGTTTTACAAGTATAAAAATAATGTTGCAAGTATTTAATGAAATTATGCATTTGTACAAGCATGCATTTGTATGACAATAATATACATGTAAAGCAAAAAAAACGAATATGAATATGCATTCGTATGAAAATTGATAAAGATGTATGCAATGTGATTTCTATGGGCGACGGGCCTAAAAATAGATAAACTAGTGATTAACAATTTTAAAACTTAACCGAGCCTAAAAATAAATAAACTAGCGACGGGTTTCAAGTTTTTGACTACCCTAATAATTAATTCTATGTCTACCTATTCTAAATATTTCAATATTTTCACGAGTACAATAATATTACAATACAAAATGGAATAAAGCTGAACTAAAGAAAGTAAAAGACAACAACAAAATAAATAATCTCCGAGGGTTATTTGCCTTCTTTGACTTTATCTTTGCAAGCTGTCAAGAATAAACGGTTAGAAACAATTAAATATACATAACTTCGGATCCGTATCCAAAACAATAAATGTTTTGATTACGGAGGGCTCAGACTTAAATTTTGAAAAGATCATTCCAATCACGTCGTGGTTGCGAACATATGACTCGTTGGTCATTTTAGTTGCCTTGCCTACCGAACATATTGGTCTCTCGGGTGAAAAAGATTTAAGTTTCATCCTTGCCCAGAAGCTTTATTTTCCGTCTTTACAACTGTGGAGGCCTCAAAAATCGACGGATATTTTTTCATCGGCCAATATGTAGTATAATATTCAAACCAGTAAAAATGGTGTCGAAAACAGTAAAAAGAAAAACAGAAATTGAGAGATGATATCCGAAGGGACGCGGCCTCGAATTCAATTTCATTGGCCTAAATGCAGTATTTATATAAATCGGTAAATCGGTAAGACAATCCGTGCACGGATGTTTAAATGCCAAAACAGTGAACTGAAACAGAGAAACGGAAAAAAAGTGCGGCCTCGAATTCAATTTCATCGGCCTAAATGCAGTATTTAATTCAAAAACAGTAACCTAAACCAAAACAGTAAAACTGAAATCGAGAAGCAATTCCCGAAAAGACACGATATTTTAGTTTAAAACAGTAAGACAAGAAAGCGATAAATATCCGTTGCCGCAGATGTTTAAAACAAGAAATGTAAAAATGTAAAAGCGAGAAGCGAAAAAAAAAGCGAGGCCTCGAATTTAATTTCATCGGCCTAAGTGTAGTATTAGTTAAAACAATAAAACAGTAATCCGTTGCACGGATGTTTAAAACAGAAAACAGAAAACAGAGAAACGAAACAAAAAAAGCGCGGCCTCGAATTTAATTTCATCGACCAAAATGCAGTATTAGTTAAAATGATAAAACAGCAAAATACAAGATATCCGTGTATGAATATTTAAATGCCAAAATAAACCAACAATTTGCAATTAAAATGTCCGACCCGAATTCTGGACTTTGACCCGACTCGGACACTGAACAGTGATCCGGCCCGGATTTCGGGTTGACCCGACACGGAATCAAACATTTTTTTTGTATTTTTCAGATAACCAACAACAAAATATTAAACCCAAAAAAATGGAATTATTACAAGACCGGCCGACTGACCGAATCAAAGAAACTCAACTCAAATGTAAATCAGACCCGAATCAGTTTTTCTTGTATTTTCAGATAGCCAACAACAAGATATAAAAAATAAAATCTGGAAATTTATCCAAATTGGGTCGACCCGACACCGAATCGATGACCCGACCCGAAGCGGATGTTTTTCAACCCGAAACGATTTTCTCCAAATTTCAGGTAACCAACAGCACAATATAAACATACAAAAATCTGGAAATTAATCAACCGGTCGACTGACCGTCGATGACCCGACCCGAATCGGATGTTTTTCAACGGATCGATTTTCTCCAAATTGGGTAACCAACAACACACATAAAATATAAAAATCTGGAAATTCATTCAAACCGGGTCGACCCGACCCGGAACAGCTTTTTTCCAAATCTTCAAATAATCAACAAGAAGATATAAAAGCATAAAAAAATATGGAAAACTTACCTAAATCGGGTTGACCCGACCTGACAGTGAGCAAAAAATGAGAAAAATCCACCCAAAATCCGACCTAAATTCCGACCAAAAACTCCCTCTTTTAGGATAAAAATCCACAAAACCGACCCCCCTAAAACAGTGAACAAAGGGGGTATTTTATGGATGGGTTTCGGATTTTGGGGGTATGGGGTTGACGGGTTGGTTGGTGGTGTCGGCGACGGGGTTATGGGTATGGGGGTGTGTGGCGGCAACCGGTGAGGTGTGAGGTCACGTCGGGGTTATGGGGTGCAGGGGTGTCTGGTGATCCGAAAAAGGGAGAGTGAGAGTTGTTTGTTTTTGTTGTGTTTGTGGAGTGTGTTAGGGTTAGGGGGATAAAGGGGGAAATAAAGGAAATGGGATTGGTTGGGCCGATGGGTTGGGCGGTTCGGTGTGGGCGAGATGGGCTTCGGGTTGGGGTTTGGAATTGTTTTGGGTTGGGGAAATAAATGGGTGATGGGTTGGGCTTGACGAAAAATGGGTTTTAGTTTGGGTTGGGTAGAAATTGGTTTGGGTTGAGTAGAAGTTGTTTTGGGGGAAATGAAATGGGTTATGGGTTTAGAATATAAAATGGTTTTATTATATAAAAGAAAGCTTTGCAAAATTTATAAATTGTAAAGATGACAATATGATAAAATATAATATTTGTGAAATGCTTGATGCTTAAATAAAAATAAAAAATGCAATGCGGTTTTGCGAAAATAAAATAACATATAATATTAGGATAAAAGTATGATTGTGATATAAAATGCAAATTACAGTAAAGAATGTAAATAATAATAATAATAATGATATATATACACATATATGCCTATATTGAAAAATTGTTTTAAAGTGTCAAAAATATTAAAAATTGTAAATAAAATCATAAAAGATGGGACAAAATTGGGTGTCAACAATCTACACTTTCATCTTTTTTGCTGTCATGACGGATGCTCTTGGAACATCCATTCTTCCGATGATCATATTTATGACATGTTGTGGCTCAATCGAGTCTGCCTGTTTTTTTGTCTCTCTATTCTTGAAGTTTTCCTTCGCTCGATCACATAGAAGTTCCCGTAAATGACCATTCTTCAGCAACCAGGCCACTTCATCCATAACTTGTCGACAATCCTCCGTTCGATGGTCGTGTGTTCCATGAAAATCACATAGAAAATTTGGATCTCTCTGAGCTGGATCTGACCGGAGGGGCCTCGACCACCTCGTCTCTTTAATGTGCCCGATTGTTGATACTAGTCCGACTGTATCAACATTAATGTTGTATTCGGATAGTCTTGGACTTTCCACACTGTTAGAAGACGCCCTACTGTATCATTTTTAAATTGCAAGCCTCTACTGGTAGACCCTCGATCATTGCGTCTATCTCCACCTCCTCTTTCCGATGAGAAGTTACGATTATTATGACCTCGGACTGATTTGAAGTTTGACCTTTCGGGGGGCTGTATGGTTGGTACCTATCCCTTTGAGACCTCAACTCCGACTCAGCTACCCTCTTTGGCTTATCAATACCTTTGTTCCGTCCTGCTGATTCCGGTTAGAGTTCAAACTGGTCATCTTCTACCTGAATCTTTGACTCGTACTTATTATGTACGTCTGCCCATGTTACTGCCGGGAATTCTAACAAGTTCTCCTTTAATTTCAATGAGGCAATGATGAGCTCCTAGGATTTAACCCTTTAGTGAAAGCTTTCGCCGCTCATTCATTCGGTACCAAAGGAAGGAACATCCGTTCCTTTTGAAATCTCATCACAAATAAAGGATAACCAAAAATACTTGTTACAAACTGCATGGTTATCTTGTAAATTTTAAATTCAAGGGAGCTTCAGGACATATGGTTAATAGAGTGGTTGAAGCTCAGTCCCAAGAAGTTCAGTATGAGCCATCTCTTGTTGTCCCATCAACAGCATAACTAAATTATGTATAAGGTAAAGTGAACCCTAAAATAGTTTTTCCTTCGTCATTTGTTGTACCATAATTATATTTCCTGTATACTCGGTCAATAGTGTCACTATCTCTACCTGCATACTATTTAGATCTCCCCAATAAAGATTTGTTGGTTAGCTCCTATAATCCCTTTGAATCAATGTATCCATATCCTCCTAAAATTTAGCTATAGCTTCTGTATCTAATCCTGTTTGTGAATCACATAGGCATTAATTACATCGATTGTCTCATTTTTTTCTCAAACAAGACTTAATGTAATAATCCTAACTCCAACTTGATTTACATCTATAACATTATCCTTAAGTTTGCCTCTCTCTAACCTTTTGCCATATCTATTAAGTTCCGAGTAGGCACGTAATTATAACGGTTCTCCTCCTTTTTAGAGAATTCACTAATTAATTCCATCAAATTTCGTGTCAAACCAAAGTGCCTATATTTCAGCTACCTACATGAATCTACTCTCTTGGACTAGGTTCTTTTTACCCTCATCCATCCACGATGCAGGAATGTTTTCTTATTTTTATACCACATTCGGCAATCTGACAAACCTTTTCATATTCTGCACAAAATCGGATGTTGAGTGACAGAACTAACTTCTTTACTCACACATGTACGTCCATGATGTAGGAAACGTTGCTCATACTCCCACACAACGATGTGACACAACCCTTTGCTTGACATTGACAATGTAAATAAGCTCACAAAAATAAAGTTACCATTGTATAATCAAATTTACAAATCTTTTCAAAGATAGACTCTACAAACCGGAGTTTGGTAAATAATTTTTCTGAGCAATCCAAAGACATGGATTTTAAAACGTCAAATAGGAACAAAAACCCCTATTTTTCCATTTCTTCACATGGTACGACATTCCCGATTGCATTTTAGGGAACAAGAACCCCTATTCTTTCCATGCCTTCACAGGGTACAATATTCCCTGGTTGCATATTAGGGCACAAAAAGCCCCTATCTCTTTTTTTTTTCCACGTTCCCTGTTGCATTTTAGGGAACAAAAACCCCTATTCCTCTTCTCGCCTTTACATGGTACAACATTCTCTGATTACACTTTATTTTAGAACGTGAATTTTATTTTATTTTTGTACCTAGCTTACATTTCTATCATCGTCTCATTTTTTCTTGAAGTAGTTAGTTTCTAGTTTTCACTAATAACTCACAAAATTTTCCTAGTGCAAACTGGGGCAAAAAAAGTGTTCGCTTCTGTTTGTCTTTGATGGCTTGCAGCTTTTTTCCGCAAAGCACAGATTTAATGTCAAATGAAGTCACATCTCTGATTAGAGAAAAGAAGATTGCTCAATCGCATGGACAGATAGAGTCAGCTTTGACATATAAAGCTGCCCAACGTCTAAAAGATTCATCTTCTCAGCTTCTAATCAAGCAACAAACATCAAGGAATATTCTACGAGCTGTCATTTGGAAGCGAGTCCACGACTCGATCAAGTTTCATGTTCATGTCTCAAATCCTCGCTTTAAGATCAAACTTCAAGATCAAGGCACCCACTAGAAGAAGGTGAGGTGATAGCTGAATATCCAGAGTGAAGATCTAAAGGAAGAGAGACAAGACAAGTAGAGTATATAGGATCTTGTATTTTTCTTATCTTTTGTTGTATTTTTTATTTTTTGATGTAATAATAATTATAAGGGCCACGGACCGGAACCTCGACGGGACCTCACTCGACTCTCCAATTCATCATTCCATCCTTCTACCCACCTGAACTACATGTGACCTGATTCTCTTATAACCCGAGATATGTAGGATGCTCAAAGCCAGGGCTCGGTTGCACCTCTAATTTTTTATTTATTTTCCTATTTTAAATAAATGGTTGGGTCAAAAATCAGTCACATTGTTCACTTCTTTGCCTGAAAAATCTCCATGTTTCCAAGTAAAGAGGGGCATTATGTGAACACCTAATTTTTTACTGAACTTTAGTTTTTATACCTTCTTAGTGTTTAAATATTTCTTTTAGGTCTAGATAAGATATTTCATTTTTTATGTCATTTTAATAAGTTTTATTTTAAAAATCGAAAACTTCAAAAAGAGAGTCACATTCTAGGATAAGTCTTGTTTTCATTTTTTCATAAAAGAAAAGAAATTTACAAAAAAAAACATATATTTTCTTCTAATGTAGGTTTTAACAAATAAGCTACATTATTTTGGGCTAGCTATTTAACTTTCCTATATTTTTATTCGTCTAAAAATAGTTAGTTAAGATTTTTATCATTATATTTCATTTTTATCTTTTAAGAAAAAAAAGCTAAAAAAAAGGAAAAGGAAAATTACTAACCTAATCCTAAGTTAATCACACTCCCATTCCCGTAACTCTCCCCATCCCAATCCCAAACTATCCTAAACCAATTCCCCAACTCCCACTCCCTCATGTTCAGCACACACACACACACACACACAATACCCTCACGTCTCTTTTGAAAACAAAAACTCCCAATCCTACTCAAATACAAAACCAATTCCCCTACAAACTCTCCACAAATAGTTATCCCATTTTCCCTCTATCTCACGACCCTCTTAACCTACACAAACACTACTCCTCACATATCTATATAAACACACACCCAGCAATAAAAAAATCACACGATACACACACAAAAAACGTGGAGAAAAACAATCTGAGAAAAGAAAAATAGTTTTAGCAAAAGAGTTTGCGAGTTTGAGTGGTAGTTCCTGTAGAGTTTTGGTGACGACGTTAATTTACCACGTACACAGGTTCTTGTTCACCTCTCCTATTTATTTTAAGCAACTTCATTGGGAATAAAACTTGAACGGATTCAATTAAATGGTTTCTTTGATTATTTAGTATGTCAATCATATCAAATCATCAATCATATCAATGTAATTCTATAATTATAAAGAATGAATCTTGGGTCTAACTCAATGGGCTCGGCCAAATATTTCAAACAGGCAGCCCGGTGTTTTAGACAGCCGTCCACAGCAAGCATTTTCAGTCCATGGACCATCATCGTCGAGTTATGCTCCAACAGACATTGAGCAAGCCATGAACAACATGAGTATCAATGTTCCCGATGACTCATGGTACATGGACACTGGGGCAACCTCACACGTGACGACATCTCAAGGTAATCTCTCATCTTATTTTAATATGAGCAGTAATAAAAATATTATCGTTGGCAGTGGGCAGAAAATTCCAATTCGTGGTATTATCCAATTAAACCTCCCCCCCCTCACCCACCTTTACAATTGAATAATGTCCTACATGCATCCAAACTCATTAAAAAATTGATATTTGTGTGTCGGTTCACTACTGACAATAATGTTTTTGTTAATTTTGATCTGTTTGAATTTTCTGTGAAGGATTTTCAGACGCGGATGCCAATAATGAGGTGTAATAACACTGGGGATTTGTATCACATCACCGCCACTACCAACAACCAAATCACCACTCCATCGACTTCTGCTGCTCTTTCTCCTATGCTATGTTCCCATTTGCTACCTCTCACACATCTTCCTCACATTCATATGATTTTTTGGACGACGGGATGAATCCAATATTGAGATACAATTTACATAACTCATCTCCATAAACCCAAATGAGAGGGTGTATTGCACCCTCTTTGTCGTCGGTCCAGTCAAGAGACTGGACTGGACCTGCCCATTTAAGGAAACAAACTGCCTCGATCCAGCAACATCCCCGGACTGGGCCAGTCCAATTAAGAGAGCCCGATGCTCCTCTTCCGTACCATCGACCCAGTCCTCCTCACCACCCCTCTTGGCCCAAATAAGGGAGCCTTCCAACACTACACAAATCCAACTAGTCAGCCCAGCAAACCAAGCCTAAAAAGTTAATTTTTCTTGGCCCAACACTGTTTTCGAGACTCTACTACCCCCGTCCTAAGTTTCAGCCCATCCTCGGTCCATTGAAAACCGTGCAATGCACGGAATGTTTTGGCACAAGCGTCATTTTAATTAAACATCCTCAGCCCAACCATCACCTATTTCGAAAAATCTGAAAGCTGCTCTAACCGACCCGTATTGGTAAGCTGTCATGTTAGACAAAATTGATACTCTTATTAAAAATAAGATGTGGAAGTTGGTGTCCCGTCCACATAATGTGAACATAATATGTTCTATGTAAGTTTCTGTCATAAAAATACTTCTGATGGTTCTTTTGTGAGGCACAAAGTGCGTCTTGTTGGTGATGGCATGTCTCAGCATGTTGGCGTGGATTGTGGTGAGACGTTCAGCCCAACACTTACAAACACTTTTTAAATGCTTGGTCAAACACTAATTGTTGCTCAAATGTGTTTTTTTAAATTAATTGTCAAACACAAACTGTTTTTCACTAAATTTACTTTTTTTAAAAGCACATTTGAAAAAAAAACATTTTTTTAAATAAGCAGATTTGAAAAAAATACTTTTTAAAATAAGTAAATTTTAGAAGCTTGCCAAACAGGCTATTAGTTAACATAGAAACTTGAAATAAATAACATTAATTAAATATAATGAAAAATAATCTGGAAGTTGGGGAGAATTCAGAATCTGAACTATAGATTCGGGATATTATTGAATTTATTGACCATTTAAGTTATTGGATTTGAAATTTAATATATTTGTAGAAATTTATAATTTTTTTAAAAAAATGTATACATAATTTGAGCTAAAATTATTAGATTTGGCCAAACCCGTAACTCTAACTATGCATTTGCCCCTGACTGAAAGTAGTCATTATTAAAAATAGGAGTCTAAATAATTTTCAAAGTAAAATAGAAGATGGGTAAGAACCTTCCATCGCTAAAATGATGGAGTAGTTGATTTATTCATATATTTATTTTTTGATTTTTTAACCGGTGTCCGGTATCCGTATTAGAGCTCGATTATGTTTGGATTCACGCCGGGTATAGCTCATTTCTGAGAAAATGCTCCCTACCAAGGATTTGTTCATACACAGGACTCGAATCTGAGACCTCTAATTAAGGAAGAAACAATCTCATTCACGACACCGTATCATTTAGTAGTGATTTAAAAGGTTCAAAATGTCCTTAAAGTATGCAAAATTGAATAAAAATGTTTTTCATTAATAGTTTGGTCCAAAAATGCCGTTAAATTATGTGAAATTGAATAAAAATACCCCTATTGTTACTTAATTAGGTCAAAATGCCATTTTCCTAATAAAATATTATTTCTTTTCTTTTTAAACACATTTTTATAAATATATTGTTTTTAAAGAATCTTTTTTTGTTTCTGTCTTTTTTAAACCCCTTTTACTAATAAAAACGTGAAAAGTATTTTTATTTTTGCTTCTTAATCTCATTTTATTAATTAAATTAAATTATCTATTGTACTTTATTAATTGATAATATTGGTTATATAGATAAGATCATAATAACCTCATCATTAATTTTCATTAGATAACAATACAAAAAATTCTAATAAAATAGATTTTTTAAATTTCTTAATCTTTTCTGAATTGAAGTATTATAAGCATTTGTTTATATAATTTTTGGTTTTAAAGTTAAAATTAAAAAAGGCTCAACAATAATTCCATTGACAATATCTAAAGATATTTTGTAATTTGAAGCAATATAATAAATTTTTGTGTTTTATGACATTATGATTGTTGTATCTTAACTTTAAAATCAAGGATTATATCAGCAAATGTATCCTACTTCTATTCGAAAAAAATTAAGAATTTGTTTATTTTCTCATAGTTTAAGTGCATTTTTTAACTAAACTATTAATGAAGAACATTTTTGTTCAATTTTACATAGTTTAAGGACAATTTTAACCTTTTTCGGTATATTAATACTGAATCAAGAGTTTCTCTTTCTTTTATCTATATTTTTATTATAATAGAGGCCTTTTAAAGTGTAACTCCACGATTAAAAGACTATCTCAAATATTCTCAATTGATGGAAGTCATGAAGCTGTCAAATTTATTAAATAAAAAAAAATCATATCTTAAAGTCAAAGGTATAATGTAGATACATGTTGCGTTATTTACCAAAAAGAATTGAAAAAAGAAAAACATAAAAGAACACCTTCAGATTTTTCTTTATTGAACAAAAGTTAAGAGAAAGGGCCTAAACAAATCAAAAAGAAATTAAAATGATATATAAATGACTTCTAAGGAAGAAAGCACAATAATAATACTAACAAGGAATATTTGAAGTAGTTTATAATACGGCTTTTCATTTGGTACACCGCAGATTATAATTACCTTTTACTTTTTATTTCCTTATTTTTCTTATTGCAAGTCAGAATCGAGCAACAATATTGAAGCAGACAATAATAGGTGATTTTTTTATTTGCGTAAATATATATGTGTATATGTTGATTGGAGTGGCAAATATTTAGTGAAATAATGTGCGCACATTCTAATCTAAAAACCATAAAACACATATATATAAATTTTAATTATTAAAGTACAATGCTTGTGCTTTTGTTTTTTTTTTTCTCGTTCTGGGGATCAGAATATTTGTTAAATCATTTCAGAAGCGTTTTATTAGTAGTTTGTGTTTGGATAATATTTTTAAAAAGTATTTTCAAATGTCAAATTAATATAAATAAATTACTACTAAATTTAATTCAATTATTTTGTTAAAAAAATGAAAAATACTTTTTAATGGACACTAATACTTTTCAAAATAAGGTAAGCTTGGCCAAATCTCATCATGTTGTTACCAATTTCTTATTGATGTGAGAAAGTAATTAAAGAAGTTTGACTTTTTGTACCTTATCGTTCAACTTTTGACACATATACACTCTTATGGACATTAATTGTATTACTGTAATTTTCATTAATATCAGAAATTGCCACATTGTATTTAAATTTAAAAGACCCCTCCCATTTAATCCACCTTTCAATAATCGGACCCACGAAATAACCCAACCCCACAAACACCCATCTTTTTTTAGTTGCTCTAAATTAACCAATTTACCAAAATTGTACGACAACGAACCTGAAAAAAATAATCTCTTAATTATTCTTATTAAATGAATAAGTATATATATACAATTTACAATCTCTAAATAAGCAAAATCTTATTCCTACTATACTTCTAATATTCTAATTCTACTTGTACAAGAATTCTATTATTATGATAATTATACAACATTACCATAATACACAATAGGAAAATCCTAATCCTATACGGTATTCTATCACACCCCCGCAGTCATAGCGGACGGTTGTCGTACGCTGAGACTGTCCCTAAAAACTTCAAATAGAACTGAATGAAGGCCCTTCGAAAAGATGTTAGCAATTTGGTATCTTGAGGGCACATGTAAAATGCGTACTTGTCCACGAGCTACCTTTTCGCAAACAAAGTGAATATCCATCTCGATATATTTAGTGCGCTGATGTTGGACCGGATTGCCAGAAAGATAGACTGCACTAACATTACCACAATAGACCAAGGTAGCTTTCTGAATAGGAAAGTGTAATTCTAATAGAAGACTATGCAGCCAACATGATTCAGATACCACATTAGCCACGCCTCGATACTCAGTCTCTGCACTGGATCACGATAATGTAGCCTGACGTTTCGCAGATCACGAGACCAAGTTATCACCAAGAAACATACAATAACCAGATGTCGAGCGTCTGGTGTGCGCGCCCGTTTTCGACCTGCTCGGGTCAAAGCGGAGCGCGGACGTGTCCGATGATTCCTGGGTAAAAGAGGATTGAGGAGTCGCCACCTAATTATTTTTACGGTGAATTAGGACACCTAAATATTAAACTAAATGCTGCAATGTAAACTCCAATTTTAAGGTCTGCGAAACTAGTGAGATTCTAGGTAAGGGTTCTTTATTATCCTAAAGGGAAGGGGTTAGGCATCCTTTAAGATCCGCTAACTTGCGGTTATCCGGTCAAACTCAGGTTAATTATTATACTAAAAGATGCATGTTTTTAAAATAGAAAGTTAAACAAATGTTGCAAATATTTAGTAAAAGAGTGCATTTTTTGTACAAGTATGCATTTGGATGACATAAAAAGAAAGATACATGTAAGGTTTTGAAAAATATGCATTTGTGACAATAAATTATTTATAATGCCAAAGAAGTAAAATTTTGGGAATCATTGAATTGTAAATTGACAAAAGATAAACTTATTCGGAATGATTAATAAAGCAAATAAAAGATGACAAAAGTTGTTTTGAAAATCTTGAATACGCGTGACGAGCCTAAAATAAATAACTAGCGGAGGATTTCTAAGTTTGAATTAACCGAGCCTACGAATAGATAAACTAGCGACGGGTTTCAAGTCTTAAACTACCCTACGAATTAAACCTAGGTTTGCCTATTCTAAGCGTTTCAATAATTACATAAGTACAAGAAATAATTTTACAATACATCGCCGGATAAAAACTGAATTAAAGAAAGTAAATAAAATAAATAAACTCCGAGGGAACATATGCCTTTGTTTACTTTATTCCCTGCAAGCTGTCAAGAACAAACGGTTAAAAGCAGTTAAATACAAATAACTTCATATCCGTATTCAAAACAGTGAATGTTTTGATCACGGAGGGCTCAGACTTAAATTTTGAAAAGAACATTCCAATCACGTCGTGGCTGCAAACATATGACTAATGTGGTTTATTTTGATTGCCTCGCCTACTAAACGTGTTGGTCTCTCGGGTGAAATAGAAAAGATCACTATAATCACGTCGTGGCTGCGAATATATAACTTGTTGGTTATTTTAGTCACCTCGCCTACTAAACATGTTGATCTCGGATGAAATAAAAGGTTTAAGTCTTCATCATTGCCCAGAAGTTACATTTCCGTCTTTGCAACTGTGGAGGCCTCAAAATCGACGGATATTTTCATCGGCCAGTGTAGTATCGTGTTCAAATCATTAAAATTAAAATGGAACAGTAAACAATAGGCAGCAAGCAGGAAAACAGTAAGCAGAAAATAGTTTCCGAAAATGACGCGGTGTTTAGTTTTAAAACATTAAAAAAAAACAGTAAAATATCCGTTGCCCGGATACTTAAAATAGTGCTGAAAAACAGAGAAATGAAACGAAAGAAAAGCGCGGCCTCGAATTCAATTTCGTCAGCCTAAATGCGGTATTAATAAAACAGTAAAGCATTAAGAACAGTAAGATATCCGTTACCCGGATGTTTAACCCAGCAAACAGAAAACAGAGAAACGAAAGAAATAAATAAAGGCAGATGAAATAATGAGTTAATTCTAAAAAAACAGACCCGGAAAAATGAACAGTGAGTTAATTCTGAAAAAAACAGACCCGGAATGAAATCAGAAATTCAGATTTTTTAGATAACCAGCAACAGTTATGAAAAAATGCCATAATCTGGAAATACGCCAAAACCGGGTCGACCCGATCCGGGTCAGTGACCCGACCCGAATCAGATGCCAACCCGAATCAGGTTTTTTTTTCATTTTTTCAGATAACCAATATACAAGACATGAAATGCAAGAATTCTAAAATATTACTCAAACTGGGTCGACCCGACCCGAATCAGTGGTCCAAACCCGAATCAGATTTTAACACCAAATTCAGATAACCAATAACAAGAAAATGAAATGCAAGAATTCTGAAAATATTACTCAAATCGGGTCGACCCGACCCGAATCAGTGGTCCAAACCCGAATCAGATTTTAACACCAAATTCAGATAACCAATAACAAGAAAATGAAATGCAAGAATTCTGAAAATATTACTCAAATCGGGTCGACCTGACCCGAATCAGTGATCCAAAATCGAATCAGATTTTAACACCAAATTCAGATAACCAATAACAAGAAAATGAAATGCAAGAATTCTGAAAATATTACTCAAACCGGGTCGACCCGACCCGGGTCAGTGACCCGACCCGAATCAGTGGTCCAACCCCGAATCAGATTTTAACACCAAATTCAGATAACCAATAACAAGAAAATGAAATGCAAGAATTCTGAAAATATTACTCAAACCGGGTCGACCCGACCCGAATCAGTGATCCAAAATCCGAAATCAAATATTCACCAAATTCAGATAACCAACATACAGAAATATGAAATGCAAGAACTCTGAAAATATTACCCGAACCGGGCCGACCCGACCCGAATCAGGTGTCAAAATCAGAGAATCAAAAGTGGAGAACAAACCTTTTCGGACTCAATTCTTGAACAACAATGGAGGAAAAATGTTTAAAATCAAGAACACAACCAAAAATATTTTTACATATGGAATCGTCTCCGAAAATCCCTCCGTTTTTTCTTTCTTTTTCTTTTTCTCCTCCCTTTTTTTTTCGAAGAACACAAGGGGTTTTTATAGCCTCATTTCCCCCCTAAAACCGAGCTTAAATTCAAAATAAAGGGCCCAAAAATAATGATTTTGGAACGGTTTTTTAGGGGTATGGGTCGCGGTGAGAGGGGATGGGTTGGTGGTGTCAGGCGGCGGTGTTGGCGAGTGGTGGTGTCAGGTGTAGGGTGCGACGAAGTAGGGTCGGGGCGTAGGGGTAGGGTGGCGGCGATTGGGAGGGTTAGGGGTTTAGGTTTTTATTTTTTGGGGTTTTGGGGTTTGTTTTGGGTTAAAGAGGCGACCGGGTCGGGTGAGGGGATCTGGTCGGGTTGGCGAATTGGGCCGGTGTGGGGGGGTTTTAAAGGGAATTTGGGCTCGGGTGGTTTGGGCTTTGGTTTAAGGGTGTTGGGTTTTTGTTTTGTTGGTTTTGGTTTAAATTGGATAAAAGGTTGTAGAGGTTGGGCTTGGAAGATGGGGTGGCCGATTGGGCTTGAAAGAAAAAGGGTGTTGGGTTTTAGGATTTGGTTTGGGGAAATTTGTATTGGGTTGGGAAAATGGAATGGGCTTTTGGTGAATTTTTTGGGTCTTGTTGGCCGGTTGGGCTAGGGAATTCGGAAATAAAGGGGAAGGGAATAAGGGGAATGGGCTGGTCCGAATTGGGCTTGGTGAATTTTGTTTGGGTAGAAATAAAAATGGGTTATGGATTTAAACATACAATGGGGTGGCCGATTGGGCTTGAAAGAAAAAGGGTGTTGGGTTTTAGGATTTGGTTTGGGGGAAATTTGTATTGGGTTGGGAAAATGGAATGGGTTTTTGGTGAATTTTGTTTGAGTAGAAATAAAAATGGGTTATGGATTTAAACATACAAAAGGGGTTTAACATTAAAAATATTTTGTTTTGTAAAAGATGTGAATTATTTAAAATAGCATAACGATGTGATAATAAAATATAATATTTGCGAAATATTTAATGCTTAAATAAAAAATGTAAATGCGATGCAATTTTGCGAGAATAAAATAACGTAGAATTTTTTGGATAAAACTTATGATTATGATAAAGAATGCAAATGACAGTAAAAACGCGGATAATAATAATAATAATAAGATATATGCACATATATGCCTATATTTAAAAATTGTTTTAAAAGTGTCAAAAATATTAAAAATTACGAATAAAGTCATAAAAGATGGGACAAAATTGGGTGTCAACATCTGGTATCAGGACATCCACCCCAATCAGCATCTGCATATGACACAAGTGTAGAGACGGAAGAAAGATATAAATGCAATTCATAATCAAGTGTACCCTGGATGTACCGTATAATGTGTTTGAGCGCATGTATATGCTAAATTCGTGGGTCATGCATGAATTAACACACATGCTGAACTGCATAAGTAATATCAGGTATGATGAAAGTAAGATACTGAAGTACCCGGCAAGACTACGATAGTGAGTGAGATCCTCGTATGTTGTGTCGGACATAGTATTCAGCTTCGGTTTTGTATCAATCGGAGTGGAAGTAGACTTACAAGATGACAAACCAGCTCTCTCAATAATCTCCGCAACATACTTTCTTTGAGATAAAAATAGACCATCTGAATGACGCGTGACATCAATGCCCAAGAAATAACTCAAGGGCCCCAGGTCTTTCTGCAGACTGACTCTTCCAATCTAACTCTATCGAAGGAGAAAAAAATATGGGACTACGACTTGCTTAGTGCAAGGCTGCTTGAATTAGGTCTCAACGAGTGAATCGGTGTTTTACTACCAATCACAAGTTTAATGTTCGACGCAGTATTCATACGGGAAATTATGATCAAAGAGTTCTCCCACGTGTCAAGTTGAATATGAATAAATGAATGCAGCCTCAACCAGAGAGATCAACATGCGCCTTTGAGTTGAGGCCTGGAAAAGCTCCCCCTCCCGGTCCATAGCAAATTCGAAACTGAGAAGCGACATGATAGATTTGCAAAGATAATCAGATGAAGCAGTCAATATAATATCATCTACGTACAATAAAATGTATGCCAGAGAAGTACCACGACGATATATAAATAGAGAATGATCAGACCGGATGTGAGAAAACCTAATAGCAGATACATAATCTTCAAACCTCTTATACCAAGCCCACGGGGCCTACTTAAGCCCATACAATGACTTCTTCAGCAAACAGACATGATGGGGATGATTGGGATCTCGAAAACCCAAGAGTTGATGCATATAGACTGTCTCCTTAAGATCACTGTGTAAGAAAACATTATTTACATCCAACTGATGAATAGGTCATGCTTTTGAGAAAGCCAAACTTAGAACAGTGCGAATGGTAGCCGGTTTGACCACCGGACTAAACGTCTGACCACAATCCACGCCAACCTGTTGAGTTTTACCATCACCTACAAGACGAGCCTTATGCCTCTCAAAAGAACCGTCAGAATTGTCGTTATTAGTAAAAATCCACATAGACCGAATAATATTAACACTAGATGGATGGGGTACTAACTCCTACGTCTTATTTTCAATAAGAGCATTATATTCGTCGGTCATAACCAATTTCCAATTCAGGTCATGTAGTGCAGATACATGGTTACGTGGTAGTGGAGATTTAGAGACATTAGAATTGAGATTAAAATGTTGTTTTGGTTTTAAAATACCCCTTTGACTACAAATAACGGGCCCTTGACTCGAGATAGAGTTGGGTGGATTTGGGGCAATGTGTGGGACGGTGACGGACTGGGCTGGCCCAATAACTAAAACAGGGGCGGAAATCGATACTGGAGTGGGCTGGAACAGTACCGAGATCGGCACTGGGCAGTGTTTCTGGCCTACTAGGTAGAATCGGCTGAACAATGGTACTATACTTCTAATATTATAATTTTACTTGTACAAGAATTTTATAATTATGATAATTATACAACATTACCATAATACAACATAGAAAAATTCTATTCCTACATGGTATTCTATCAGAACCCATCAATTGGTTAAAGCTAATATCAAAGACCGTCAAAATAGGATGGGTGTTTGTGGGTTATTAGATCTAGTTAAGCTATTTTATGGGCGGGATTATTGGAAGATGGATTAAATAGGAGGGATCTTTTAAATTTAAATGTCATGTGGTAGTTTTTTATGTTAATGAAAATCATAACAATGCAACTAACGTTCACACGAATATAAATATATCAAAGGCTAGAACGGCAAGGACATAAACGAATCAAACTTCTAATAGAAGGTATATCTATATATTTTCCCAAAATTCATGGATGAATATGATTTTTTTTTGGTTTTTCATCTATGTTCGAGAGCTCGACTATATTCAAATTCGAGGAGGATGAAAAGCAAAGATTTTTCTATATTCAAAAGTCAAACTCGACTTATTAAAATAGAAGCAACTCCATCCGGTCCCCCCCCCCCCCCACACATAATTTGTCGTGGCAAATTTGACCCTTTTCCCACTAAAGAATCAACAATAAAAGAGCCAAAACGGAAAAAAAAAAAGGGGAAGCAGATCATAGAAATCCCAGTCTTTGACTTTCTTGAATCCCATTTCCTGTCTTCTCTATTTGTCATCTCAAAATATATTCAACTCAACTTCTTCCCTAAAACAAATACTCCCAAAAATCTATCAAATTTTTTCCTTTATTTTTGTTTTTTTTTCAACAAGAAAAATGATGATTTGGAGAAATAATGCACTATTTATTCTACTAATTTTGTCACTTTTAGTGACCCAAATTAAATGTCTAAGATTTGAACTAGAATCAGGTCATACAAAATGCGTAGCTGAAGAAATCAAAGGTCATTCAATGACTGTTGGCAAATATCATATCATTAACCCAAATGATGGTCAGCCTTTACCTGATACCCACAAAGTCACTGTCAGGGTAATCTTTTTTTTTTTTGCAATTTTTATGGATTTATATTAGCTAGGAAACAAATGGGTTTGTTTTAATTTTGCTAATTAACAACTGGTTTAATTATCCTTAATTTTCTATTACTACTTGTTGTCTCTTATGTTTTAATTTTCTTGACTGCTTTACTTGAACCGAGGGACTATCGGAAACAACGCAGCTAGTGTAAGGTCTGCGTACACTCTAAGACCCTACGAATGGAAATACATTGGATATGTTATTGTTGTATCAACTGGTTTTACTTAATTGGACCTTCTTTATATGTTAATGAAAATAAATTTTTCTTTTTATGGCGCTCCTCCAATTTTTATAGATTTATATAAGCTAGGAAACAAATGGGTTTATTTTAATTTTTCAAATTAGCAACTGGTTTTGCTTACTTTGAGATTCTTTATATGTTAATGGAAAAAGAAGTTCTTTCTATGCTGCTCCTTGGTCCAATTTTTTTTTCTTTTTTGCAGTTTTTATAGATTTGTATTAGCTAGGCAACAAATGGGTTTGTTTTAATTTTGCTAATTAGCAACTGGTTTTACTTAATTGGAGCTTTATATGTTAATGGAATAAAAGGAAGTTCTTTTTGTATTATTTAGATTAAAAGCTTGTAAAAGAGTACAAAATGCTGTAAGTTCCTAGCTGATAGATTTATATCAGCTAGGAAACAAATGGGTTTATTTTTATTTTGCGAATTAGCTACTGGTTTTACTTAATTGGAGCTTCTTTATATGTTAATGGAAGAAAAATAGGGCTTTTTTATGGTGCTCGCCCATAGAGGCGGAGCTAGGATTTGAAGTTATGGAATCTGGCTTCTAATCTTTTTAAGTCAATTGAGTTTTAAATTAATAACTTGTACACATTCAATGGATTTTTAAGATAAATACATGGTTTGAAGTTTGAACCAAGGCTGTAGATATTTCTGTGTAGTTCTTGAATATAAAAATCTAATTTTTAAGAAAATTTAAAATTTTCAATATTCGAGTTTATACTAAATGTTAAATGTGTTTGATCTTAACTCTGAACTCTCCATTCTTTTTTACACTAGTACAAGTTTTTCAGCGTTGCATGATAGATGTCAATGTTGGGGATATGCTAGACTGTTTAAAGCTTCATTTTGGAAATTATGGTTTGGTCAAATATTTGTCCAGTTGATTTGCATTTGTTGTGGAGTCAACGGCAAAAATCTGAACCTTAGTTACTTAAGTTCTGTTTGGTTTTTGTAGTTAATTAAGTTATGTTTGGTTTTTGTAGTTAATTAAGTTCTGTTTGGTTTATTGTTTTATGCACTTGTAATGTATCGACAGTGGGAATGTGTTCTAATATCATTTAAACAGTCAGTCAACTATGCTTCAATCCCAAATTAGTTGGGTCCTGCTATATGAATCTTGTATTAGTTCCCCTGTATTCAGATCCATCTTATGGCAATACTATATAATTCGTCTTAAGCAGTTGTGGATGGACAATATCAGTAATGAGTTCATATGAATTCAACGTTTTTGACAGAGTATAGATCTATATGTGAAAATTACTAAAATGTTAGTAATAAATACTCCATCCGTCCCAATTTATGTGATACTCTTTCCCTATTTAGTCAGTTCCAAAAAGAATGTCACCTTTCCATATTTAGTAACAATTTAACTTTAAAATACTCATTTTATCCTTATGAGATGATTTATAGTCACACAAATATCTATAGCTTATTTTAGACCACAAGTTCAAAAGTCTTCCTTTATTTCTTAAATTTTGTGTCTAGTCAAATACCTTCACATAAATTGGGACAGAGGGAGTAATTATAAATACTAGACACTCAACTGTTTAATGGGTTCAGTAGTAAGAACCTAAAGATTGAGCCCGTCAAATCAAAATCCTGGATCTGCCTATGGTCATAAGGCAATTTGTTATGATGGTTTCATAAACTCAAAGTTTGAAGTTCTCCAATGTACCTTTGATTATCTGGATTTCGTCTGGTTTTTGTGGTTTAGGTAACGTCTGGACATGGGAATGACCATGCCCATCACTACGCGGAAAATGTTCACGAGGGGCATTTTTCTTTTGAGACTGCGGAAGCTGCGGATTATCACACTTGCTTTACTGCTGCTGATCACAAGCCTCTGGTCAAGTTGACTGTTGATTTTGAGTGGAAAACTGGTGTTGCAGCTAAGGACTGGACAAATGTTGCCAAGAAAGCTTCTGTTGAGGTAAGCCTTATTTTTCTTTTAGGGTGTGTTCTGTATGACGGAAAATGTTTTCTAGAAAACTAAGTGGTTTCTTACTTACTTTCTTGTGTTCGGTGTGTAAGCTAGCCTGATAATATTTTCCTCGTTTTTAAGCAACTTATATTTTCATATTTATCAGGCTCTGTTTATCTATTTTGTCTAGACAAATGTTAGCAATTGACATCCGTTGACCCCTGTATTCACGTAAATTTAATTTTCTTGAAATGTGTCTGTGCCACCTTTTGGTTTCGAGAAAATTAATGACTATTTTATGGCATATAGCTCCGCATGCATTCTATAGTTCGTAATGTTGAATAGACTGTTCAGTGAGAACTTCTAAATCTCTGTGAACTTTTTTTTTTTGGGTAGACTAACGAGTTTTATTTAATCACCAAAATGTAATCGTTACAAAACCATAACTAACTCAACACAGTTAGTTATCTAAATCAGAGACTAAATACACTTGAGCTCACCACTAGAACATTTAACTATGAATTAAAGTCTGAAGCCTAGGAGGAGCTCGAACGCAGCACACACATGCAACATCTCTAGCAATAACTTCCCAACTTCTTGTTTTCTTTCCAAAAATCCTCTGATTTCTCTCTTTCCAAATTCCATGTACAAACTCAATATAGATCATTTTAAAAGCTTGAGCTTGTTGAGACTTCCCTTTTGCTCTCATAATCACTTCATTCACATGTTGCTCCCATGTCAGTCTAGTGAGGCATTGTTGATGGATCCATAGCAGCAGTCTCTTGCTCACTTGTTTAGCAAATATACACTGCACAAATAAATGCTCCTTTGTTTCATCATGTCCAAGGCAGAGAGTACATTTAGCATCAACGTCCATTCCCCATTTTATTAATCTATCAGAGGTCAACAATCTCCCATTCATATGCACCCACATAGTAAATACAGCCTTTGGTCTAACAGCATTGGAGAACATGAGACACTTCCAAGGTACTCTAGGTTCAGGACCAAGCATCTGCAAATATATTTGTCGAATCAGGCTCTTCTTGTTGTTATCATCTATCTGCATTTGACTCATAGCAGTCTTAGTTTCCAGTACTCTTCTAATCATCCAGCATGCTTGAGTTGGCATAGGCATAGTACTCATTTGTTGCCCTTTGATGTAGTAAATGTGTACCCACCTAATCCAGAGTTTGTCCTGCTTATGAGCAATAACTCAGCATATTTAGTGATAGCAGCTCTATTCCATAACACCAGGTTGATCAAGTACACTTTGGTGTGCAGATCCTCTCCCAAGCAACTAATGCCTTCTTAGAGATGGTGTTGGTGCCTGACCATAAATAGCTCCTACAGTAGGCATTGATCAGCTTCAACACCTTAGAATGGGAGGACGAATAACTGAGCCCAGTAAGCCTGGATTCCAAAGGTAACAGACTGGATCAGTTGAGTTCTGCCAGCATAAGATAACTTTTATGGTCCAAGAGGTGATCCTGGCAAGGATCTTTTCAATGAGAGGTTGCCACTGGATCATAGTGAGCTTCTTCGTGGATAAAGGAATGCCCAAATATTTGAATGGCATCTCACCCACTCCAAAACCAAGATGATCAATAATCCCGTCTTTTTCAGCTTGTGTCATCCCTCCACTATAGACAGAGCTTTTGCCCAGATTTGCCTGAAGCCCAGAGGCCTCTGAGAACTGTTGGAAACACTCTTTCATGGCAGTGATGGATATCAGATCTCTAGCAAATAACAACAAATCATCTGCAAAACACAGATGTGTGATTCCAAGTTTAGAGCACCTTGGATGGAAATGAAAGTTTTTGTTCTCTGCTGATCCCTATAGGCTCCTACTCAAGTATTCCATTGCTATTGCAAATAAAAAGGGGGAGATGGGATCACCCTGCCTCGAGCCTTAGCAGCATTGAATGGAACAGTAGTTTCATCATTTACTAGTATAGAATAGTTCACAGTTTTCACACATTCAAGAACCCAAGCAATGAACTGTGTAGGAAAGCCAAGACTCTCCATGACTTGCTGTAGATAGATCTCTGTGAACTTTTAATGGGTTGGCTTATTTTATAGAAGCATCATGTTTAGTTTGAGAAACGGTCAAATTGCGTCTTTTTGCACAGTTGATCCTTGAGTACTTTCAACTTTTTTGGAGCCCGAAGCCCCGAACTCAAAGAAGAAGAAAATCAAATGATTGGATGAGAATGTCGCTAATTTTCTTCTCTACCAACATACGTTAGGGATAAAATATTTTCTATAGAACTGTGCGACTTTGATATAGAGAATGTGATTGACCAAAGGCTTATTATTTAATAATTAGAACTTTTTTACAAGAAAGAGGAAAAGAGTTGAAAAATAAAGTGATCGTCACCTAAGAGATAATTGGTGACTCCTAATAATTGTTTTAATAGCTGGATTCTTTCACCAAAAGAGATGTACTTAGATACTAACCTACAAGAAAAAGAATGATGTACTTACATAAAACCAGGCACCTGTTCTAATTTTTTAAATAAATTCAGTAAAAGTTTCAAGACATTATTGTGCATTGGATGTTGCTTAATTTAGTTCATCTCAATATGTAAAGTGTACATGTCGAAAACCAAAGTAGTTTCTTGTTCTTGGAAAATTTCCAATGGTTTATCTTTAAATCTACAAATTAAAATCTGTGGCATTTCTCTTATTCCTGTAGTTAGTATTCTTTGAGCTTTTTCACCAAATATGAGGAGAAACTTAGAATTGCTCCCTCCGTCCCAAAAGGATTGTCTTACGTTCCTTATTAGTTTGTCCCAAAAGGATTGACACATTTCTATATTTAGGAACAATTTAACGTTATGAGCTGATTTCCGGCCACACAAATATCTAAGGCTTATTTTGGACCACACATTTCAAAAGTCTTCATTTATTTCTTAAATTCCGTGTCATGTCAAACTAAGACATTCTTTTTGGGACGGAGGGAGTAGTATTTTTCAAAAAATAAAAAGATTGTGTTGCGTTTGTAATGTGGTGTATAACATAGATGGATTGTCTAATAGAGTTAAAACTGGTATCTTTAAGGAGTTATATGGTCCTTACTTTTGTATGTGGTGCATAGAGTAAAATATTTTAGAAAAATAGCTACAACTTCAATTTGCAACTTCATTGTCAACTTTCATTAACACATGTTTTCATCAAGCAACTCTTAACTCTTACACATCATTGAAGAGGTACTCCTAGCATATTCCGTTGATCAAGACTAGGCTTTCTTTTAAAAAAATCATTAACAGCAAATAGAAGGGAAAAAAAGAACCTTGGTGTTCTCAAATTGACTTAGCAACTAGGCATATTGCTCCTTTTTTTCTTTCCTTTTGATTCATATGGCAAACTCCATTCCTTTAGACACCCCGCTCAAGATCCAGCCTCCTAGTTGGATATGGAGGGCCGTCTTTGCTAAGCTATACCTCGCTTATCACTAGGTATCTAACTATGTTATCATGCACAACAAGACTATATGGTTTAGCTTAGATTTTCATGGCCCAGTATGCAGTTAATTCCGGGCTTGTGAGCTTTTATTTGCTGGCTGGTGGGATAGTGAAAATACTCTGAAGTTCCTCTAACACGGGGTTCTGAATTCCATTGATCGCTTTATTTATTTCTAAGCTGTCTATACTTTTCATGTGAAGTGCCATCATTCACTAAAAGCATACCCTTCTTGCCTTTAGTTAATTTAATACCTCTAATCCAAAAATTGCTGGCAGAATTTCTTAATCATGTCTCAAAATTTGTGTCAAGGTACATCAATCCTGAAATATGTAGTTCTCGATGACTGCATTTTCTGACGTTGAATTTGACATACGTAATAATTTTTCATCTATGCTCTTACTAGGCAATGGAAATAGACCTGAAACATATGCTTGAGATTGTTCAAGGCGTTCATGATGAGATGTTTTATCTCCGAGAAAGGTACATTAATCTTACCTATTGTTATTTATCCGAGCCTCATGAATCTATGCTAATAATAAATGAATGATATTCACATGTTGCAGGGAAGAAGAAATGCAGGAAATGAACAGAGATACCAGCTATAAATTCGCTTGGATGACTGGCCTGTCAATCCTTGTATGTTTGTCTGTGGCAGGCTTGCAGCTGTGGCACTTGAAGACTTTCTTTGAAAAGAAGAAGCTTATTTAAATTATTCTGATTTCATAAACCTCCACTTTTGTTGTACAATTTTTGCATAGACAACATAGTCGAAGATTGACTCTAACGTGTAATACGTTTTACAATTTTTTTCATAGAATTCGAAGATTGACTCAACGTGAAATATGTTCGACTGCAGCACTATGCATTGTTGACCCTTTTTTTGGTCTTATCAACACTGCATTGTTAGCTTCACATAGCTCATTAAGCCATTGATGATCCACTCGTTGATCAAATGTCAATCAATCAAGACTTCTTTAGTTGGAATCAACAATATGAAATATTCTGTGACGATTCCAGTAAATTTATGTCAATTTTCATGTGATGAGAAACGAAAGTTCGATAGTCCCCTAAACATCCATGTTAAACATAATCACAATGAAGCCACCATGAGAAGAACAATTAGAATAACATGAACATCAATGAACTTTGTTTTATGTAAGTCCAGTAAACAAACTTTCTGCTCAGATATGTGTACAAACATTATAAGTATGTATAAGTATAATTAAATTATAAAATTAGTTGAAATTTATGTATGTATAAGTATAATTAAATAAACATGCTAATATGTGTAGGAACATTATAAGATAAACTCTTTTCTCATACTTGGAGAATTGAAATATCAAAGGATGCATTACACCTCTAGCATGGTTGTGATTTGACATGCTTAGAGTGGTAAAATGATAGTTCCTAGAATTCGAAGAGGAAGAATGACAATAACATAACATTATTGTTTGAAAACCATAAAACAAATCACAAATACTCATTCTAACGCAAATAGAACATTTTTGAAACAAGTCTCTAGAACAGTTTCTTTAACAGGATAATACCAAAAGAAATTCCAAAACCAAAAACTAACTTGAAACGATAAAAAGAGAACAAAAAGAACATAGTGGCAGAAGAAGCCTTGAAAATCTCCCAACATGTTTTGATTAGTTATTAATTAAGATAAGTTTCAACCCATGTGCCATTCCTCATATGTAACTATGCAGAACACTCAATTTAAAACTGCTTCCTTTGACAAACAAATTCATGCAACCATTTCACATCTAAAAGAGAAAAAGTTGTTCAACTGCACATATGCCACGAACATCAGGTACTGTCAATAGTTAATTGAACCATCCTGTTTGAACCACTAACAAATAACAATAATTAGAATTCAATTTCTTCGACTTCTATGTAGAACAAGCCTATGATAAGTTTTGTGATGTCTATGTTGAAGTCATGTTGACGTTTCTTATCCAAGTATTGTAATTCAAAATTTTCAGATACAAAAGATTTCTCACTCTTTCCTCAAGCTTCTTCTCTTCTATTTCTAAGTTTCTCAAAAGAATTCAGTCTCTTTGTGGTCTTGGCTGCTCTTGAAGCTTCTTTATTTGGTGAATCTTTTTATAAGTAAATCCATGACATATTTGTGTTAACTACAAATATTAGATACAAGTTATTTTAGTGTTTAGATTTGTTTCAGATTTGAGGATTGTCTAGAGATCTATTTCGATATAAGGTTTGGTATTTTGTGCTCTGCAATTTGGTGAAGAAAATTGTCATATGGATGTAATTTTGTTTGCTAATACCAAGCGCACACCGTGGGAAGGTAGATACCTTTTTTTTCTTTTTGAAGTAACAACCTATTTTGATGCATAATCACATGTTTGTGAAATAATTGTTCACTTGAGAATAATTATCAGCAACTTCAAGCTAGAAAATATGTTGTTGATATTTAGTTTTGGTGCTAATTCAGGTAGTGCAGAATAGGGCGAAAAAGATATAGAAAGCAAGCCGTTAATCTAAGGCATTTCATATAGTAGAGAATATTGAGTTCTTATATCCTAAGGAGTATATGCTGAGGCCAATTATGGTGGATAATCTCACTGTTATCACGGTGTTGGCACCTAATAAAACTTCTAATTGTCTGATTATTGCCTCTATTACAATAAAATCGCTTAAAGTTCTAAAAAGCTTTTGGTTTTGGTGAACTCTTCCATTAAGCCGTTTTCCTAGAAAAGCAAAAGATCCATGTTTAGGGTACTCGATGGAGTAGTCGAGATGCGTGAAGCTGGCAAATGGAAAGAAATCACCTAGCATTTTTTGCCTCCCCTTTAAACCAGACACCTCATAGTTCTCTTACTTTATTGACTACTACCACACCCTTTAGTCCATATTTATTATAAAATATTTGTACACCAGTATGTGATAAAATTGAAGAAACTTTGGGAGATCACAAGCTATCCAGCTGGTGAAATTTTGTATTGATTTCTATTGCTATGGTTCATGTTGTTCTTGATTGAACGTATAAGAATTTGACATTGTCGCAAAGAACTTTTGGGCTGAGGAATTCTCAAGAGGTTTTAGTGGAAGATATGAAGAAAAAAAACTAGATAGAAACTAGAAGCATGAAATCCTTTTTACCTAATAAAGGAGATCACTCCTTAATCCTTATGTTTCCATTAACTGATTGGCTTTGGTTGAATATTCCAGCCATTCACTTGACTTTCTTTTTTTCTTTTTTGATATGAAAATGTATTTGTAATCAATGTCACGTGTAGTGTGGCCTGTTTACTTTGGGTTGAATACTTTCACTCTTTTAGTAATAATACCAAGGATCTCTTACATTTAACTATTGTATCTTTCATCAGTAAGTTATTTCCTGAATTTTGGTTATTTATGCTATTGAATATTAAGTATGATCATACACTTCCTTAAATATGATTTCCTCATACCTTATGCATGCAACTGAGTTTCAAGTTGGTATTACATATACATACCTTTAACCTGATAATGTCCGTTGTTAGCCCTTGGACAACATAGCTTCGAGAACTACTTTCCTCAACTTTAGTTTGCGAATTTGTTTCTTTTTCAATGGCATTTCAGGTAATTCTTACTCATGGACATGTTATCAAAGTTTAATCTTTTCTCTTGCCATTAATGATAATTGCAACAAATTATAAACTACTTCGTGGTGTTATCTAATATTGGAGTTGCAATGAACCACTCAGTTGCCAGGTTGGGATAACTCTACTCCCTCTTCCTTCGCTTTTCGTACCCCCAAAGAATCAACAGAGAATATAGTAGACTTTTCTTTGTCAAGAACAATACTGGTTTAATTTTTTCTCTGTTTTTGGTTGTTACATCATGCAAAGTCAGTAAGAGCTTGTGCCATTGATCAGTCTGCAATGTTGAGCTGATAAAGTTTTTGAGAACCTTCTTTTATGTGGGAGCTTGTTATTATGTCTGTTTCTTACTTCTCCATACCGAAAATAGTGTTCATCTTAATACACACACTTCATTTGTTCTTCAATTTCATGATGATTGCAGATGTCACATCCTAGAGTATATTTTATCTTTGTTTAACCTGATAAAAAATATTTCTGCTATATAAGGGAGCTTTGGAAATGAATATCATGACCTTACATTACTTATGTCTGTACAAGGATCGTAGAAATTGAATCTGTTAAATTTTTTCAATATTCTTTTTCTTAAAAGTGTCCTCGATAAACTATGAATTGAGAAGTATTGACGTGGTGATAGATTAATGGACTTGGCTTAACTTTTATTTTTAGCTCATATCAGTTCTTTTATAAGTTTTGAATAGTTTATTCTTCTTGATTTAATCAGGTTAAGTCACCTTTACTTGGAATTTGAACTGTGTCTATATCTATGTATAATTTGGTATTCCACAATATGTATGCTGCAGCTCAGACTAAAGTGATTCACTTTCTTCATTTTAGAGTTCATACAGTAACAGAAAACCAAGTTCAGCTCCTTATCCTAAATTTTTTAGTAAAGAAAAAGACTACTAAAGAATTCACAACAATATGACTTTTTCCAGTTCCCTGCATGCTAATCCTACTACTATTATTCTTATTTTTAAACTTCTATAGTTGTTGTTGGTATGAACTTTAATTTTATACTGTCTCAGTGATTCTAATATGTAACAGCTGACATATAGGTGCCTTTCTGTTCTTGCAAATATTATGAATTTAAACTTGCCAGTTTTAAATGAATTTGGCCAGAACATGCACGTTGTTTGTGTTTCTGATAGAGCTTGATCGATCAGACTAGAGGTATTGTTCTTTAAGTAGCATTTTATATGATGTAACCTATGACTGGATCTTTAAGTAGGCTATCATGGTGGAGAGGATAAGGAGAGGACAGAACTGGGAAAGATACGGTGGCAGATTGAAGGCGAAAATTTTATATGTGAGACCCCAAGAGATGTTTTTGGTCATTTTCTCATAATGAATCATCATTTTTGGGAATGAATGGATGATTGTGTGTACATTTTAATACCTTAAATTTTTTATTTATTTTTAAATTTAGTATATTAATAGTTATTTTTAATGGCTTACAAATTTTTGTTCTGTTGTTTCAAGAACTACCGATACTAATATGATTTTAGATGTCTGGTGCTGCTCATGAGTGTTCCTATCCAGTAGAGAAGGATGTTTTTCAGGATAGAACATTGAATTGCATGATGAAGTCTATGTCGTTGCTAAGATCAGCGACACGAAGATCTTATAAAGCAATATAAGAAATCTCCTGAAGCAGCAGATGCATTCACTGTATGTTATCTTTACTCAAAACTATACTAATATATCGATACTACTGCTTATGATTGATAAAAAATATTAGCGAGTTAAGTGTTCAACCATGTTAATTGTTTTTTTAGTTGGATTCGGATTTCAATAATGAAGAACCCACAGATGTTGACAAAATATACAAGCTGATCGTTTTAAAAAAAAATATTTCTGACTTCTCATAAACAATAGTAATGTGATAATTTATTTTTCATTTTTGATTAAAATGACCCTTCACTATTTTCTTTAGAATTTCATGGTCAATAACGAGATGATGTCTTCTGCAAAGCCTCCTCCTGCCAAGAGAAGTAGACAACGGAATGGAGGATTTGTAGCAAAAGTTGTTGAATATGTTGTATAACTATCTAGCAACAAGGCGGGGAAGGTGATTAAAAAAGAGAAAATCCCAGAAGGACTGCACTGCGAGAGCTTAACAGAGCATATTTACTTTCAAGCAATTAGATTTAGGTATGAAACTGAAGTAATTTTTAGTTGTGTAATTTAGTTTGTCTTTAAGAATCATGACTGTAATCAATGGTTGCTTGACTCCTTTCGTTAAGGATTTTTTTATGTAACATGTAAGTTATTTAAACGAGTCGAATGTTGAAGGAATTGTGTTGGTGAAGTTAAGATTTCTGTATCAACACACTCTGTTTGGATGGTTGTTACATGTTGTTTCATAATGTATTGTATTGTATTGTATTGTATTGTATTGTATTGTATTGTATTGTATTGTATTGTATTGTATTGTATTGTATTGTATTGTATTATATTGTATTGTATCGTATCGTATCGTATCGTACTGTATTGTTTTAATGAATACAATGTTTGAATAGATTGTAACATTTTCCTTGTGACATAATGACGCATATTAGGAGTCCATTTGAATTGGCTTATGACTTTTGACTTATAAGCCAAAAATCATTAGTTAAGAATTCTAGTTTATGACTTTTGGCTTATTTTAATTATTTTGGCTTAAAAACAAGTGTTTAAAGACACTTTTTTATTTTACCCAAACACTACAAAAGTGCTTAAAAGCTATTTTGACTTAAAAGAATTTAAAATAAGTCAATCCAAATAGGCTCTAGGAATTTGAAAGATTAACCTACAAGAAAAGTAGGATACGGGGTAGAGCTACTATAAAAAGATAAGATAAAGGATAAAATAGAACTAATAGTAAAGACAAAATGAGAAAAAGAAATAAGGTAACAACGCGATCATGCCAAATCGGTAGTTACATAAAATGAGACTTTCCGTCGTTAGGACAACCAACTGTGAATGCAACATGCAGAAAACAACTGTGAATGCAACTGTGAATAATAAGCTTATTCACAACTTGTACCTTCCCAATGATTACTGAGTTTGAGAAGTCCAGCTCAGTAGGATCAATCTCCCAGTCACACTTCTTTAGCAAAGGGGTTGGAACAGCCCTTGGTTCAAAATGGCTTCCATCTTGCCCCTGCAGCATTTTCACAAATAATTATAGCGAAGCTGAAAAACAAATCCGCAGATGTCAAAGAATGAGTTTGCAGATTTAGGGGGATGGGGAAGTGATTTCCAACACTAAGAGAAGCATTCTTGCAAGTGCTGGATGAGATAATGTACAGAAAAGAAGCACGCACGCGCGCGCACACACACACATATACATACATATAATATATGAATATCAGATCCAACTTCCGAGTAATCCAAGTCACACAAATCACTTATTTCCTAAATGTCGGTATTCTTTCACAAACTTCAGCAAATCCAGTATATCATGCCATCTATATACTTATTCGCTGGGTCATCAAGTAGCCTTCACTTTCCTACCATGCGATAATTATGGTCATAAATGATATGGCGGGTAAACGAATGCAGAATATATCATGTGTCATGGAAAATAATCAATTACAAATTTAGGAGAACAACTGAAACTACAAAAAGAATCATTACAAGATTAATTAGTTCATATGGTTTTTATTAGATGAGCACCCAGACCTTAATGGGAATAGATCTAGCAACCAGGTAAATATCATATCAAAGGTATTGTTGACCCTAATACAAATTGAGAGTTTAGGTGATGAAAAATCACAAGACTTCAAATTGCGTAAAACATTAATGAGACATCAAATCTATCAAATTTCGCCTGAACAGGATAAGCAAAAGAACTCACATAAAATAGGCCACCATATGACTTCAACAATTCGATCATGCCAGGTTTCTTAGCTCCTTCTGCATCAGCTAAAGGTTGTAATCAATAACACCATACACAGAGAGTGAATCTATTATAGGACAACAACTCCACAGAAAAAATCAGGGTCAATAAATGCATCCACATATACACAAACATACATATCTCACAAGAACAAAGAAGTAGGGAAAGGAATTGAATTTGTTAGGGCGTAACTGCTAAAGTTGCTGCCATGTGACCAGGAAGTCACGGGTTCGAGCCATGGAAACAACCTCTTGTAGAAATGCAGGGTAAGACTGCGTACAATAGACCCTTGTGGTCCGGCCCTTCGCCGGACCTGCGCATAGCGAGAGCTTAATGCACCGGGCTGCCCTTTTTAGGGAGTTGGACCGCAAAGCAATAGTATTAAGTTTTAACTCTTCTCATAAACTAACACTGTGTCACATCATGGAAATGGTTTTCTCAAAGCTCAACAGTCAAGTCTAGTAATCTTTGTGACACATGGTGCATATTAATATTTTTTTTGAGAAATTAATATAAATATTATTTGATTCATCCAAAAATAAAGTTAAGACTCACAATGATTGAGGGAATGTTCTTGATTGCAATAGATTTTATTTAGGTGTTCTTGTAGTTTTGTATTTTTTATTTAGTCATTGACTGTTGCCTCTCAACCATCCCTCTCTCTCTCTCTGTAAAACTTGGAAAATATGAAAAAAATTAATTCAAAAATAAATGAGAGGGTTAATAAATTTCTATGCATCTTGTTGAAGTTCTTTTTAACTAAATGCCTCTAATTTCTGAAAAGTATATTAAATAAAGTTATGGACCCTTATCTTCAAAGATTCAGAATGTTAAGCCCATTTAAGTTTAAATTACAAATTCCCCTCTGGCCAAATCTTAGTCCAATAAAAAGACATTATCAATCTTTTTTGTCCCTACTGGAGTCAAACTTTGGTCTGTATTCAATGGTTAGGCCACAACCTTGTGTGCACGCAAGGACAAACATTCTTTTTTTATAGTATAAGAAATTTTATTAGTATCTCGATCAATTTTACGAGGTATCAACTATCTCTTATTAATATGATACCGGATAATACTATTTACCAAAACTTGTACAATCAGAATAATCACTTAGTATTTTTTATTTTTTGCCTCTCCGGAGAATCAAACCTAAACACATTTCATTGAATACTAACACCTTGTTTGGATGGTGGTTAGTTGTTATGTTTCATAATGTATCGTGTTATATTATATTATACTGTATTTTGATGAATACAATATTTGAATAGATTGTATTGTTACCTGTCATTACATAATATCACAATATCTGAAGGATAAACCAACACGAAAAGTATGGTACGGGGTAGAGCTATTCTAAAAATATGGGGTAAAGGATAAAATAGAATTATTAGATTATAAGCAAAGACAAAATGAGAAGAAAAATCGTTATCACGCCAAATCAATTGTTACATAAAATACCACTTTTCGTGTCATTATGTAGCAATAAAATAACAATACCACAATAAAATTGAAGTAAAAATCACAACAACATCCAAACAAGCTATAAGCCACTTGCAATTTTTAATTAACATTTTCCTATTAAGACGACAAATTTTAAACATAAAACACAATTTTATACAATTATACGCGAATAAACATACCGTATTCCTCCATCGATCCTGAGAATTAACATCAGCTCCATACTCAATCAAGCATTTCGCAATATCGATCCAACCGTGAAGCGCAGCAACATGTAGCGGAGTGCGGTTATCGTAATCCCTAGCCTGAACAAGCGTACGATCTTCTTCTAGAAGCTTCCGAAAGGAAACGTTGTCGTTCTGATGTGCGTGCCATAGAATTAGCGATGTTCTACTCACTCTCTCTTTCTCCTTCTTCTTCTTCTCCTCCGTCGATGTTGCCGGCGCCGGTGGATCTCCGCCGCCGGAACTGTCTTCGCTTCCACTCGTTGAATTATGACCTCCTGAATTTGTGTGATTTTTTAAAGTTTTTAATTATTTATTTATTTTCGTTAATTATGATACATTATTTTTTTTTAGAGATAATGATAAAAAAAACGCCAAATATTAGTTTTTTGTGAGGTGTACCAAATTATCATGTGATTGTTGATACTTATCACAAATAAATTATATTTTTATTCGTTACACTTTTTTGATATATTTAAGTCATATTTTTAGAACATTTAATGGGATGATCTTTGTTCAAATTGAAGATAGGTTAATTTGAAGATTGTGTTAATAGTCTAATTTATATTTTTAAGGTGCAATATTCAAAATGTAACAATTATAGGGTATCAAATTGACAAGTCATGTTATAAAGATTTGGGAGAGGGGTGGAGATGAGGATGGGGATTGGGGAGAGATGTGTGGATTATCAATAATCAAATTGGATTCATGTATGTGGTCATCTACTACAAAAGTTATTCATTTAATGAGGAGATTGGTGGAGCAGTATAGGAAAAGTATATGATGTTCATTGATTTAGAAGAATCATATGACAAAGTCCTTAAGGATACGGAGATGGTTTAGAAAAAGCATATGACAAAGATATTAGGAAGTTTTATGGAGATGTTTGAAGGTTAGATGTGTACATATGTCATTAGAGTGATTAAGGATAAAAATATTTATTTGTTAAAAAATAAATATTTTTTGGTTTCGCACCTTTTGAATGTGTGTGTACACGTAATTTTTTAAGCTTTATTTATTTATTTTCTGTAAATTATGAACCCATAATTTAATGGGCTCCAATTTATCATTTTTTTTGAAGAAAAAAGGAAGTGGTAGTACTTATTGCTTTTAGATACACTTTTTAACAAGTATAACAATTATACAATTGGTTTTTCACACTAAAATTATTAGTGGAAGAATTAAACTCGTTTCTCTTTTTTATACTAATTTTTTAAGCATTTTGTAGGATTTTTTTTTTCAATTTGAAAAATAGGTAAAATAGATTAAGGGATAGTTTCTTGCCAATATTTATAGTTATCTTCATCGGGTGATAAATCGAAAATTCATACTTAGATTAACTTCTCAAGAATTTCAATAAAAAATGATATTTATCCCTTGATTATTTTTATTAATGAAAGAGTATATATACAATTTACTATTTTTCATAATAGAAAAATCTTATTTCTATTCTATTCTCAAAACCCTATTCTAGTTGTACAAAAATCTTATAATTATGGTAAGTGTACAATGCTAATTTAATACAATATTTACCCTAACTAAAATCTTCAAAAATGGTGATATACACGGGTTTGTATACCGTGTATACCACGGTTTCACATAAGGGTAAGTTGCCTTATGAAACTATGATATACATGGTATACAAACCCATGTATATCACATGTATAACTAACACACCCCCGCAGACATAGCAGGCGGTCTTCGTACGCTGAGATTGTCCCTAAAATCTTCAAAGAGTACTGACAGAAGACCTTTGGTAAAGATGTCTGCAATTTGATACCTGGAAGGGACATGGCAGACGCGTACTTGTCCATGAGCTACCTTTTAGCGAACAAAGTGAATATCCATCTCGATGTGTTTAGTCCGTTGGTGTTGAACCGGATTACCAGAAAGGTAGATGACACTAACATTATCAAAATAGACCAATGTAGCTTTCTGAATAGGACAATGAAACTCTAAAAGATGATTATATAACCAACAGGATTTAGAGACCACATTGGCTACCACCGATACTCGGCCTCTGCACTAGAGTGAGATAATGTAGACTGACGATTCGCAGATCAGGAGACCAAGTTATTACCAAGAAACATACAATAGTGTCTGGTATCTGGACAGCCACCCCAATCAGCATCAGTATACGAGACAAGTGTAGATGTCGATGAAGGATATAAATGTAAGTCATAGTCAAGTGTCACTTAGATGTATCGAATAATGCGTTTGAGCGCATTCATGTGCTCAACCCTGGGATCATGCATAAATAAGTACACCTGCTGTACGACATACGTAATATCTGGTCTCGTGAAAGTAAGATACTGAAGAGCCCCTGCAAGACTGCGATAGTGAGTCGGATCCTCATACGGTGAGCCAGCCGCAGCACCCAGCTTGGGCTTAGTATCAACGGGAATGAAAGTAGACTTGCATGAGGACATATCAGCTCGCTCAATGATCTCAGTGGCATACTTCCGTTGTGATAAGAATAACCCACATTCATGACGAGTGACAGCAATTCCCAAAAAGTAACTCAAGGACCTCAAGTCTTTCATTGCAAACTCAGAACTGAGCATTGTCATGATAGACTTCCTTAAAGCATCAGACGAGGCAGTCACAATAATATCATCCATATATAATAATATGTAAGCCAGGGAAGTACCACGACAATATATGAACAATGAATTATCAGACATGCTGTGTGAAAACCCAATAGATGAAACATAATCTGCAAATCGCTTATACCAAGCTCGTGGGGCCTGCTTAAGCCCATACAAGGATTTTTTCAATAAACAGACATAATGAGGATATTTGGGGTCTCGAAAACCGAAGGGTTGATGCATGTAAATGGTCTCCTTAAGATCACCATGTAAGAAAGCATTCTTCACATCTAACTGGTGAATGGGCCAGGATTTTGAAAGAGACAGACTGAGAACAGTGCGAATGGTAGCCGATTTGACCATCGTACTAAACGTCTCACCATAATCCACGCCAACCTGTTGAGTCTTACCATCACCTACAAGACGAGCCTTATGCCTCGCAAAAGAACCATCAGAATATTCCTGATGAGTAAAAATCCACATAGACCGAATAATATTAACACCAGAAGGACGGGGTACCAACTCCCACGTCTTATTTTCAATAAGAGCATCATATTCGTCATTCATAGCCAATTTCCAATTCAGGTCAAACACTGGATTACGGGGTAGAGGGGATTTAGAGACATTAGAATTTAGACTAAAATATCGTCTTGGTTTAAAAATACCCCGTTTACTACGAGTGACTGGTTTATGACTCAGGGGAGAATTGAGTGGATTTTGGGAAGAATTCGGATGTGGGACGGGCTGGCCAGCAGGCAGTGGGCATGCTGGCCCAATACGGGAAACGATAACGGGGACAGAAGCTGAAACCGAAGTAGTTTCGGTATTGGGCTGGGCAACTGGCCCAATAGCCAAAATTGGGGCAGAAACCGTAGGTAGTGGCGGACCAGAAGGCTTAGCGGGCAGTGGGCCCGTTGGCGGATTTTGGGTGCGAGACAAGTCCATTAAATGGTGGATAATATATGGGGAGACATCGTCATCTAAAAAATTATATGAACTAAGCCCACGACTACTTACTTTAGCAAACGGAAATTGGGATTCATAAAAATAATGTGGCGACTAACTAAGATTTTTATTAGACGAAAAATCAAAATATTTGTAACCATGATGATTGGACGGATAACCCAAAAACACACACGGAGTAGAACGGGCTTGAAGTTTGTTAATTGTAGTTGATGGAAATAGTGGATAACATAAGCACACAAAGACCCTAAGATGTGAATACGAAGGAGTCTTATTATATAAGATTTGAAGGGGGATGAATATGTCAAACCCTTGGTAGGAAGAATGTTAAGAATATATGTAGTCATTTGTAGAGCATGATGCCAAAAGGAAGGAGGTACGGAAGCATGGACCAATAAAGTTCGGACAATATTATTAATGGCCCGAATTTTGCGTTCTGCTTTCCCATTTTGTGAGGACGTATGAGGACAAGAGAAACGAAAATTTATTCCATTAGTACTACAAAAATCACAAAACAATCCATTATCATATTCTTTGCCATTATCATATTGAATATTTTTTATTTCTCATTCGAATGGGTACAGATGAATGCTATAAATTTTAAAAAAGTGGAAAAAACTTGAGATTTTTTTTCCTAACGGAAAAACTCATAAAAAATTAGAATAATCATCCAAAAATAGAAGACCAAAGAACTGAGAACAGGAGATGTCCATAAATCGCTATGAATAATATCAAATGGCATTAAAGTACGAGAAGTAGAGTCTACAAATGGTAACTTAACAAATTTTCCTAGAGAACAAGATTGACAAATTGGAGTACTACGCGTACCCTTACAAGAAATAAAATTATTTTTATGTAAGGAAGAAACAATAGACGATCCAGGGTGACCCAAACGTGCATGCCATAAGGAATGAGCGAGAGCTGCAAAAGTAGATGGCAAAGCTTGAGTCGAGAGACCGGATGTGGGTGTGATAGGATAAAGATCTCCCCTACTATCACATCGCATGAGAGGAATCCCCGTCTTGAAATCCGTCACAGAAAATTCAAAAGGATCAAAATCAACAGAAACCTAATTATCAGTGGTGAATTTACGGACATACACCAAATTTTTAATTACGTTAGGAGCATGAAGGGCATTTTTCAAGACGAGAGGTGGATGCGGGGGAGACAAAGTGCTATGACTGTAACCACGAATTGGAATTGAATTGCCATTACCAACAATTATGCCACGACTGGTGCTCAAATTGGAATAAGGCAAGAGAGTACCTTGGTCGGACTCCATGTGTGTAGTGGCTCCAGTATCCATGTACCAATTTGCGTCTGGAGGATTTAAACCAAGCGTGTGCATCGCGACTTCAATGTCGGTAGGGCTGCATGGTGGGCCTGCGGAGGCCGAGACCCAAGCACACCCGCTTGCTGCCTCGGCCCACTATTGACCTGAGAAATTAGGCATGTTGTTGGGGGGAATTTGGAACCAATTTCTCGGGTACTGTTGTGACAGAAAATAGGGGATGTTTGGCCCAGGCCCACTGGCCTAGTTCCACGACCATGGGCCCTAGGGCTGTGGCCAGTTGTCTTGCGGTCCACTGCCCGGAGGCCTATTGCCACCCCCATTATTGTCACCTCGGTTTCCACCACGGTTTTTACCATTATTTTTGCTATTCTGACCCTTTTTGCCGCCACCGTTGTTGCGATTTTGGCCGGAATTATTGGAGACGGAGGGAGAAAAGTCGGACTCAGTCACCATGACGACTGAAGGGGCCCATTGGCCACTTTCTTAGCCAAGCCTGCTTATTCGAGCGTGAGCATGAGACGTGTCTAATAAAGCTGCGGAAGAGGACTGCTTTGACGAAGTAGCTTACCGACGCCACTATAGGCCTCAGATAGGCATGTAACCATTTGAAGGACAAGACGGTCATTGGTGACGGGCGCACCAACATTGCGGAGTTGGTCCGCCAATTCTTTCAACCTTTTGCGGTATGCTGAAACATTAGGGAAATCTTCCATATTGACGTGGGAGAATTCCTTATAAACACGGGAATTTTGATTATCTTGGAATATATCACGTACTCTATTCCAAGCATCCATCGCCATAGAGTCTGGTTCGATAATCGTTTGCAACAGGTCGGTAGAGATAGTGGAGTAAATCCACTGAAGAACGGTAGCATCAAGGGTCGTCCACAACTTAAGATCATCCTTGGGTTTAGGCACCTCTGTATCCGCAGGAGCCGCGGGGATAATGTGATGGAGGACTTGCTGCGAGCGTGCGTGAACTTTGAACAGTTTGGCCCACATCGCGTATTGGACGTTTTCTATTTCAAGAATGGTATGGATGTAATTCTTGATGTTAGAAACAGTAAGGGCAGGGTGAAACGTGTTCTTAGCCATAACAGCAACACAAAACGTGATGTAGGGATTGAGAAGAAAAAATTGGGAAGAGGGAAGGTACCGTCGGGGCAAGAAAACCGAGAAGAGAGGCTCAGAAATCGATGCAAAAGTGGACGAAATTTGGAGAGGAATTTAGACATAGACTTCTGATACCATGAAAGAAATAATTCATTGATTATTTTCATTAATGAAAGAGTATATATACAATTTACAATTTGGCATAATAGGAAAATCTTATTCCTATTCTATTCCCAAAACTCTATTCTAGTTGTACAAGAATCCTGTAATTATGGTAAGTGTACAATGCTAATTTAATACAATATTTACCATGACTAAAATCTTCCAAAAATTGTGATATACACGGGTTTGTATACCGTGTATACCACGGTTTCACATAAGGTAAGTTGCCTTGTGAAACCGTGATATACATGGTATATAAACCCATGTACGTCACAGGTATAACTAACAATAAAGAATCCAATGGTATTCCCAGTTTTTTTTAATCGAAACACTATCTAGTGCTCATAATGAAAATTTTGTTTATGTTAATCAAAACATAGATATTTCCAAATTTGATCGCGACTATTTTACAAAAATGAATATAATTTTATTAGAGTTACACATAAAAATTATCAACAGAGAATATATGAGGTGGCTTAGTTTCTTTTTTTACATAGGAAAACAAAAGGAGCTCTTGATGCATTTTCTCGCCTTAGGGGGAACGTCCCAACAGTACAACATGAGTTGTCATTAGAGATGGCAGTGGATTCTGGATTCGGTCTGGATCCGGTGGATCCAGATCCATTTTAGAGGATATGAATTTTCAAAATTTGGACCCGACGGATTCGAATCGGACCCAGATTCGTTTCTAATGGATCGGATCTGGATCTGGATCTTGTATTTGAGATTCGTATTCGGTCCAGATCCGATCCGTTGATCCATTTTTAATTAAATATATTCATGACATAGAATGTAATTTTATAAGTATTTTCTTAAATTTTTTCATAATTTATGTATTTTTACATCATTTAACATATTTCTTGGTATAATTATTTCGAGATATGTCATTGATTATTACTTTAGAAAGTAAAAACAAAATATTTGAAAAACATTGTCAAATGTCAAAATAATTAATGTGGAAAAACATATTACAAATTTTCGAAAATCCAGAGAAAATGTTAATTCAAGTTTGTCCTATTCAAATGTTGTGACGATACTTTTTGCTAACCTTAACCGATTAAGATGTTGAGTGAAATTTACTCTTTTATTAATTATTGTAGTTCTATCTACTTCAGTTTGAACTTTGAACCACCAGCCTACCCCTACAAAAGATGCATTAAAAAAGAGGGAAACTGTGTTTGAGTTGACAATTCTAAAGAGTTGAAAAATCCTCCTAAAATTAAGTTGACAAATCCTAATATCAATTTACAAATTGCAAGCATGTAAGGTATTTTTCAACAAGCATCCTAATTTTGTTGCTACTGATTTGGACAGTCTTATTCGTACATCGAAAACAATTAATCATTTGGAAATTGCTACTTATTTTACATGTGGATCCAGATCTGATCCGTGGACCCAGTGGATCTGGATTTGGATCTGATTTTTATGGATCCGACGGATCTGGATCCAGGTATGAAAAACGAATCTGAACCTGGATCTAGTAGGATCCGGTCTGTTGCCATCCCTACCACCAGCCTACCCTTACAAAAGATGCATTAAAAAAAGGGAAACTGTGTTTGAGTTGACAATTCTAAAGAGTTGAAAAATCCTCCTAAAATTAAGTTCACAAATCCTAATATCAATTTATAAATTGCAAGCATGTAGGGTGATTTTTCAACAAGCAGCCTAATTTTGCTGGTACTGATTTGGACAGTCTTATTTGTACATCGAAAATAATTAATCATTTGAAAATTGCTACTGATTTTACATATGGATCCAGATCCGATCCGTGGATCCGATGGATTCAGATTTGGATCTGATTTTTATGGACCCGATGAATCTGGATCCAGGTATAAAAAACGGATCTGGATCTGGATCTAGTAGGATCCGGTCCAGATCCGATCTGTTCCCATCCCTAGTTGTCATCTTCATGCTAATCTATCATTAAATGTGAAACAATATCTTCTTGTTTCCACATTAGGATATGTCAATAGATCGATCACAAATTCTTGCTCAAACAAATTTTGATTTTGACTAATCAAAACGTTTAACGATAAATCTAATAGATTGAATTGTCACATGCAAGAAGAAAACGAAAAAAGCAAATGAAAACGAACCTTACTACAACAATATCAACAACAAACAGTGTAATACTCTCGCAAGTGAGATTTAGGGAGGGTGGTGTATACACAGACCTTCTCCTTATCTTGTGAAGGTAGGAGAGTTATTTTCGAAAATCCCCGGCTCAAGGAAAGGTGAAAAGGGGGAAATAGTAGTACTCTCTCTCCGTCTCAAAATATTTATTACTTTTCGATTCTCAAGATTCAAACTACATAAACTTCAACTAACATTTTAAGATGTATATTTTTTTCCATACTAATATGAGAAAATTTATCGATTTATAACACATTATTTTAGCTTCCAGATCCAAAGTTTATATTTTAAATATTAACTTAATCTAATCACAATTAACTTCAAAACTTAATAATATTGACTCTCGAAAAAGATTTTTTTTACATATTTTGGGACGGAGGGAGTATAGTATATTAGATAATCCGTGCTACATGTTGGTAAGTTCTTATGTGTTTTATTTAATTACTATTGAGTCTGTGTTATGTTTCTAACATGCTAATTATTGTGCAAACATTAATTTATATATATATATATATATATATATATATATATATATATATATTCATCTTTTCTGCTAGATTAGTAGCCATATGCATATGCCATCATTTCAGTTGATGTTGTTTTTGTTATTATTATTATCTAGTTTCTATTGGTAAAATGGTGTAGTATCCGAAAGGTTAAACGAGAAGAAAGCTGAATCGAGAGATGACTCTCTGTCTTTAAGATAAAATTATCCCGTATATATGCTTTTACGGTAATGGGCAATAGTCTCCCAAGATAAACAACTATCAACAAAGCAAAGAAAACTATGTTGATCCCAGCTAAGTCAATGAATATATAACAAATTGTTGATTTCTGTTTGTTTCTGTGTTTCGAAATATAAGAGTTTTTGTGTTTCTGTTTTTGTATTTCGAAACAAAATAAAAGACTTTGTGTCTTTATGATTCTGTAATTCGAAAGAAAACAGAAGAGAGAAAGAGTTTCTGGTTGTGTATCTGTTTCTGTGTTTATAGAACAAAACAGAAGACATTGTGTGTGTTTGTATATATATTCTCGTATGTGTGTTTTCAGTTATGTATTTCGTATATCTCGAACTTGAACAGAGGAGTTTATTATATAAGGAAGAAGATGGGCGAATCTGACCGTTAGTTGCAACGTTTCAGAACTGTTGCAACTGCCCGAATATTCGGACGACATACGACAACCCGTGATCCAAGAACCCGTGACCCGAGCCCGGACCGGACGGGCGGGCGGCGGCGGAGCACGTGTGGGGCTTAGCCCCAAACCCAAGCTCACCTAGGTCCTCTCCCTTCTAAACACATGGGTTACCCCTTGGGGTCCCAAACCCTTACTCAAACTTAGAGCTTATATATTGCTCAATTCTTTCATCTTCTACCAATGAGAGAGATTTGTTATTTTTGGCCAAAAACTCTCCATCTTTTCATGTCTCAAACACCTTACTTTGTGTATCAATATCTCTTTCATTTCTTAACGAAATTTGACGATACTTGGCACTAACATCATCTACTCACTTAGTAGATTATACATGTATGAAGAAACAATATTTTTGACATGCAGGGGCCCACATATTTAAGTCATTAAAGATGTGATAAACTCAATTCCACATTAGTAAATTTTCAACAGTTTCTTCAATGATGTTCATTTTTCTTCTATAATAATATATTATTATCAATATCAATGTCAGTACTTAAATTACTAGAAAACACAAAGGAAGAAGACGATTTTATGTTAATACACACGAACCTTTATATTTGACACAAATATCTAATATTTAGCGTTACTTTACCTCTAATCTTAGTACTTTAATTGCATACTTTATAATAAAATCGTTGTATCTGATCTTATGTTGGTGTTTCTTGTGTATTTAGGTACAACGTGAACAAATGAGTTGAAACTGAGCATTTTTTATGGATTTCTGATGCAATTGTACATAGGCAAGACGATGGAAAGTTCGCGTAACATTTAGTGAGGATATTGATCACTAAAGGTATCCTGTGCGTTGCACTTGCGTCGCACGCACAAGGAAGGAGGAACATCTCTCTGAAGTGCAGAAATAAGACTGACAGAGCCATATGCGATCGACATACATTGCACGCACATCGCGTGGATGATGCCTCTCGAAGTTCAGCGAATGGAAGTCTGTAGACACACCCGCGATGCATGTGCGTCGTGGGTGCATCGCACATGACACAACGAATTTCCTATTTCAAGTGGGATTTGGTTTACTTTTTGTAGCTTTTAATCTAAACTATAAATAGACCCTTTTGAGCGTTTTTTTAGGGAAGTTCAAAACTTTTGACCTAGGGAGAACTTGGAGCCGCCGTGGAGACCGAAGATTATTTGGTTTTACCTTTTCGTCTCCTTACTATTAGTTTTTATGTTTCTTTATATTAATCGTGGTTTTTCTTCCATGTCTATGTGGAGCTAAACTTCGCGTTCTAGGGTTGTGGTAAACCATGAATATTGACGTTTGAGGATTATTTCTTATCTTAATACGAGTTGTTGATTTTGATTGTTTCTTTAATTCTGTGCATAATTGATTGATTGTTTGACCAACAGTTAGGTTATATCGACTATCTAATATACATTTATGTTGTTAGATTAGAGAATAAGTAAAGAGGGCATGATCTAATTATCCCTATAATTGGACTAGAATTTGTGGCTAGGATAGGAATATACCTAGACACCGCGTTTAATTAAATACCATAGACGAATTGTGTTCTTAACAGGTCAATTCCATAGGAATATAGGCGGAGAACTGCTTTGAATCGGCGAGTAGTGATTCGGGAGAATACTATGAGATTAATAATCCGATTAATTAGAAATCGTTGATAATTCAGATTAAGGGAAAATAATTTGAGAACTCAATAGCATTGGTGAACCAACCACAACCCTGGAACATTTATATCATTAATAACATAAAAATTTGTTCTTTCTTAAAGTTCACTACTTATTTTGTTTTTATTTGTAGCTAGTTTATAATTAAAACCTTCGTATCTTATTTCTTATTTAGATAATTAGAATTAGTTTAATTTAGTAAATACTTAATCACAAGTCTCTATGAATTCGACATCCAATTTTTAAAAAATCTCTATATTACTTGTACGACCACATATACTTGCGTTTGTATTTAGGAGAAACAAACCTCATTAGAGATACCTCGAAATAATCATGACACGAAACTTTAGTGAACATGTTATTAGCATCATTGCCAAGAACATGGAAATACTGATAAAAATCATAATAACATTAAGAGTAATAATAACAATGATAATGTTTCAGAATAGTCGTAGTAGAATTAATAATTAATAATAACAACAACAATTACTATTGATCGTCAATCTAATTATTTTTAACAATAGATTGAATAGTTAATTTTTTCTAATCAAATTACAACTTTTTTGAAAAGTATACAAAAATTTACTGCTATAAGTTGCTTTATCATATCAAAATAGTATAACATCTATTTGAAAATATTAATCATAATTCGTTTAATTTGATCTGAACAAATGAGAACTACTGTACATAAAACATTTTTGAATTGAGAGATTAGTAATAATATCAACAGCAGGAACAATTAAAGAGGTAGTCTCAAGGTGGCCTCCTTAAACTAAATGAGTTTTATATCTGAACAATCAAAAGTATTTTGATAAATGGAGTCAGATTTAGAATTTGAAATTTATAGATTCCTATAATGGCTTCAATTAAATGTTATATAATTATAATTGAATCCACAACCAAATATCTATAGATATTTAATAAATTTCTTAATATATACACTTGATCTAGACAAAAATTATTAGGTTCACATGAATCTGTAACCGAGCTTTTTAAATCCGCTCCGGATGATATAAGTGTCCGTTTGGCTATGAATAACTTTTTTTCCAGAATCGAATTTCGGAATCATGTTTGGCCATAAACATTTTCAGAATTTTAAAAACACCAAAAAGTTATTTTCGCTTTTTTCACTCCAAATCACCCAAAAAATTCAAAAACAGCTCCTATTTATATTCACATGAAATAGAACTTCAATTTTCAAATACCAATTCACTCTAAAAATAAAAAACTACTTTTTCACACCATTTTCGTGACCAAACGGACCCTAAATATAAAATAAGGTAGTGAGTATTACATCTTGTGTGCATTTTGAGAGAGCGTACCAAGGAACAAATGGAATCTCTCTCATGTTATACATTTGGTAGGCACAACACCTGGAACAGAGTGCATTTCTCTGCCTAAACCTTAGGTTTTTGCCTAGTGTTTCCCATATTTTCAGTACAATATTTTATTTGTGTCTTTCTTTAAAATATTCTACTAGGACTCTTAGAATAACGGTAAAATTATCTCGACTAGAACTCTTAGAACAACGATAAAATTATTTCTCTATAATTTATAGGTTATGAGTTCGATCAAACAGTAAAATTATCTCGCTATGATTTATAGGTTATGGGTTCGAGCCATGAATCAACCATTGATACTAGCATTAGACTAGATGTGCGACCCTTCCCCAGATCATGCATGAACGCAGGATGATTCGTGCACCAGACTGCCTTTTCTTTAAAATATCTGGTATTCGAAATTCACGCGTTCGACTTTTCATTTTATTTTTGTAGGTGTTCGATATTTACTTTACGACCCGACTAATTAGAATTCACTTTAGAAAGTTTAACTTTAAGGATAAAACGATCTCCATTAAATGCGACTCAATTTTTTGAACTCAAACTCAAAATCTCTAATTAAGAAAATAATTATACTAATCACCCTATCACAATCTTTCGTGGTTATTTGTTGATTAGGATACAACATAAATTGGGCTAATAATTCGTTTGGCATGAGAACGAAACCACAAGGGGAAAAATAGGCAAATCGACAAGGAAATGCACCTACTTATTTTTCTCTTGGCCAGTATTGATGGAGAAATTTCCAGTTTGTTATATTTTGTCCAAGTATGAAAATATTCCATGATGATTATAGTAAGATTATCCTAGCACACTAGTATTGGCCTAGAAAGCAAGGAAACAAAATGAAAGAATTTTTAGGTTTTCCATCAAATTGTAATAACATACAAAGAATTTTTCACAAATGATGTCGACATATTGTTACAATTTTCTTTATAAATATATATATTTTGGGTCTGAAATTATTGTGACTTTAAAAGAGATATTTATACACAGGCAATAAAAATAGTTCACGAAATGGTACTAATATTAGAAGGAAAACAAAAGGCAATACGCTTTAGCATAATAATACTAATATAATATCAATAAGGGGCGAAAAGCAATTGTGAAAATCTAGATTAGGAGTGTGTTAAGGATAATATATCTTTATAATAAATATGGAAAATTTTTTGACTAAGCCATATGACACAAGTCAAAGTTATATGTTTTAGGATTTGACCACACTATTTTTTTTTGTTGTCCATATATCACAAACAATATACTAGTATTCAAAGCATGTAGTCCAAAAATTAAAAAAAGAGTTGGAGAAACCAAGGTTTTAAATTTAAACTAATGATATTGTCCCATCACCAAATTCCAACCCATATTCATTCTTGAAAATTAAAAATGTTTGACATAAAGAGAGAGAAACATTAAAAATAAAAAATAAAAAAAACAAGAAACAAAAAAAAAATCCACTTTTACTAAGTGCATGAATTTGGCCCTCTCCTTGTCACACCACCATCAAAGATGTTGAAAAAGGTTGGGGCAGTAGGGAGGCTAAAAGTGGAGAAGTGTGGAAAATGCATAATGTCAAAGCACAAGCAAGATTTCTTAGGAACATAATGAAGATTAATCTATCCCCTTTATGAATGCTGAGAGAGAATCAACTTTTTTATATAAATATAATCGTGGTGTTTGGTCCAACTTGAGTGCATAATAAATATTTATTTGTATTTGGTGTTTACACCACCAAATAATGTAACTTATTGTAATTAAGTGATTTAATGAGGAGATAATATATATTAATTAACCATGATTAAGTATTAAAACTCTTTGTACAAACGCATGTCATGTATCTAATAATTAACTTGGTGTAAATCCCCGTTGCGTGTAAGTTTTTACCTTGAGCGTACCTGGACTAATATTATATGACACCTACTACCTCTCATCAGTATAAGTACTGGATAACTCTGTCCATTAAAGTTTAGACACATAAAAGAAATTGTCTATGGAATTTGACCCGGAGACTCATGGTTATCAAGCATGAGAGAGACTTGTCATGGAGATTGACGGTAACGTAACTAACAGTGTTAATTTTTTATAAATTTAAAGAATCAAACCCGTTGAATATTTACTTAAGAGATTACTTTAAACCTAATAATGGACCATTTTTGTCATTTTCTTTATCTTTAGCAACTAAGTACTAGTTTTAATCTTGAAGAACCACTAAAAATTTTGTATTGGAACAGTGATGAGACCTGAAAAAGTGTTCTTGAGATATGGAATTCATTAAGTAACTAATTATTGTAACTACATGAAGTCAATAAAGTTATGTTCTGTCATTGCCTGTTGTGCTATGCATTTTTTAGGATGAAACTTTTTAGTAGAACTTTTATAAGAGCTCTTGGAGTGGTCTAATTTAACCAAAGGGTATAGAAGTTTCCACTTCTCATTCTAAATTTCTCACTCTTACATTTGCTTTTCTCATGTTAAAAAGAAGCCCTATGACCTAAAAAATGAGCCAAAGTCCTAGACTTTTAGTTAGGACTTAGGAGTCCTTTTCATCATATTTAGTTTAGAAAAAGGACTTAGAAGATCCCTATTTCTATGTTAATTAAGGGCTTAATATCCACTAAACAAATTGCCTTAGACAGAAAACGCTTTACCTTAGCAGCTTGTTTGGATGGTTGTTATATATCATTTCTTAATGTAACGTATCATATTACACTATATTACTTTGATAAATATAATGTTTGAATAGATTATAAGTATTGTTATTTGTTGTTGCATAATATTATGCACCGAATCCAATATTTCAATAGGATGAGTGCACCATTACTTTTAAGATAAGATAAAAAAATTATAGTGCAACAAGTTGGGTATGATCCATCAACCTTTAGGAATTAAACCTAGCACCTTAACTAGTGCGCCACTCAATCTCTTTTTGACCATGAGTTCTTTCAGATAATATTAGACATATTTTAAGAATTATACACATAATATATCGAGTTTAATCGGGTGATCATAAGTTCACGTGACCAATTTTTTGTACTTAAATTCGTCAATGGCACCAACCATCTGAAGAATAAACTTATAATAATATAAATATGAGGTAGAGTTATTATAGAAAAGTTAGGGTGAAGGTTAAATAATACTTTTCACTGATACATACCAACAAATTAAATAATACGATATAATAAAATTTAAGTAATAATCGAAACAAATTATAACAATCCAATATAACTCAATATCTAACATTCTAACAACTATCCAAACAAGTTTGCAAAGTGAGATTTTTCAACTTGAATTTGAATTTATCTGACTCTAAATAGATACTACTAGATATCGAGTGGAAAACCTATGAAAGAAACCACTAAAGAACTTAATCAAGTTATCATCTTGTTTAATCTTATCTTATCATTTATAGAGTGGTGTAAATCATGAAGCATTTGATGAACAAAGTCACGCCAAAATTGGAGGCTAAATTGTCTCATATGCTGATTACTTCTTTATGTAAAATCATTTTCAAGGCCTGCAATAATCTTCATGACATGATCAGTATTAGCACTAAACTTATCCCATTATCACATTTAATCAATGGAAAGACGACAATAATTATGTTTCGATAAACAAAATATTTTTTTTCAATTATTTTTAATTACCAAGTGCTAATTGGGAACCTTATCAATATTTTTGGAAAATAGTAGTTTGTGTTTGATTACTTAATTTGATTTTTTTTATCAATATTGTGCTTGATAAGATTTCAAAAGTGTTTATGTGGAAAAACTACTTTTTCAGCTTCTAAAATATAAACAAACACACCTATTGGACGACATATGTAATATCTGGTCTCGTGAACGTAAGATACTGAAGGGCCCCTGCAAGATTGCGATATCGGGTCGGATCCTCGTAAGGGACCAAACTGTAAGTATTATACAATTTAGGGGTCTATCAGAAGAAGCCCAAAGCCCAAGGCCCAAGGCCCCGGACCGGACGGGACGGGCGGCGCACGTGTGGGCTTAGCCTCAAACCCAAGCACACCTAGGTCCTCCCTCCTTCAAACACATGGGTTACCCCTTGGGGTCCCAAACCCTTAGCCAAGTTTGAGACTTATAAAGAGAGCAATTCTTTCTTTTCCCACCGATGTGGTAGATTTGTCCCACACCATATTTCAATGCCTCAAACACCTTACTTCGTGGACCAAAATCTCTTTCATTTCTCAACGGAATTTGAAGATTCTTGGCCCTACGGTCATCTGCTCACTTAGTAGATTATGCACGTGTGAAGAGACAAAACCTCCAACATGCGGAACCCTAGTGTTTAATTCATTAAATATGGGTGGACGCACCTCCCCACCAAAGACAAATTTCCAACACTTAGAAATACTTAAATTCTTTTTCTAAAAGTTTGATCAAATACCTTAATTCTTTAAAATAAATATTTTTTACTTTTAAGAAACTTGGTCAAATTAGTCCATTAGTGTAAAATCAACCATAGAAGAAAAAAGGGTAAGAAGTGTTGAACAGTTTAAATAAGTTATAGTACTGAACTAGGAGTCAAAAGGAATACCAAAAGGATATTCATTCATTACATACACACTACAGTAACACTATACACAAAGATTGCATAATTCCAAGAATCCTAATAGATATATGCCCTTCTTTTAGTAGTGAGTTTTTGTTTTTCCTTCTTCCAAGTATACAGTATAGGGAGGTCCCTCCTTTTCCCCTTTGTATGAAAATTCACCTGCATCATACTCTTACCCTCCTCTTCCTCCAACCCCCCACTTTTGTCTCTGCAATAACTATTTTATTTTTATTTAAAGAAATTTATTGACTATGTACGAGTTATTAATTAGCATCCAACAATTTAGAATTACTAAAATCTCGAATTTATGAGCTTCAAATCTAGTTGTCTTTGTCGCTACCTCTATTCGCTACCTTAAAGGTAGAACAAATGTATAATATACGAGTTCACCAGACTCAAAAGTAGATTTCACCATTTTAAGCTTACGTGTTCGGAATTTTAACTCTTTTAAATTACTGAATTTTAAATTAATAATTTGTACATATTAAATGAATTTATTAAGTCAAATATAAAATTTGGATTAAAATTACTGAATTTGACCGAACCCGTATCTCGAAGGCTAGCTCCGCCCCTGATGGACAAGTAATTTTTTTGTAAACACACTCTCTCTCTCTCTCTATATATATATATATATATATATGGAATTGACTAAATATTTATAAATAATTAACTATAAATTCAATTATTATTATATATTAACTTAAGAATATTATAAGAACTCATAAACTTTATTTCCTAATCAATATCTGTCACACTTCCTACCCTTTTCTTCCTCCACCCCAACCCCTTTAAATTGACTAAATATTTATGAATATTTAATTATGACCCAAGTTGTTACTATTGTATATTTCTTATTAACTTGTAGAAATTATAAATTATAAATTTTGAATTGGCCTTTTCCCATATCCCATACCCCTACCCTACCCTCCTTCTCCCCATCCTTTTTCAAAAATATTTATTTCATTTTCTTTTTAGTTCGATGACATATTTTTTTATTTATTAATAATTTAATTTTAAATTTTATCTTTTATGTAAAAATAATATAATCTATAACCACATAAATATTTTAATTTATTTTAGATTATAATTTTTTTTTTTAACGTGAGTGTCAAATAAAAATATATCAAATAAATTAGATCCTATATATAGTACTCCCCTCCCACTCTCTCTCACACTCATGCAAATAAGCCTTTTTGCTCATTTCTTGTTTAGCTATGGAAGAAACTGAAGAGTCAAATACAAGCAAGAAATGCAACTCTAAACCAAGAACTACCAAAGGGTGTCCTAATAACAACAACAACAACAATCCTCATAGTAACAATAACAACAACAATAATCAGTATATTGCTTTTGGTTTTCATAATAATAATCAAAATCAATACCAAACTTACCCAGCTCTCCTCCCTTTACCTCCTCCTTCCATACCTCTACAACTTCCTTTCCCTCAAAATCATAACTTCAGATCAAGAGCCCATTTTCAGAAACCACCATTGAAGAAAAATCATCCACTTCTTGCCACCCCTTCTGATTCTAAGTTCCAAGAAATCTCAGGTAAATTAAAATTTGACCCTTTTTAGGAACCCCTTTAATTTATTTAACATTTTTATGTATCTTTTTTTTTTAGCGGAAGGTCTATCAGAAACAGTTTCTCTATCCCCATACCCCACTTGTGTGAATACACTAGGTATGTTATTGTTGTATTTTTATGTATCCCTTTGATGTTGCATCATGTGTAAAATAATTGTTCAGGAAAAAAGATCAGATTTTTCATGTGTCTAGTTCAGAAAAGATAGTATACGACCATAGAATAGGGTGGGATGTTGAGGAAAGTTAGAAATAACCTTATGCGTTACTTTAGTTATTCAGAGTAGAATAAGAGTACATGATGCTAGCATGTGGTGAGATAATCAAAATTTGATCCTTTTTTAAGAACCCCTTTAAGTTGTTTCCCATTTTTATGTAACCCCTTGATGTTGTATCAAGTGCAAAAATAATTGTTTAGAAGAAAAGATCAGATTTTTCATGCATAAAGTAGAGGGATTGTAGTTTAATTAGACTTCTTTTAGAGCCCCTTTAATTTCTTTCTCATTTTTATGTAGTCCTTTGATGTTGCATCAAGTGTAAAATAATTGTTTAGAAGAAAAGATCAGATTTTTCTGCAGAAAGTAGAAGGATTGGAGCCTAATTAGACTTCTTTTTGACACTAATGTATGCCAAAGCATGAAAACAGTAGCCTTCTGTTAGTTTTTATTAGTGGGGTATTTCTTTTTATTCTTTTTGTCATTTTCTGTTTTTGTTCAAAGTTTATGCCAAGAATGAAGCTTTAAATTAATCCAGTTTATGAATTCTCTCAGTATCAAGTGCAGAATAGTTGTTCAAAGAACAAAAGATCAGATTTTTATGCAGAGAGTAGAAAGTTTGGAGTTTAATTAGACTTCTTTTTGCACTAATATATGCCAAAAAACATATATTAAGGTATTCGTACACTCTATCCTCCCCAGACCCACATTGTGGGACTTCACTAGGGATGTTGTTGTTGTTTTTGTTGTATATGCCAAAAACATGAAAACAGTAACCTTCTGTTACTTCTTTATTAAGGGAGTATTACTTTTTGTCATGTTCCTCTTTTATTCAAAGTTTATAGCCAAGACTGAAGCTTTAATTGACATTGACATTGTGCTTTATATGTAGTCCTTTGATATTGTATCTGTGGTTTCAGTTTATGAATTTTCTAAATATCAAGTGCAGAATAGTTCTAAAAGAAAAGATCAGATTTTCTGCAGAAAGTATAAGGGCTGCCGCTTAATTAGACTTATTTTTACACTAATATATGCCAAGCCATGAAAACAGTTGCCTTCTGTTACTTCTTTATTAAGGCGTATTACTTTTTATCATGTTTTGTTTTGTTCAAAGTTTATTGCCTAGAGTGAAGCTTTAATTTAATCCACCAGTTGTTATCCAAAAATGTTGCTGCACCAGTGTCGGATCCTCCAGAAGTACAGTACTTTTGGAGGATCCGACACACACCCGTCATTATTTTTGAAAATCCCGAGCAACATCGTAGAGAAGCACTTAATGACATTAACATTGTGGTTAATTTGCCTCTTTTTTTTCTTTTGATGTCACTCTCTAAACAGCCTCAAAGGTGCTCCAAAGGCAAAATGATGTGTCCAAACAGAATGATGGAAGGAGGGTCAAGGCTGCTAGTGCTACCATGACCCCAGAATCTCTTGTGGTGGCAAAAAGACCAGATTCTGGTGGTGTTGAAGGAGCAGTAATCTCTCTTCTTGCTAATCATTTCCTTGTCAAATTTGATCCTTCACAGAATATCTTTCACTATGATGTCGAAATTTCACCTCACCCATCCAAGGATATTGCTAGGCTAATCAAGAAAAAACTTGTAGAGGAACATTCTGTTGTTCTTTCAGGTGCTCTTCCTGTTTACGATGGTGGAAGGACTATATATAGCCCTATAGAATTTCAAAATAATAAGATTGAATTTTACATTAGCCTACCGATTCCTAGTAGTGGCAACAATAACAAGTCTTTGTTACAATCCGGAGAAACGGTCAAGTTGCAGAAAGAGGACCAGCAGATTAAGCTTTTCCGCATTAACATCAAACTAATATCTAAATTTGATGGGAAAGAACTAAATAGCTACTTGAATAAAGAAGGATATGATGTTGGTGGGAGTCCACTTCCTCAGGAATATCTGCACGCATTAGATGTCGTGTTGCGAGAGAGCCCGACAGAGAAGTGTATAACGGCTGGGAGATCCTTTTACTCGAGTTGTATGGGAGGTGCAAAAGATATCGGGGGCGGAGCCATGGCACTAAGGGGGTTCTTTCAGAGCCTTAGACCAACACAACAAGGGCTTGCTCTCAATGTTGACTTCTCGGTGACTGCTTTCCATGAGAGTATCGGAGTGATCTCCTACTTGGAAAAGCGCCTTGACTTTCTCCGCGACATTTCTCAGAGGAAAACGAGAGGCTTGACGAATGAAGAGAAGAAAGAGGTGGAGAAAGCACTAAAGAACATCAGAGTCTTTGTTTGCCACAGAGAGACCGTTCAAAGATATCATATTTACAGCTTAACTGAGGAAGTTACGGAGAACCTCTGCTTTCAGGATAGGGACGGAAAAACTCTAAGAATAGTGAACTACTTCAAGGACCATTACAACTATGACATACAATATAGGAACTTGCCGTGCTTGCAGATTAGCAGAAGTAAACCTTGTTATCTTCCTATGGAACTTTGTATGATTTGTGAAGGACAGAAGTTTCTCGGGAAGCTTTCGGATGATCAGACTGCAAGAATACTCAAAATGGGATGTCAAAAGCCAAGGGAAAGAAAGGAAATTATAGATGGAGTCGTAACAGGACCGGTTGGACCGACGAGGTAATTTCCACCTTTGAAGCACGCTACCTTCTTTGTTATTTGCTTACATTTTCTTTTTGATAGTGCCTTAGTATTAGATTCATTCATTTCTTGACAGTGGCAATCACACAAGGGACTTCAAGCTCGAAATCTCGAGAGAAATGACTCAATTGTATGGGAGAATTCTTCAGCCTCCCAAGCTTAAACTCGGGGATCGTGGTCAGGTTAGAGATCTTATTCCTTCCCGTCATGATAGGCAGTGGAATCTTCTTGACAGCCATGTCTTCGAAGGTACTAGGGTTCAGAGATGGGCACTAATGAGTTTTGGTGGAACCTCTGATCAGAAATCCAACATACCGAAATTCATAAACCAGTTATGTCAAAGGTGTGAGCAATTGGGCATCTTTCTTAACAAGAATACAGTACTTAACTCCCAGTTTGAACCCTTGCATTTGCTCAACAATGTAAAAAACCTAGAAACCAAACTCAAGAAGTTACATAGAGCTTCATTTAACAATCTCCAACTTGTTATTTGTGTGATGGAGAAAAAACACAAAGGATACGCGGACTTGAAAAGAATCGCTGAGACAAGCATCGGGGTTGTAACCCAATGCTGTTTGTACCCAAACCTCGGGAAAATTAGCTCGCAGTTTTTGGCAAATTTGGCTCTCAAGATCAATGCCAAAGTCGGGGGATGCACGGTCGCGTTGTACAACTCGTTGCCTTCTCAAATACCACGGCTCTTCAAACACGACGGTCCGGTTATTTTTATGGGTGCGGACGTGACTCATCCCCACCCTCTCGATGATTTTAGTCCCTCAGTCGCTGCTGTAGTTGGTAGTGTAAATTGGCCAGCAGCCAACAAGTACGTCTCGAGAATGAGGTCTCAAACGCATAGGCAGGAGATTATTCAAGATCTCAGCACGATGGTGGGAGAAATTCTTTATGATTTTTACAAGGAGCTACTAAAACTCCCCGAGGGAATAATCTTCTTCAGGGACGGCGTAAGTGAAACTCAATTCCTGAAAGTACTTAAAGAGGAGTTACAAGCAATTCGTGTTGCATGTTCGAGATTCCCAGATTACAAACCTCCCATTACTTTCGTGGTCGTTCAGAAAAGACACCACACTAGGCTATTTCCATGTGAACTCGATCCATCATCAACAACTAAAAACCCGTTCTTCAACGAAAACATCTTACCAGGTACAGTTGTAGATACAGTGATCACTCATCCGAGTGAATTCGACTTCTATCTCTGCAGTCATTGGGGTGTAAAAGGAACAAGCAGGCCGATTCATTACCATGTTTTATGGGACGAAAACAGGTTCACTTCTGATGAGCTACAAAAATTGGTTTACAACCTTTGCTACACATTTGTGAGATGCACAAAGCCTATTTCATTGGTCCCGCCGGCTTATTATGCTCATTTAGCTGCATACAGAGGGAGGCTGTATCTTGAGCGTTCCGATTTGTCTACTCTAACAAGAAGTTCTAACATATCTCGCGCTGCACCACCAAAGACAACTCCTTTACCTAAACTCACTGAGAACATTAAAAACCTTATGTTTTACTGCTGAAATTATGGAAATTGCACATAGTTGATACTTCTTTCTAGCTACTCTTCTATATTTTGCAGTTTTAGCAGTTTGATCTCATGTAATTTTTATTGTTCTTTCTTGGCTAGTCTTCTATAATGACAGTAGTTTTAGCAGTTTTATCTCATGTACATACTACTAATTTTTATGTTGGCTAAATAATTGCACTGCTGGAATCTGTGGTAGTCTTTATTTTCATTCATTTTATTAACAAGGATACATCTATCCCTGTCTTTTTTCTCTTTCATTGTGTTCTATTCGTGGAAGCAAGTTTTTGAGGGCTCATTTATGGCTTACTTTAACTATTACTCAATAAAAAGTAAGAGCTTTAGTTTCGGCTCATAAGGATAGGTGCTTGGTGTATTGATTTTTCTTTATTTTTGAAAAGGGAGTGTGTGCGAGTTGTTTATTTCAAGTAACAGCTTGGGGCCCCATTTTTTTTAAAGATATGTTATATATGTATTATTAAAAGACCATAAGGCTAATAAAGTAACAGCTTGGGGCCTCATTTTTTTTAAAGATGTGTTATATATGTATTATTAAAAAAATGTGTGCTGTTAATTTGAAAAGAATTTTTGGAGAGAAAGTACAATAATTTTTTACTTTTTAACGTGGGAACGTTGCAATAATTGAAAAATGGAATAATTTTTAGGGAATTGTTTCCTTAAGTGGGTAATTGGATACCTATTTAATCACCCATATATATCCTAACAACTAATATAAACCCACATTATTATTTCTATATTTACCTTATACATTCTCTTTTTTACTATTCTTATTTTCAATATTGAAATGTCTCTCAAATGACAACTTACTGAAGCTTACAAGTTACAAAAGATCTAAATTTATTTTTTGGAGTCTTCTTCAAAATTTCAAGCATTATAACAAGCAATCATTATATTGAATCAACAGAACACTATTTTAATATCATTTTATCGACTTATCAAATTCTTGAGTCGGTTTTATTTGTCTAAATATATTTTATATTTTTTCATTGAAAATTTGTCAGTGTTGATATTCTACTTACGGTCTCTCTTTGAAGTTAGGCGTTAGACCCCTAATCTTGTTGAGACGTCCATGATCTACATGACTAATTACAGATTCACGTGAATTCAATAACTTTTATCCAGACATGTACATATATTAAGAAATCTACTAAATATTTCTATAATAAATGCTTGATTGTAAATATAATTATTGTTGTAATATTAATTTGATGTCTATATAAGAATATAGGAACTTTGTCACACGGGGCATAGCTGGATGACAAAATATGGGAACTTAAAATTCAGCTGAAGGCCTGCAGCGTGAGTTCGAACCCTGGTGGGAACAATTTGCTCTCTTCTGGGGTAAGACCTTGTAGTGATATCAGTTGCTCTGTTCTCAAACTCTGATCATTCAGGCACATCCTGCGATTTACTGATAGTAGTGCTGAGAGATCGGGACTACTATCTCTAGAAATAGTCTGGCGTAAGCCGGTAAGTTAGATATTAAAAAAAAATATATAGGAACTTTAAATTTTGGATCTGTTGATGTTTGATACTCCAACAGAATTGTGCAACTTTGGAACATGAATTGTCACCTAAGAGTTGAGACATGATAGACTGATAAGTCACATTAGAAATTCAAGAAAGAGCAGCATATAGGGTCTAGTAGGAATATGAAAGAACTCTGGGAAATTCTTGGAAATATGTGAGAGATAAAGTATTGTCTAAAAGCTGAGGTACTGAGGGTATATACACTGCTAATGTAATCTCTGATTTCTCTTCATGTCAGACTGTACTGCATTTATGCATGACAGTAGTAATAAACTAGAGAGATAATAAGAGTAATAATACTAAGAACAAGAAAAGAAAAGAAAAGAAAAGAAAAGAAAGAGGAATTTAAGGCCTACATTGATAACCATGGAGGAATGTACTCATGCAGTGGACTTATATTAGTACTCCCTTCTACCCATTTTAGTTGTCAGGTTATTAAAAATAATTGATAGTACTACAATATATTTGTCATTATAAAAAATTAAGAAGATATTACTCTATTCGTTCAATTCATGTATTGAAGACGCACTTTTCATTTTATTTTAATGAGAAGCTTCTATAACAGTATAACTCTTTAAATAATTATGTCATATTATAAATTCACAAGCTTCAACCATTTATTAAAACGCACCTTGAAGTTGTCTAGACCAAGTGTTTGAATATAATATCGCCAAAAGGTGCATGACAACTTAATTTGCCAATAAAATTTCATCCACATGACAACTGACTCATTGATTTCGATGTGTGTGTTAAATATACACAATATACACTCAATATACATGTGTATATTGTGTATATTGAGTCTCGGATTTGCTCCCATAAATGGCTCTCAGTTTTGGTTATTTTTAGGTAATGTAATTTATGGTAAATATTTAGTATCCTAGTTAGGTAATGTTGTAATATAATTAGTAGTGTATTATCATAATTAATGTATTACCATAAATGTATAGAATAAGGTTTTAGGAATAGAATATGAATAAGATTCTCTCCTATTATGTAACTTGTATATATAGCATTTCAAGTAATGAAAATAATGAAGGAGATTATTTCTTTCATGGTATCAAGAGACTAGGTCAAACAAAATTTTTCTCTCCCAAATTTTGTGTTCTTCCTCTCGGTCGAGACCCCCCCCCCTCGGGTTTACCAAATTGTTCTTCCGCTCTCAAAATCTCTTACTATTCCCAAATTTCCCCTCCCCTCCCTTTGTTCTTTCAATATGTCTAAGAACAATTTTCATCCTGCCCTCATGGTTTCTAACATCAAGAACAACATCCCTATTGTTCTTGAGATGGAAAACGTCCAATATGCGACGTGGGCAAAATTGTTTAAAATTCACGATATCTCCCATCAAGTCACCCATCACATAATTCCTCCCGCTGCACCTATTCCCGCGGAGGATCCTCAGTTATGGATTACTCTTGATGCTACTGTTCTTCAGTGGATTTATTTCACTATTTCGGTTGACCTCTTACAAACGATTATTGAGCCGGATACCACGGCTATGGCTACCTGTAATAGATTGCGTGACATATTCCAAGATAACCAACATTCACGTGTTGTCACACTCGAGCAGGAATTCTTTCAAGTTCACATGGAAGAATTTCCAAACGTATCTGCATATTGCAAGAAACTCAAGGAGTTGGCGGACCAACTCCGTAACGTTGGCGCACCTGTAACAAATAATCATTTGGTTCTATAACTGGTTGTCGGTCTCTCGAAGGCCTATAATGGCGTTGGGACTCTCCTTCGTCAAAGCAACCCACTTCCCATTTTTTATTAAGTCCGCTCCATGCTTACTTTGGAAAAAGCCGGTTTGGCTAAAAAGGCGGCTACTGGAGCAAGCCCCGTCGTCCCAATGACGTCCTCCATAAATTCTACAGGTTTTGTTGATAATTCAGGCCAAAACCGTACTCATGGTGGCGGCAAAAATAATCGTAAGAATAATAACAAAAATCGCGGGGGCAAACACAGCAGTTCCGGTGATCAGCAGTCCGGCAGTGGGCCCCGTCCAAGCAACAGTGGGCCTCCTCCCTACTGGTCCCAGCCGTGGGGCCCATGGCAATGGGGCTGGGGCAATGGACCGTGGGCCAGCAACCTCTATTTTCCAGGCCCTTCAAGCAGCCAGTGGGCTGGACAGCCTAATTTCAGGCCCAACCATCAGCAGACATGTTCTCGGTTTAGCACTGGGCCGGGGCAGCAGGGTGGTCTGCTTGGGCCTCGGCCCACACAAACATTCTCGGCAGTGGCCCCCACATCTACTCACACCGATATTGAGGCCGCAATGCACACACTCGGGTTGACGCAATCGGATCCAAATTGGTACATGGACACCGGCGCAACGACACACATGACTTTCGATCAAGGTACTCTCTCGTCTTATGCCAATTTGAGCAACCCTCGTGGTATAATTGTCGGTAATGGTCACTCTATTCCAATTCAGGGTTATGGTCATAAAACTCTATCTCCCCCCCCCCCCCCAATCTTTCCCTTATCTTGAAAAATACTTTACATGCCCCCAAATTGATTAAAAACTTAGTGTATGTCCAAAAGTTCACCACTGACAATTTCGTTACTGTTGAATTTGATCCTTTTGGTTTCTATGTGAAGGATTTCAAGACGGAGAGTCCTCTCATGAGGTGTGATAGTAGGGGATATCTTTATCCTATCACGCCCGGTTTCAGTCCATCGAGTCAAGCCTTGCCATCAGCCTTTGCAGCCATTTCTCCTTCCTTGTGGCATGCTCGCCTTGGTCATCCGGGATCCTCTATTTTGACAGTTTTAGATAAAAATAGTTTTATTTCATGTAAGGGTACGAGTCGTACTCCAATTTGTCAATCTTGTTCTTTAGGAAAAATTGTTAAGTTGTCATTTGTAGACTCAAATTCTCATACTTCAATGCAATTTGATATTATTCATAGCGACCTATGGACGTCTCCTGTTCTAAGTTCGTTGGGTCATCAGTATTATGTTCTTTTTTGGATGATTATTCTAAATTTTTATGGACGTTTCCAATTGCAAATAAATCTTAAGTGTTTTCCGTCTTCGTAAAATTTAGAGCATTCATTAGAACCCAATTCGAAAGAGAAATAAAAAATATTCAGTGTGATAATGGAAAAGAGTATGACAATAGGGTGTTTCGGGAGTTCTGTGCTAATAATGGGATCAATTTTTATTTTTCTTGTCCTCATACATCTTCACAAAATGGGAAAGTCGAACGCAAAATTCGTTCCATAAATAACATTGTCCGCACTCTCTTAATTCATGCTTCCGTACCCCCATATTTTTGGCATCATGCTCTTCAAATGGCCACATATCTCCTTAACATAATTTCTTCCAATGGTCTGACATATTCTTCCCCCCTCCAAATTTTATATCATAAGAATCCTTCTTATTCTCATCTTCGGGTTTTTGGGTGCCTGTGTTATCCGTTATTACCGTCCACCACAATTAACAAACTTCAGGCCCGGTCTACTCCGTGTGTTTTTTTGGGTTTTCTGTCTAATCATCGTGGTTATAAATGCTTTGATTTATCCTTCAAGAAAATCATCATTAATCGCCATGTAATTTTTGATGAAACCCAATTTCCATTTACTAAAGTTCATACTCCCGAGCCTAGTTTGTATAATTTTTTGGATGATGGTATATCCTCATATAATACTCACCATTTTTCGGACATGTCCCGCATCCAAAATCCTCCAGCGGGCCCACTGCCCGCTGGCCCCACTGGTCCGTCACAAACTACCATCATTGGATCAGTTCCAGCGATTGGGCCAGTCCAGCCCAATTCTGGAACTGGTCCAGTTCCAGTGTCGATTTATCGTCGTGGGCCAGTAGGCCCACTGCCTGCTGGCCAGTCCATCCCGAGCCCAGAAAATTCCCAAAATCTGCCCACTTCTTCCTCCAGTCATAGACCGGTCACTCGTAGTCAGCGGGGGGTTTTTAAACCAAAAAGACATTTTAATTTAAATTCTAATGTTCTTTAGTCACCCTTACTCCGTACTCATGTGTCTGCATTAAATGACCCAAATTGGAAAATTGCTAATTGATAATAAGACGTGGGAGTTGGTGCCCCGTCCTTCTGGTATTAATATTATTAGGTCTATGTGGATTTTTGCTCACAAGGAAAATTTAGATGGTTCGTTTGCACGACATAAGGCGCGGCTTGTGGGTGATGGTAAGACTCAACATGTTGGGGTGGATTGTGGTGAGACTTTTAGTCCGGTGGTCAAGCCGGCTACCATTCGCACTGTACTCATCTTGACTCTTTCAAAAGCATGGCCTATTTATCTGTTAGATGTAAAGAATGTTTTCCTACATGGTGATCTCAAGGAAACAATTTATATGCATCAGTCGTTGGGATTCAGGGATCCCAATCATCTTCATCATGTCTGTTTGTTGAAGAAGTCCTTATATGGGCTTAAGCAGTCTCCACGGGCCTGGTATAAAGGGTTTGCTGACTATGTTTCCACTATTGGGTTAACTCACAGCAAGTCGGATAATTCCTTGTTCATCTACCATCGTGGTTCGTCTTTGACCTACATTCTGTTGTATGTGGATGATATCATTTTGACTGCCTCTACATATGCCTTACGCCAGTCTATCATGACCATGCTCAGCTCTGAGTTTGCTATGAAAGACTTAGGGCCCTTGAGTTACTTTTTGGGGATTGCCGTCACTCGTCATTCCGATGGATTGTTCTTTTCTCAACCGAAGTATGCAGCTGAGATCATCGAGAGGGCTGGGATGTCATCCTGTAAGTGCACGTCCACTCCAGTTGATACAAAACCCAAGCTTGGTGCCGTGGCTGGCGTACCCTACGAGGATCCAACCCGCTATCGCAGTCTTGCAGGGGCCCTTCAGTATCTTACCTTTACGAGACCAGATATTACATATGTTGTCCAGCATGTGTGTTTGTTCATGCATGATGCCCGAATTGAGCACATGAATGCGCTCAAACGCATCATTCGATATATTCAGGGAACACTTGACTATGGTTTACATTTATATCCTTCCTCGACGGCCACACTTGTCTCGTATACAGATGCTGATTGGGGTGGTTGTCCCGACACCAGACGGTCTACGTCTGGCTATTGTGTATTCCTTGGCAACAATTTGGTCTCCTGGTCTGCAAAGCGTCAGGCGACTCTATCCCGCTCAAGTGTCGATGCTGAATATCGAGGGGTAGCTAATGTGGTCTCGAAATCATGTTGGTTACATAATTTACTATTAGAGCTTCATTGTCCCATTCCGAAGGCAACCTTGGTGTATTGCGATAATATTAGTGCCATTTACCTTTCAGGTAATCCGGTTCAGCACCAACGCACTAAGCATATCGAGATGGACACACATTTTGTACGCGAAAAGGTTGCTCGGGGTCAGGTACGCGTCTGTCATGTCCCGTCAAGATATCAGATTGCAGACATCTTTACAAAGGGTCTTCCCTCGGTCCTTTTTGAAGATTTTAGGGACAGTCTCAGTGTTCGAAGACCGTCCGCTATGACTGCGGGGGGGGGGGGGGTTAAATATACACAATATACACTCAATATACATGTGTATATTGTGTATATTGAGTCTCGAATTTGCTCCCATAAATGGCTCTCGGTTTTGGCTGTTTTAGGAAATGTAATTTATGGTAAATATTTAGTATCCTAGTTCAGGTAATGTTATAATATAATTAGTAGTGTATTACCATAATTAATGTATTACCATAAATGTATAGAATAAGGTTTTAGGAATAGGATTCTCTCCTATTATGTAACTTGTATATATATCATTTCAAGTAATGAAAACAATGAAGGGGATTATTTCTTTCAGTGTGTTTTGATACAATAGTTTGTGATAGTTCAGGTAGAAAACTCGCAAAAAAATGACACTTCATGTGTGTTTTTAGGAAACTCGCAAAAGCATGAAACTTCAGGTTCTTTTTTTACGATTATCTTTTTATTTTAATTTGCCAATTGGTTCCTTTAATTATCCGCGTGGAGTGTCATTTGGCATTATTTTAAAATAAAAAAGGAGAGTGTACACCACACACCATCAGTTATTAGTCGATGTATATTTTAATAAATAATTTATGATAGTTCAAATAGAAAGCATAAATACTTAATAATTCTAGTGAAAACTAGCAAAAAATGATTCTTCAATTATGTTTTTAACCATTATCTATGAAATATAATGTATCACATAAATTTTAACTAAGACATTACTAATATCCATTGTACAAAGAGGAAAAAAAAGGAAAATACTGACTGCTGCAAGAACTATAGTAGAGGAGAGAGAAGGCATACACTACTATACTGGCATTGAAAAAGAATAAATGAACAGAGAAAAGGTGGGCTATATATATTCACAGTGTTAGAGTGAAAGAAAACAAAGCAAAAGCTAAGAAAAGATAGGATTTTAAGTAACAGCAATTAGGTCTCTGACTTTGGACTTTCTTTTCTGTCTTTGTTAATTTTCTTTCTACTTGTAACAGTGTGCATTCATGTGTGTCTGACAAAGTATTCTCTCAGTTTCAAAAAAATTGATCTAATTTTTTAATTATTTTTTCTCAAAACAATTGGCTTCTTTTTATATTTAGAAAAAAATTAATTTTATGAGATCAATTACAATCACATAAATATTAATGAGAATTTAGTATATCAGGCTATCCTTTATACAATTAAATAAATATTTAAGATTTATTTTGAATCATATATTTCAAAAGTTCTTTTATTTCTTAAAACTTATACCAAGTTAAATAAGGCCAATTTGTTTAGGATTGAGGGAGTAATATTACTACTGTGGGAGTAGTAGTATTAACACCCTCTCTCTCTATTGTCCACTCACTTTTTTCTTTTTTCTCTGACTTGAAAGTACTGCACGACTACTACAGGAAGGTAACAGACCGATTGTGACTGTTGCTGAAGGACAACTCTTTTTTTATTTTTTAAATTTTCATTTGATATTAGATATTCTATTTGGAGTTTGATTAATCAAAATTCGTGTCTGTAAAAATCTTACTTTTAGAGTAAAATGGGTAAACCTCTAAATATAGGAAATAATATATTCTTTACCCATAATTAGAATATTTTCATATATTGTGAATATAATTATGATAAGACTAGGATTCCTCTTTTGTATAGACTTAGGATTCCTATTGTATAAGGGATGAATATTGTACTCTATATATACCTTGATATTAATGAAAGACTCCCCAAGGGAGATTAATATCATCTAACATGGTATCAAGAGCCAAATAAACAAAACCCTAAAAACATTTCTCTTCCACAGCCGCCGACTGCCTCTCCTACGCTGCGGCCCTCCCGAATTTTCTTCTTGTTTTTCAGATTTTGTTCTTCCTTTCTTCTCTTCTCTAAATGACTATCCCTGATTCTTCCACACTTTCTGACGCCTCTACCTCCACAAATCCCACCACAAAGTCATCAACCCCGTTTCACCCCGCCCTTACTGTTTCCAACATCAAGAACCATATTCCCATTATTCTTGATCAAGAAAACAACCAGTATTCTCCATGGGTCGAACTTTTTCGCAATCATGCATGTCTCTATAACGTGCTTGACCATATTGATGACACTATTCCGCGCCCTACGGAGGTTGATGATTCTATCTGGCATCGTCTCGACGCCGGCGTCAAACAATGGATATATGGTAGTATCTCTCATGATTTGCTCCTTACTATCATGAAATCTGACTCCATAGCCCTTGACTTGTGGAATCGTTTGGAGGAATTTTTTCAGGACAACAAGCACACTCGTGCCGTGTATTTGGAAGAACAGTTCAACAAAACACGTCTTGAAAACTTCTCCAATGTCTCTGAGTACTGCAAGCAGCTTAAACTTCTAGCGGATCAACTCTCCAACATCGGCACGCCTGTCACTGACGATAAAATGGTGCTACAAATGATTTCTGGCCTTACTAAGGGCGAATATGATACTTTGGCCACCATAATTCAATAGGCAGATCCGCTACCGAGTTTTAACAAAGCTCGCTCACAATTGTTGCTCGAAGAAATCTGTCGTGCTAAGCAGGATGAGCACGCCCAGCAGGTGTTAGCTGTCGACACGCAACCCCAAGATCAGACGCCACCAGACAACTCCCAACAGCGGCAAGGGTGGAAAAGGCCGCGGCGGTAGAGGAGGCCGTGGTCGTGGCAAGGGTCGCGGTCAACAGAACCAACAGCAACAACAACAGAGATCGCAAAACAACTGGGCCGCGGCTCCTCAAATAGCTGTTTGCACGCAGCGCTTCAAGATCTGAGCCACGACGCCAGCCTGAGCCGCGGCGCCAAGTCCATTCCAGTACCAACAACCATACAATCCGTATTCTTATCCCGGTTTGTTAGGCCCCGCTCCAGCCCCACAGCAGGCCCACTTCATGCAAGGTCAGATCCCGCAGCCCTCCTCCGGCATGACACCCACTGAGTTGGGTCAGGCGTTCAACACTCTCTCTATGCAACAGCCTGACAATACTTGGTACATGGACTCAGGCGCCACATCTCACGTCACCTAGTCTGCAGGTACTATTCTTAAACTGTTTAGTTTAAAGCATCCTCAATATGTTACAGTTGGTAGTGGACAACGCATTCCAGTTAAGGGTTATGGTACCTCATACACACAACCTCCTCATCCACCCTTCTCCCTCAAAAACACCCTATATGCCCCACACATGATTAAGAACCTCATATTTGTCCGCCAATTTACTCGTAATAATTCTGTCTCTGTGGATTTTGACCCTTTTGGTTTTACTGTGAAGGATCTTCATACGGGGACACCTCTTACGAGATGCAATAGCACGGGGGATCTCTATCCATTCACTTCCACCTCCGCTGCCAGATCTTGCTCTCCCGTCACTCTAGCGGCTGTTTCTTCTTCAACTTGGCATAATAGGCTTGGTCATCCAGGAGTCCCAGTTTTTAATTTTCTTAGAGGCAACAATTTCATTGCTTGTAATGGGAAACTTGCCCAAAATTGTGTTTCTTGCTCTTTAGGCAAACATATTCGTCTTCCGTTTAAATCATCTACTAGTGTTACATTTGCTCATTTTGATATCATACATGCCGATTTATGGACATCTCCTATCTCTAGTTCTCTCAGTCATAAATACTATCTTGTGTTGCTTGATGAATTTTTACACTACGTTTGGTTATACCCTCTTAAATTTAAATCGGAAGTGTTTGTCAAATTTCTTGAGTTTCGCAAGTTCATTCAAACACAATTTGAAAAAGGCATAAAATTATTTCAGTGCGATAATGGTCGTGAATTCAACAACTCTATGTTTCACCGCTTTTGTACCACTAATGGCATGGTATTTCGCTTCTCCTGCCCTCACACCTCACCACAAAATGGTAAAGCTGAAAGAATCATCCGCACCATTAACAATATGATTCGCACCTTATTGATTCATCCCTCCCTCCCTCCACCCTTCTGGGTCTATGCTGCTAAAATGTCAGAATACACTCTAAATATTCTCCCTACTAGCACTCTTCACAATATGACCCCTACCGAAATCCTCTACCATAGAATCCCCTCTTATGATCATCTACAGATTTTTGGTTGTCTGTGCTATCCCAACCTTAGCTCCACCGCCCCTCACAAGCTCGCTCCTAGGTCCACTCCATGTGTCTTTCTAGGATTCCCGCCGAACCATAGGGGCTATCTATGCTATGACTTGTCGACTCGTCAGATCCACATATCTCGTCACGTCACATTCGACGAGACCACATTCCCGTTTTCGAATCTTCCAAAATTCCAAAAACAGGACTACTCATTTCTTGACGAGTCTGCCATCTCTCCCCTCATAATCGAACAACTCACATCCTCTGTTCCGTCGTCAGAGCCGCGGCGCCCAAACTTCAGAGAAGCCTGTCAACCTTCTAGCGCCGCGACTCTCGATCCAGGAGCCGCGGTGCCTCCGACGGCTTCGCCCCCACCTTCTCCTTATCCGAATTTACCCCCGTCTCAGACACCACTCCGCCATCCACTGTCCCTACCCATCCAATGAAAACTCGTTCAAAGCATGGAATCTTCAAACCCAAAGTCCATTTCAACTTGTCTGCCCAAACCATCTCTCCACTTCCAAAGAACCCAAAATTGGCCAAACAAGACCCTAATTGGAATGCGGCTATGTATGAGGAATTCAATGCTTTAACTAAACAACACACGTGGGATCTAGTACCTAGACATGAGGGGGTGAATGTCATTCATTGTATGTGGCTATTTCGTCACAAGTTCAGAGACAATGGGGATCTTGAGAGGTATAAGGCCCATCTTGTGGCTAATGGCACAAATCAACAGGAGGGCATTGATTGTAGTGAGACCTTCAGCCCGGTTGTCAAACCGACTACCATCCGCACAGTTTTGAGCATAGCCATGGGAAAACACTGGCCGATCCATCAGCTTGACGTGAAGAATGCATTCTTACATGGGGATCTGCGAGAGACAGTCTACATGCATCAGCCACCAGGGTTTACCCATCCAGCAGTTCCTCACTATGTGTGTCGTCTCCGTAAGTCACTATATGGCCTGAAGCAGGCCCCCCGTGCGTGGTATGATCGCTTTGCCAGATATATCTTGCAGATTGGGTTTGTATGCAGCAAGAGTGATACATCACTTTTCATTTTTCATCGAGGTAGTAGCACTGCTTACTTATTACTTTACGTGGATGATATTGTTCTTACTGCCTCCTCCGACGGATTGAAAAATGAGATTATTTTCTTGCTCAAGTCCGAATTTGCAATGACTAATTTGGGGAAGCTGAGTTACTTTTTGGGGATATCAGTGACCAGGTCTGCCAATCATATGTTCTTGTGTCAGCGTAATTATGCAGAAGAGATTGTGTACAGGGCTAAGATGGCGAACTGCAAAGAGGTGCCTACTCTAGTTGATTCCAAATCTAAGCTCAGTGCTATGGATGGTGCTCCAGTCTCTGATCCTACTCTATATAGGAGCCTTATAGGTGCACTTTAGTATCTCACATTCACCAGGCCAGACATAGCTTATGTTGTTCAGCAGGTGTGCTTATTCATGCATGCCCTCGGGGAGTCTCATTTCACTGCTCTTAAGCGTATCATTCGATACATTAAGGACACTCTTGATTATGGTTTGCACCTATACCCCTCTGCACCAGACAGGTTGCTTTCATATACGAATGCAGATTGGGCAGGGTGTCCGGACACGCGACACTCCACCTTCGGCTTTTGTGTTTTCTTAGGGGATAATCTGATTTCTTGGTCTGCCAAGCGACATGCTACCCTATCTCGCTCCAAAGGCCGAGGTCGAGTCTGAGGCGTTGCAAATGTAGTAGCTGAGATTTGTTGGCTCAGAAATTTACTGTTAGAACTTCAGTGTCCTTTGCGTCAGGCATCTATTGTGTATTGTGATAACATCTCTGCCATCTATCTTTCTCATAATCCGGTTCAACATCAGCGAACCAAGCATATTGAGATAGACCTACACTTCGTTCGTGAGAAAATTGCGTTAGGCCATGTCAGAGTGTTACATGTTCCATCATCCTATCAGTATGCATACATATTTACCAAATGACTTCCCAGACAGTTATTTCTTGACTTCAGATCCAGTCTTAGCGTCCGGCCTCCTCCCGCTCCGACTGAGGGGGTGTGTAAACGTGTAAATATAGGAAACAATATATTCCATATCCATAATTAGAATATTTCCATATATTGTGTAAATATAATTATGGTAAGACTAGGATTCCTCTTTTGTATATGCTTAGGATTCTTATTGTATAAGGGATGAATATTGTACTCTATATATACCTTGATATTAATGAAAGATTCTTCAAGGGAGATTAATATCATCTAACAAAATGCTCCGAGCTAAAAGCGACTTCATCCCCGACCTCGCTTGATGTAGGGCCATAACTTTTTTCTTTTTTAGTTTTCCACTCTGTTTGATATTTACTTTGGGATTTAATTGATGAATTCGCACAAAAAAATCTCACTTTGAAAGTAAACGCTCAAATTAAAAGCTATAGATAAGAAAATGGACGTTCAATCAAACTCAATCCTAAAAATTAATTTAAGAGCTGAAAGTTGCTTAAGACCGTATAGGAAAATAAATTTCTATTCCACTTACCAATGTGGTGCTTTTGACAAATATGGAAAGTTCAATATTGGGTGAAACAAGAATTGTGATAAGAAAATACACGCATACCTAACTCAACTACTAATTAACTTAGGTTAACAAATTACCCATTAAAGAAACAAATTATCATCCCACACCCCATGTAGGACTAAACACAAGTGATTTACTTCCTTAATATTAAGTGAACTCGGTTATACACTCTATACTTAAAATCTAAATAAAGAAATGAAAATGAAAATGAAAATAATTAAATTATAATCCCTTGTATATTTAATTATCCCAATGGTAGATGCATGAAACTTTATACTGCTATCAACTTGTTTGGTCCATGTCTATTTTACGCTACAAAAATTCTTCGATTTGGATTAATTTTATTTATCGCTTAGATATTATCCTTTAAACGTTTAAATTTTGACTCGTCAAAATGAGTTATTCAAGTCAATAATGTTGCAACTAATCAAGTTAGACAAGATTAAACCATGCTACTAGACCTCTATTAACCCCGCAGTCCTACATAATGGTTGATTTGATTAATTAATTTCTATCTAACTGTATTTTCATTTCATTAAAATATATATTTTTTGTAGAAGCTAAACGATGACACTACTAAGATTCTCAATTTTTCCAACTAAAAAAAGTTTTAAGAAATCAATAAGGTGAGAATCGCAGATAGGGGTCAGAGCTAGTATTCCGTTCGATAGGACTGAGTGGCTTTGGTGTAAATTCATGTACTCATATTTAAAAATTCATAATATAAATAATTTTTTAAAAACTCAATAACTTATTTTTAGAATCTACAACCCATTAACTCAAAATCCTCCGTCAACTCTAATCGAAAAAAATGTATCATAGCCTCAATTTTGGAAATAATTCTTTTTTTTTTCACTGCAATAGAACGAGATTCAAACTCTTGATGTTGTTGTCCATATTGTAGTATCTTTGTTCATCATATGTTTTATTTTATGACATAAAGGGATTCTTATGGATATCTAAAGTTAATGTGCACGATTTTAGTTAGGAATTGTTTAACAACAGGCTAATGAAATTAGCAACTAGTTTTATTTGGATAATGATGATATTGTCCAATAACAATGTTAAAAGTCTCACATCGGAAATGAAACGAGAATATGGACTCCTTATATGAACTTGGACAATCATCACCCTACAAGCTAGCTTTTGGTGGTTGATTTAGGCCCAAGATCAATTTTTGCATGGTATCAGAGCCAGACCATTCCACTTATTTGATCACCGATGTTGGACCCTCAAATTATATTGTTCACGCTCCAGTTAACGAGGTATGGACGTGCGGGGGAGTGTTAATAGTCTCACATCGGAAATGAAATGGAAGCACGGACTCCTTATATGGACTTGGACAATCCTTACCCTACAAGATAGCTTTTCGGGTTAAGTTACGCCAAAGATCCATTCTTTACAAACGGACCAAGGAATTAGCAAGTAGATTTATTTGGATAATGATCATATGGTAAAAACTTAATTAACCGTATTCGGTGTTAACATTAATTCAATAAATAGATGATACAAAATATGCTAATTTATACTCTTAGGGTCGTTTGGTAGGATGTATAAGAATAATATTGAATCGAATGTATTAGTAATGCTGACATTAATTATGTTGTCATTAGTTCTGCATGAATTATTTCTTATGCATTGTTTGATTTGATGAATTAAAGTATTGCACAATTTCTAAAAAAATTGTTTGTTTATCAAAATATCCTTCACATTCTTTAGCTTCTGTACGCTATATTTATTGCAGCACTGTACAAATTCCATTTTCCTCATACTCCAAAACAATATATATGTCTCCTTGGCCATATCCTTCTCCCCAGCGCTGGTAGACATCTTCTGTCCTTTCCACTGATTTACAAATTCCACAACAGCTCTAATCGAATGATGCAGCACAAGTGTTCCCAACTTGGGCCTTCGACTCGCAGTCTTCCAGTTAAGAGGGCCAATAACCCAGTCACAATAATGAATGTAATAATGCACTCTCAATGGCACTTGTGCGTAAACTTAGGAGGGGAGTGAAATAAAATAATATTTTGATTATTTTCATTAATTTAAAGATATTATATACAATTTATATATTAAAATAATAGGAGAATCATATTCATTTTCTACTTCTAAAACCTTATTCTATTTGGACACTAACTATACAATTATGGTAAGAGTACAAGACTAATTAAGGTACACTACAACTATACAAAACCGTGTACAAGAATGATACAAAAACGTCAAAACCGAGACTAAATATACATAGGATATACACATGCATACCGTGAATATCTTATGTAAATTTAGTATATTTAACACACCCCCGCAGTCATAGCGGGCGATCTTCGGACGCTGAGATTGTCTCAAAAATCTTAAAAAAGGACCGAGGGAAGACCCTTTGTAAAGATGTCTGCAACCTGATACCTGGAAGGGACATGGCAGACGCGTACTTGACCACGAGCAACCTTTTCGCGGACAAAGTGAATGTCCATCTCGATATGTTTAGTGCGCTGGTGCTGAACCGAATTACCCGAAAGATAGATGGCACTAATATTATCACAATAAACCAATGTTACTTTTTGAATATGACAATGAAGCTCTAACAACAGATTACGCAACCAACATGATTTAGAGACCACATTAGCTACCCCTCGATACTCAACTTCGGCACTGGAGCGGGACAAAGTCGACTGACGTTTCGCAGATCAGGAGACTAAGTTATTACCAAGAAATATACAATAGCCAGACGTAGACCGTCTGGTGTCCGGACAACCACCCCAATCATCATCAGTGTACAAGACAAGTGTAGACGTCGATGACGGATATAAATGCAAGCCATAGTCAAGGGTCCCCTAGATGTACCGAATAATGCATTTGAGCCCATTCATGTGCTCAACTCTGGGATCATGCATAAACAAACACACATGTTAGACGGCATATGTAATATCTGGTCTCGTGAACATAAGATACTAAAGGGGGCCCCGCAAGACTGCGATATCGGGTCGGATCCTCGTAAGGGGAGCCAACTGCAGCACCCAATTTGGGTTTAGTATCAACTGGAGTGGAAGTGAACTTACAGGATGACATCCTAACTCTCTCAATGATCTTGGTTGCATACTTCCTCTGGGATAAGAATAATCCACCAGCATGACGAGTGACAACAATCCTCAAAGTATAGCTCAATGGCCCTAAGTCTTTCATAGCAAACTTAGAACTGAGCATTGTCATGATAGACTGGCGTCAGGCATCGGAATAGGCAGTCAAGATAATACCATCCACATATAATAGTATATAAGCCAAGGAAGAACCACGACGATATATGAACAAGGAATTATCCGACAATGCTGTGAGTGAATCCAATAGTCGAAACATAGTCGACAAACTTCTTATACCAGGCCTGCGGAGACTGCTTAAGCCCATATAAGAACTTTTTCAACAAACAGACATGATGAGGATATTTGGGATGCCTAAACCCCAAGGGCTGATGCATATAGACTGTTTCCTTGAGATCACCATGTAAGAAAACATTCTTCACATCTAACTGATGAATGGACCATGCTTTCGAAAGAGACAAGCTGAGCACAGTGCGAATGGTAGCCGACTTGACCACCGGACTAAACGTCTCCCCACAATCCACACCAACCTGATGAGTCTTACCATCACCCACAAGCCGAGCCTTATGCCTTGCAAACGGCCCTTCTAAATTGTCCTTATGAGCAAAAATCCATATAGACCTAATAATATTAATACCAGATGGACGGGGAACCAACTCTCACGTCTTATTATCAATAAGAGCATTATATTCATCGGTCATAATAATTTTCCAATTCGGGTCATTTAATGCAGACATAGGATTCCGGGGTAAGGGTGATTTAAGAACATTAGAATTTAAATTAAAATGCATTTTTGGTTTAAAAACACCCCGTTGACTACGAGTGACCGGTCTATGACCCGAGGAAGAATTGGACGGATTTTGAGAATTTACTAGACTCGGACGGGTGGCGTGAGCGGTGGGCTCTTGGCCCAATTCGATATCGGATGGTGAAAGCAGGACTGGACCAGTGGCGGTAAAGGGTTGGAGTCAGCGGCGATTACTGTTCTTGGCCCGATAACGAGACGGGACCCAGTGCGGGTATAGTAGCTAGTGAGGCGATGGGGCGTGAGCGGGGGCGGTGGCGGATTTGGGGTGCAGGAGACGTCCGAAAAATGGTGAATAATATACGGGTATATACCATCATCCAAAAATTTATATGAACTAGGCACATGAGTACTAACCTTAGCAAATAAAAATTGGGATTCATCAAAAATCACATGGCGACTAATGATGATTTTATTAGAGGATAAATCAAAACATTTGTAACCACGATGATTAGACGAAAAATCCAAAAACACACACAGAGTAGACCGGGCCTTAAGTTTGTTAATTGTGGTGGATAGAAATAATGGGTAACATAAGCACCCAAATACCCGAAGATGTGAATATGAATGAGTCTTATTATATAAAATTTGAAGTGGGTAGAATATGTCAAGCCTTTGGAAGGAAGAATGTTAAGGAGATATGTAGCCATTTGTAGAGCATGATGCCAAAACGAAGGGGTACGGAAGCATGAATCAATAAAGTTCGGACAATGTTATTAATTGTACGAATTTTGTGTTCGGCTTTCCCATTTTGTGAAGACGTATGAGAGCAAGAAAAATGAAAATTGATCCAATTAGTTGCACAAAATTCCCGAAACACCCCGTTGTCATATTCTCTGCCATTATCACATTGAATATTTTTTATTTCTCGTTCAAATTGGGTTCTAATGAAAGCTCTAAATTTTAAGAAGATGGAAAAAACTTGAGATTTTTTCGCTATCGGAAAAGTCCATAAAAATTTAGAGTAATCGTCCAAAAAGAGAACATAATACCGATGACCCAAAGAACTAAGAACAGGAGATGTCCATAAGTCGCTATGAATAATATCAAATGACATTAAAGTATGAGAATTAGAGTCTACAAATGACAACCTAACAATTCCTAAAGAACAAGAATGACAATTCGGAGTACTACGCGTACCCTTACATGAAATAAAATTGTTTTTATCTAAGGAAGACAAAATAGACGACCCCGGATGACCAAGACGAGCATGCCACAAGGAAGGAGCAATGGTTGTAAATGCTGATGGCAAGACTTGACTCGATAGACCGGAATATGGCGTGATAGGATAAAGATCTCCCCTACTATCACACCTCATGAGATGATTCCCCGTCTTAAAATCCTTCACAGAGAAACCAAACGGATCAAATTCAATAGACACGAAATTGTCAGTAGTGAATTTACGGACATACACTAAATTTTTAATCAATTTGGGGGCATGTAGGGTATTTTTCAAGATAAGGGGTGGATGGGGAAAGACAAAGTTTTATGACCATAACCACGAATTGGGATTGAATTACCATTACCAATAATTATGCCACGAGGGTTGCTCAAATTGGAATAAGACGAGAGAGTACCTGAATCGGAAGTCATGTGGGTAGCAGGCACCGGTGTCCATATACGAATTCGGGTTCAGTGGAGTCAAACCAAGTGTGTGCATCGCGACCTCAATATCGGTCTGAGTGGGGCTTGCAACATGGTGGGCTTGCGGAGGCTGGGGCCCAAGTACCCCTACGTGCTACCCCGACCCAGTGCTGCTTCGGGAAGACCTACTGACCCACATGGTATTGGGCCGAGGAGGCTGCTGGAAAGCCCACTGGAACTGGGCTGCACTGGACGGTGAAACTGGGCTGTTGGGCGACTGCCCACTGTTCCAGGCCCATGGCCCAGTGGCCCAAGGCTGGGACCAGTGGGTCGATGGCCCATTGTATCAGGAATATTATCCTCCGCCACCGTTTCGGCCCCCGTTACCATTGCCGGAACCGCCGTGTTTGCCTCCGCGATTTTTGCCATTATTTTTTCGACTATTTTTGTCGCCACCATGAGACCGGTCTTCGTTCGAATTGTCACCAAAATTTGGAGGAGTAGTGAAAGATGTCATTATGACCACGACACTAGTACTCGTAGCCGCCTTTTTAGCCAATCCGGCTTCTTCCAAGGTAAGCATGGAGCGGGCCTGATAGAACTTTGGAAGAAGATTACTTTGACGAAGGAGAGTTCCAACGCCACTATAGGCCTCAGATAGACCACCAACCATCTGTAGAACAAGACGATCTTCACTAACTGGCGCACCAATGTTGCGGAGTTGGTCCACCAATTCTTTCAACCTTTTCCAATAAGCTGAAACGTTTGGGAAATTTTCCATGTTGACGTGGGAAAAATCCCGTTCAAGGGTAACAACTCTGGAATTTTGATTATCCTGGAATATGTCACGCAGCCATCACCGTAGTGTATAGGTCGGTAGAGATAGTAGAATAAATCCACTGAAGGACGGTGACATCAAGTGTGGTCCATAATTTAGGGTCATCCTCGCGTTGAGGCACCTCCGTGTCTTCAGGAGCCGTGGGGATTATGTGATGGATGACTTGATGCGAACGAGCGTGAATTTTGAACAATTCGGCCCACGTCGCGTATTGGACGTTTTCTATTTCAAGAATTAGAGGGATATGATTCTTGATGTTAGAAACAACAAGGGCAGGATGAAACATGTTCCTTGACGTAGACATAACGAAAGAACAGGAAGTGATAGAGGGATTTGGAAGAGAGAATTAGAGAGCGGAAATCGAGGATAGGCTCTCGGATTCTGCTTGGCCGAGGAACAAGAAAATTTGGGAGAATTTTTTTTTGTTTGACCTAGACTTATGATACCATGAAAGAAGTAATTCCTTGATTATTTTCATTAATTCAAACACAATATATACAATTTACATATTTCCATAATAGGAGAATCCTATTCCTATTCTACTCCTAAAACCTTATTCTATTTGGAGACTAACTATACAATTATGGTAAGATTACAAGACTAATTAAGGTACACTACAACTATACAAAACAGTGTACAAGAATAATACAAAAGCGTCAAAACCGAGACTAAGTATACATAGGATATACACGTACATACCGTGTATATCTTATATATATTTAGTATATTTAACAGGGAGTTACACTAAAGACCTCAAAACTATTCTTGACCAACAATGCAAACTCATATCATAAGACAAACAAGATATGACCATGGTCTGGAAGCCTAACTAATGAAGCATCTGCTTACTGCCTCCAATTGAGGAGCAATTGGGCCTTTAACCGTATTTATGCATTGTATTAAAAATGCTCGCATTACTAATGCCATAGTTTTTTATGTATTACTTATACAAAGCATAATACCTATCATATAGGGTGTATAACTAATAGTACAAATGTTAATTTACATAGGTTCAAAAAGTCTACTAAACATGGTATTAATAATATATAAAGTTAATGCATGCATTATTTTGACTAATACCTTTTACTAAACCACCCCTTATTGCTAAACCATATGGTTACTTAATATGCATTGTAACCTTAATTTTTGACTTAAACATAGTAAAATAGAATGATTTGATGTAAATATCACAAATAAATTTAACAACAGGATAATGAAATTGGTATTAATTTGGATTATTTATCGGATGTCTCAATATTTTTCTAAGATTCCACTTAGAGAAAAAAATAATAAAAAATTCTAGATAAAGAAAAAAAGAATACGCGGTACACATAGTACTCCACGTTCACACAAAATTCAAGAAAAGGTCGCATCTCAAGGGGTTGTGGTGATTTTTTTAAAAACTATTTTCTAGCTCCGGTGTACCTGTGATTGTTCCCTCTCCGTTCTCCTAGCTGCATCGAGGCTCGTTTGCCCTGACTCCCGATTTCATAGCTTTTTGATTTGATTTTATTTCAATAGTTGTCAGTATGGTAATTTGATTTTATTTCAATAAATTTGATGTTTTAAAAAATAAAAAGTCGTTTATTAATCTTTCTCAAGTAGTAGGGAAGCCAAATATTTATACAATGAGCTTCAAAAGTAGCAATTTTTGAATCATTTAGCTACTTCACTAGAATTTTCGACAATGGAGTTTAATAACTTATATACAATAATAAAATGACTTGGATACATGTGTACAATATAATTCTCATTAAGAAGTATATAATATGACAGATAATATGGATAGGCATATTCCTTTCGTTTTAGTTTGTTTGACATTATTTATTGTAGTTTTTATAGTCACACAAATATAATAAAGAGTAGCTCAGTGTATTAAGTTCCCGCTATGCGCGAGATTCAGAAAAAAACTCGACCACAAGAATCTTTTATGCCACATAAATATAATAATATATTTATATCAAACAAATTGAAAAAGATGGAGCATTATTTGCGAATCATAAGTAGGTCAAGGAAAATTAAATGATTGAAATACTATGTTTGTCATGTATAGCAATAAATGCAAGTCAAAAAAATAATGAAACTGTTTCTGTTCAAATTAACATTATGTTTGTACTTTGTAGCAACTGTAGTGGTACCAGGTGATATATAATGAGAGGTTGCTGTCGGTGAGTAGTACAGTGATACCCCTCTAATGGGCCCCCTTAGCCTTAAGTTGCGGCCCATCAGATATGATGTTCCTTTTGTTCTATTTGGTGTCGCATCAGTCCAGTCCAGTCCAGTCCAATCCTTCCCCAGCTTTGTCAGCTATTAAGAGCCCAGTAACAGGTCTGGGTCTTATGTGTGGACCACTTTTTTATCATATCTTTGAAAAATAATCACTATTATAATGTTTCAAATATTATTATGTATGTAGAAATAGTATTCGTTGGCCCCTTCTTGATTATGTATTTGAAGAATAGTCTCTATTTTAGTTTTTTTTCCAAATATTTTTATGTATCTAGAAATAGTATTTACTATCCACTTTTTGATTGTTTTCTTTAAAAAATAATCACTAGTGATGATGTTTCAAATATTCTTATATACTCTCTCCGTTTTAAAATATTTATTTTACTTTCCTTTTTAGTCTATTTAAAAAAGAATACTTCTTTCCTCTTTTGATAATTTTTTATTTCAACTTTCCACATGACATGTTTAAGACCACAAAATAAAAGAGTTTTTTGGTACAGTCTATATATCTTTAGTTAACAATCACAAAATTCAAAAAAATTCTTTACTTTCTTAAACTCCGTGCAAAGTCAAAATCAGATAAATCTTTTGAAACGGAGGGAGTATATGTAGAAACAGCGTTCGCAAATCATTTTTCCATTGCCTTTAAAAAATTGTCACTATCGTGATATTTCAAATATTCTTATGCTCGTAGAAATAGTGTTCGTTGGCCACTTTTTTATTTTGTCCATGAAAAATAATTACTATCACAATTGTTTTTAGGTATCTCCATAACAATAACTATTTCTCAGGGCTGAAAAGTGACTATTAGTGAATCTTACCCCTTATGTATACCAAATAGATAAATGTGCAATCGTGGATTTTGGATTGATGAATTTGGATAGTGAGGGGACATCATAGGCAATGTTAGAGTTAGATATTCATTTAGGGGATTCTAAAAAAATCCTAGAGTATTATACCTTGGATTTGAATGTATGACCTAAAGCAAATTTCGAGCCCATTTACCATTTTACTAAAATATTTTTTTATGTCATGAAGATTCAACCGTTGATGAAATATAATACTTCGGCGAAGAGGATTAAGTCGACTCTCTTGCCTCATTTTAGCTCCGTCTTGATGGTAAGAACCGTATACTAGCAATCTGGCATGCATCACGGTCGAATTGTTACGGGCTCTGACTTTTTGGTAAAATACTAAATGAGAAAAAAAAAATAAGGGAAAATCACGAACTCTCCAAATTCAGTTGAATCCAATATTATTACTAATATTTTCTCCAATTAAATTATAGGCAAACTTTGTGGTGTAATTCTCAAGAGGGGTTAGATCCCAACTTCTCAAGTAGGAGTGTAATTGCAATATATCTCAATTGTCAACATATGCACTCCTTGTTAGCTGTATAAAGAGCTGTCAACATTGGTTGGTTCATCTAGGCCCAGTACACACGGGCTTTGGAGTTAGATGGACTAGGGCGGGCTGGCTGGCTCGCCAATTGGTTAGGCCTTAAAGTGGTCAGCCAACTGGCAATTCGCACGAATGCTTTATCTTGTGGTGGTTTTTAATTTTTGTCTCTCAAATTGCTGACCTTTAATTTGTCCCTTCGACACTTTAAATAATAAAAAAGTGGCCAAAAATACTTCTGACATAAAAAAAAAAAAAAGCAATTCGGCCTACTTGAAATGAAGTCCAAAAAATTGTCATCAAACTTGTCTCTAAGAGGGTTGTGGGCGAGGCTAGGCCAACCTTTTATTATTTTCTAAAAATATGTCAATCTAAATTATAACCTAAAATGTAAAAATACAAAATTTCAGAAGACCATTAGTAGTGTTGCTAACCAATTCTCAAGTCCACAATTCAATTAACCCAATAATACTTACTGGATTACAATTAATTACACAAAAAAGGACAACATTTGCACTTATAGTATATCCACCCTCGACCCCCACTGCCTCACTCCACTCAACCCCAATCCCAAAGTGTTTTATTAAATTACTTATAAATATTCTTGTGACAAAAAAAATTGCTTTCGTACTAAACACTGAAAAAATAAGTAAGAAAACTGATATTTTTCATGGAAATATTTCCATCATACCAAACACACCCTTAGATAGGAAGGTATTTCAGATTTCATTGAGGATGTTGTAATCCTTATCAACTACTGTTATCTTTTACTCAACAAAGGTAGAGGGATGTTGTAGAGCTAATACCACACAGACAGGCTGCTTGTGTTGATTTTTATTAACAAAAAAACAAAACCCTCCTTGAGGAAAGTACAATTACCTAACTAATCCTAATCATTCATGAGGAACAAACCCTTTCCTAACAAGCATGTAAGAAATAAGAACTCGAACAACAATAATGACAACAATATACCCAGTGTAATCTCATAAGTGGGGTCTGGGGAGGATAGAATGTACGTAGACCTTACCCCTATCTCGAGAGATAGAGAGGTTATTTCCGATAGACCCTCCGCAAAAAAATAAGAACTTGAAATGACCAAATATCTCATGATCATCAGTTCATCACAAAGTTTATAACATAATCTGTAATGATATTACAAATGATGATACTAACATGATGAAATGAGAGTAAGTAAGAAAGTAAAGTTTGTGAAAGAAATAATCCTTTGATTATTTTAATTGGTAATAAGAGGTATATATACAAATATACAATTCCTAAAAATGGACAATATAGGAAAATAATTCTACATTTTCCTAGTGCAAGACTAATACCATAATTACAATTATACATGAATTACGTTTAGTCCAAATCGGACCATGATACACATGGTCCTTTACACCCCCGCAGTCATAGAGGGCGGTTGACGTACGTTGAGACTGTCCCTAAAATCTTCAAATAGAATCAAGGAAAGACCCTTAGTAAATATGTCTGCAATCTGGTATCGCGAAGGGATATGGAGGACGCGTACTTGTCCACGAGCTACCTTTTCTCGAACAAAGTGTATGTCCATCTCGATATGTTTAGTGCGCTAATGTTGGACTGGATTTCCAGAAAGATAGACTGCACTCACATTATCACAGTAAACCAAAGTAGCTTTCTGAATATGATAATGTAGCTCTAGTAGAAGATTACGTAGCCAACATGACTCAGACACCACATTGGCTATCTCTCAATACTCGGCTTCCGCACTGGATCGTGATAAAGTAGCCTGGCGTTTTGCCGACCAAGAGACCAAGTTATCCCCAAGGAACATACAATAACCAGATGTCGAACTTCTGGTATCTGGAAAACCACCAATCAACATCTGTATATGACACAAGAATAGAGATGGAGGACGGATATAAATGCAATCCAAAATCAAGTGTGCCATGTATGTATCCTATAATGCGTTTGAGCATGCATTTACTTAATTCGCGGATAATGCATAAATAAACACACCTGCTGTACTGCATAAGTAATATCTAGTCTCGTGAAAGTCAGATACTGAAGAGCCCCTGCAAGTCTACGATAATAGGTGGGATACTCGTATGGTGTGCTAGACGTAGCACTTAGCTTCGGTTTTGTATCAACCGGGGTAGAAGTAGACTTACAAGATGACATGCAAGCTCTCTCACTAATCTCTGCCGCATACTTTTTCTGTGATAAAAATAGACCACTTGCATGACGAGTGACTGTTATGACAAAAAAATAGCTCAAGGGCCCCAAGTCTTTCATAGCAAATTCGAAACTGAGAAGAGACATGATAGACTTGCGTAGAATTTCTGATGAGGCAGTCAATATAATATCATCAACATATAACATAATGTGTGCTAGAGAAGTACCACGCCGATAGATGAACAAAGAATGATCAGATCTGCTGTGACAAAAACCAATAGTAGACACATAATCTGCAAACCTTTTATACCAAGCCCTTGAAGCCTACTTAAGCCCATACAAGGACTTTTTCAGCAAACAGACATGATGAGGATGATTGGGGTCCCTAAAACCCAAGGGTTGATGCATGTATACTGTCTCCTTAAGATCACCGTGTAAGAAAGTATTTTTCACATCCAGCTGTTGAATGGGCCATGCCTTCGAGAGAGCTAGACTAAGAACATTGTGAATGGTAGCCGGTTTGACCACCGGACTAAATGTCTCTCCATGATCCACGCCAACCTGTTGTGTTTTACCATCACCTACAAGACGAGCCTTATGCCTCTCAAAAGAACCGTCAATTTTTTTTTATGAGTTAAAATCCACATAGACCGAATAATATTAACACCAGTGGACGGGGCACCAACTCTCACGTCTTATTTTCAATAAGAGCATTATATTCGTCATCTATGGCTAATTTCTAATTCGGGTCATGAATGGTAGACACGGGGTTACGTGGTATGGGAGATTTAGTGAGAATTAAGATTAAAATATCTTTTTGGTTTAAAAATATCCCGTTGGCTACGAGTAAATGGCCATTGACTCGATGTGGAATTGGATGGGATTAGGGGAATTACCGGGTTGACGATCGCCAAGCGTGTGGTCAGCTGCCTAATAACCGATCGAGCGAAGATGGAACAATTCTGGAAGTGGGCCGTGATCCTGGATCACAACCGAAAAAAGGACTGGGCTGAGATCTGGGACCAAGGTCAAGACGAGTTGGGCCAGCAGAAAAAAGAATTCTCGTGATGTCACCCTTGAGCAGGAATTTTCCCATGTTAACATGGAAGATTTTCCTAACATCTTGGCCTATTGTAAAAGGCAGAAAGAATTGGCGGACCAACTCCGCAATGTTAGTGCGCTCGTTACCAATGATCGTCTTGTTCTTCAAATGGTTGCAGGCCTATCTGAGGCCTATAATGGCGTTGGAACACTACTTCGTCAGAGTAATCCTTTACCACCATTTTATCAGGCCCGTTCCATACTCACGTTGGAAGAGGCCGGCTTGGCCCAACTACCCTTACCCATCGTCACCAATTCCCGGGAACTGGGCCCAATTCCAAAATGCTTCCAGGCCCAGTTTCCCGGTCCAACATTCCAGTTCCAGTTCCAGTTCTCGGCCTGCTGGGTCGTGGCAGCAGGTTGGCCTGCTAGGGCCTCGACCTCCGCAGACCTTCACTACAGCGGGCCCAGCTTTGTTCCCAACACCTACGGATATTGAGCCCGCAATGCATACACATGAAAGAAATAATCACTTGATTATTTTCATTTATAATGAGAGGTATATACACATGAGGTATATATAATCACACAGTTATTGATGTTGGCCCAATACTATGAAAGATTGAAATAGAGCATTGGGAATATTAGTGATGAAATAAATTGTCTCCTTTTTAATACGATAAATTTGTTTATTGGTTGGTCTTTCAAAATAATATCGAGGAAATGAGATCTCTTGGAATAATATTTCATCCGATATTTTTTTCTATTTTTCTTCTTACGTATACTGATTTGGTTTATCAATGCTTATTATTTGTAATTTCCTGAAAAACAAAGTACCTAGATGGAAGACCTGCCTTATTGTTGATGTCTATTTTGAAGTTAAGGCGTCAAGGTTGTAGCCCCTTTTGGAATGGCTTTACTGCGAAAAAGCCTTTAATTCGCAATGCCACTTTGAAATCCGTTTGGAAGGATCAACTATTGAAAAGGCGATCAAAATGGTTCCAAACCTCCATAGCAAGCTTTCCTCTCTGGCTTGACTACTCTGCTTGCTTAACACAAGTCTTATTTAACCTTCACGGACCACTTCACTACCCAGCAAGCTCCGGTTCGAAAGCAAGAAGCAAGAACAATAAACTAAACCTCTTGAGTTGTTTAGTATATTTGTTAGAATATGATGTTTTATTTGTCTTACTTCAATTTTATGGTCCCTGCGGTTGTTAGAAGAGGGGCTTGGCTAAAAAGGCGGATACCGAAGCAAATTCCGTCATGATGATGGCCACGTCAAACAATCCTCACTCATTCTCCGAATATTCTGGCCAAAACCGTAATAATAGTGGAGACAAAAATGGTCAAAATTGTAAAAATAATGGCAAGAACCGCGACGGCAGTAGTAGCTGTACCGAAAATCGAAACAGTGGCGGCAGAAATAATGGTGGTCGGAACAGTGGGCCACAGACCAACTGACACCAGCTGTGGGCTTACTGGTCGTGGGGCTGGGCCAGTGGTTAGTGGCCCAACTACCCTTACCACCGTCACCAATTCCTGGGAACTGGGCCCAATTCCAAAATGCTTCTAGGCCCAGTTTCCCAGTCCAACATTCGATTCGGTTCGGTTCTCGACTGCTACCTTGGCCTCGCAGTGCGCTTCACTCTGGCGGGCTGACTTTGGTCCCAACACCTACGGATATTGAGTCCGCAATGCATACACTCGGATTAAATCCCCGGGCGCAAATTGGTATATGGACACCGGTGCCACTTCTCACATGACCTCCGCACCAGGTATTCTTTCGTCTTATTTCAATTTGAGCAACAATCGTGGTATAACTGTTGGTAATGGTCATTCAATTTCAATTCGTAGTTATGGTCACACAAATTTGTCTCCCCCACATCCACCTCTTGTCTTAAAAAATATTCTTCATGCCCCTCAATTAAAAAATTGGTGTCTGTCTGAAAATTCACCATTGATAATTGGGTGTCTATTAATTTTGACCCATTTGGATTCTCTGTGAAGGATTTCAAGACAGGGATACCTATAATGTGATGCAATAGTAGGGGAGAACTTTATCCACTCACCACCACAACCATTTCCACAAGTCAAGCCACACCTTCCACGTTTGCCGCTCTTGCTCCTTCCTTGTGGCATGCACGTTTGGGTCATCCGGGATCATCTATTATTTCTTCTCTACATAAAAATAATTTTATTGATTGTAAGGGTACGCGTAGTACTCCACAGTGTCCTTCTTGTCCATTAGGAAAACATGTTCGATTACCGTTTGTAGCCTCTACTTCTCGTACATTTATGCCGTTTGACATTATTCATAGTGATTTGTGGACATCTCTCGTTTTAAATTCTTTGGGTCATCGCTATTATGTCATATTCTTGGATGATTATTCTAACTTTTTGTGGACCTTTCCTTTATCCAAAAAGTCTCAAGTTTTTTCACTTTCTTAAACTTTAGAGCATTCATCTGTAACCAATTCGAACGATAAATTAAAAACATTCAATGTGATAATAGCAGGGAATATGATAATGGGCCGTTTCGGAATTTTTGTGACACTCATGGCATATCTTTTCAGTTTTCTTGTCCACATACGTCCTCTCAAAATGGTAAGACCGAAAGAAAAATTCGTACCATTAATAATATTGCCCGAACCTTGCTAGTCCATGCTTCATTACCTCCATCTTTTTGGTATCATGCTTTACAGATGGCTACATACAATGGTGGATGAACCAATCAAGAAAAAGAATCCTGTAGCTTTGAAGATCAGTCAATGAGGTTAGCACAATTGAATGCAGAAGGCTGCTGCTGTAGCAAGGAAGAGCTTCAAAATTATCCAGCCAGCTGTGAGAAGGCAAGAACCTTGAACGTTTTTTCATAAGATTTTCACTTCGCTAAAAGTAACTTCAGACCATGGTCTAAAAGGTCCATAAATTATAAAAAATTAAAAATCAGGCCATTTACTAAACAGTTGCCCATGAAATTGAGAACAAGTGTGTTCATCTCCCTGCAGAGCTACCCTTTTGAATCCTTGACTATAATTTCCAGTGATATAGCTCAAAAGTAGTGTTGTAGATCCTTTGTAAAAGCTATTCCTTCTCATAATTTAATTATCCATGACTGTTTATGTCTCTTGCATAACCACTTGATGTCATTTTAAATCTACCCAAAATAGGATTTTTTTAAAATAGGATTGGTAGAGATTCCGGGTGTGTTCGGTATGAAGGAAAATACTTCCCAAGGAAGACGTTTCGTGCGGGCCTAGGCCCTAATCGGACAATACATGTCATGGACTTGGACGGTAACAAAATCGTTCTCTAAAGAAGCAACAACAACACCACATGAGAAAGAAGCTCGGAATCCAACACTGGAATGAGAATAAAGTGAAGAGCTTTATAAGACACATCTGAAATTCACATGGTAAGGTGCACACGACACCTCATCTTCAGAAGCTTTTCAGTCGTGCTTAAACCGCCCTTCGTCATGGGCGTCACAGGTTTAGACTCCCCTGATGTTCAAGGTGTGCATCTGGTGACGAGGATAGTGCTGAAGTACCTAAAATCATTGTGCAAAGGTCAATGAAGCGTACTAGCCTTTTTGGTGCTGAACATGATGATAGATTCAGTAGACTAATGATACCATCTTCAACCTGGCCTATTCCATTGTATATTTGAGTTCAATTATTGGATTTTGGGTGAGAGGAGGCCTGTAAATTTTAACTTGAAAAAGAACATACCATTCTCTCCACTTAATGCAGATGATAATTTCTTCAATTCTGATTACCAGATGTTTGTGTTATATGTCCAGAATATTATATTGGTATTCCAAGTTTTTTGAAACTTTGATTAGGATAGGTAATATTTCAAAGAAATATCAGCCTAGTTAAGGTTTTGAAGTGGTCTTCCCTTCATTAACAAAACCAATGCAACTGACCACATGACAAAAGTTGAGGATCCCCAGAAGCCAGAAATATATCCACTTCTGATAATACAATATATCATCTTCTTTTAGCTCCCTCATTAGAGCTTTTCCATAAATTGATCCACCAAAAAAAGAAAAAACAAGAAGAAAACAAATATGCCAAGTGGATTTTGTTCCACAATGAATTGACTTAGTGCATCCAGACAGAACTGCATCTGATGGTTTTCATGATATAATGTAATCTCAAAAGAAAAATAATATCAAAACTATCATATGCAATAGGGATACACGAAGGAATCATCAAAATGATATGCGGGCTTTGACATTAGCAAATAAAAGTAACTCCACAGTACAGCATTTGACTGAAAGAAGCAAAATACAGCACAAATATGTAATGCAAAATACAGCCAAATATGTTGAGACGGTTCATATTGTAATGCAAAATACAGCCAGATATGTTGAGACAGCTCATATTGTAATGCAAAATACAGCACAAATATGTACTGCATCTAGACTGAACCACTTGTTTGAGACTAAGGCGCTATTGAACACTTCATGATAGATTATTCATATGCTTTACATCAAATTAAGGCAGATAATGCTTTTGTGATACTGCAATTGTTCATTTGCACTCAAAGCACCCACTATTGTAAATACATCAACCTTCGTCTGCCCTTCTTTACCATCCAAATCCCAAAAGTCCATGGTAAATAAGTTTTCCACTTCAGCCAAGACTTATCTCAACAACAACAACAACATAGTGTAATCCCACACAGTGGGAATGGTGGGGTCTGGGGAGGGTAGAGTGTATGCAGACCTTACCTCTACCTTGGGAGGTAGAGAGGTTGTTTCCGAAAGACCCTCGGCTCAAGAGAAAACATGACAAAAAGGTTAGATAGGTTTGAAGAAAGTAAAGTAAAGAGATTATGGCAAAATACTATAGATAAGCATTAATGGAGAAATTTTGATAGTAAATGCATCAAGAAGACTTATCTCCTAGTATAAAAAAGGGATTGTATGATAGCAGTCTGGTGATTGACAGTTTAATATGGGAAGGAATTATAATTGGATGTATGGTGTGATGTGAACCTGGAGAATAAACATTATATTATCTACATGACTGTAAAAGATTATTAGCACGCAACCCTACCAAGAAATAATGATGATTTAAAAAGCTGTTAGTTTAGCTGGGGATTTCAGCTTCTGAATGAAAGATGACAATTGGGAAGTTCTAGGAATTCAAGCCTGACATGATAAAATAAAGATCATTAGCAAGTGAAGGTTCCAAGCTTTTGGAACGCTGAATCTATAAGCATACAAAGCGTGAAAACCAAACATTTTGAAGGGACCCTCAAGTTCCGTACATTCCATCCATGGGAAAGTTTTGTGGTCGCACGAAACAGTTTTCTCACTTAACAATAGAGTAAGTTATTATCAATGATCCTTAATAGTTTCTGCACTTTACACTGCAGCTCATATTCAAACTACACTAATAACCAGTTTGGCCAAACTTCCAAGATCTGCTTATTTTGAAAAGTGCTTTTCGAAAAAGTAATTTTCAAGATACCAATTTGTTTTTGGCTAATCAATTTGAAAAGCACTTTTGCCTATGTTAGAGCAGTACTTTGTGCATGGCCAATATTCCAAAAATGCTTTTGGGGAAAAATTATTTTGTTTTAGCTTCTGAAAAACAACTTCTACTATTGCTCAAAAGCACTTATCTTTATTCTAAAAGCTTGGCCAAAACACCTCAATTTTCTAAAATAAGCACTTTTGGCTTTCCAAAAGCTTTGGGCAAACAGGCTATAAATGATATTCAACCTCTCCATCACACATTTGCAACTTCTTCCTGAGCAGAAGTGCCAACAACTTATAACTAATTTATGTCTGACTTCAGCAGGTTTACCATTGCATCACCTGTCAGAGCAATTATAAGGATTATGTTTGGATGTTTCTGGAAATTCATTAGTAGATTTGGACATACCAGAGTTGCTATCAATTGATAATGCAGCATTTGTGTGTCTTAAAGTAGCTGATGCCTGATGGATCAATTGGTAATACAGAGGAACGCTGAGTTCTTCTTTCACATCTTAGTTGAACAATCAATCCCTGACTAATTTGCCGTTACTCAAATAACACCTTGCCAGTTCTCAAGTAACTAGACGTCCTCGTAAGTCAGTACCAATTTTCCATGGATTTCCTAATGGAACTCTCTATTGGCTAAAGAATATTGTGTCTAAAGACAAAAAGTGACCATTTTTTGGAAAAAAGGGCAGCCCGGTGCACTAAGCTCCCACAATGCGCGGGCTGCCCTTTAAAACAGTTTCACAAGATTGATACCTAGTAGTATTATATTTGTGGAAAATTGCAACTGAGCACTCCCCCCCCCCCCACACACACAGCGAGAACAATAGAGAAAAGAGCAGAAAGTGGCACTATTATTCAGGTAAATAATTATTAAAAGACATTTTCTAAACAAAGAAGAAAATTTATGAAAGCTATTCCAAGAAAAACATCAATTATGGAGTAGGTGAAGAACGTCTCACGAAATTCCTATTAGAAAACTGCACTCTCTTTAATATTTATAGTTTTTTAAGCTTTCAAAATCTCACCAATTAACTACCAATAGCCTTATTAATTTTCACTCACAACATAACATGCAAATAGAGACAGATAAGAGACTCATGAAAGAAAAACTTCAAGATATCTTTATAAATTGTGAATAACAAAACGTACATTGTTTAAATTTTAAATCTCAGCTGAGCTTTTCAACAGTTTATTACTGTGCAAAAATCCAAAATTACCATCTTTCAAATGATCTTCTGGTAGTAATATGTTAGCAGACAACAGACCTGTAAAGAAGCTATTTATGATGAAATGGTCAGCGAGGCTAAACCACATAACTTATCCGCCTTCAGCATCTGACAACTTTCTCCAAGAGGAATTTAACTCAATCTATTTTTTTCCAGGAGGGGCACAAATTGAATGAGAATCCAGGCACCACGTAGTAATTCCTCCTCGTCAAAACAACTTCCATTAACCTCAAGAGCTTTAAATTCAAATTTCAAACATGTTATTGAACTTCTGCTAATGCTGAAGAAATTGTCAAAGCTTCTAGCACAGGTTGACTTTCTTCACTTGAGGTTTCCATTCTATACGATTTACAGCTGAAGTAGAAAACTGTACTCATCATGGAGTCAATAAGTATCACAAACGAGTACAATATTACCAAAAGAGGCCCTTCCCATAATCTTGAAGATCCATCTCCATAGCTTATTGTCTTCACTCTATGCTCAAACAAACCCTGCACAATTGCCATTCCAATAGTTGATCCAAGAAATATCAAAAGTCCAACTTGCGTCTGCCCCTTGATAAGCGAACTCGACTTAAGCAAGGCTTGCGGACCCGAGTCATCCTCTAAAACAGATATCACAATCGCAATGTTGCATATAATAATAGCATTCGCTAAAATTATCGAGAAAATCATCCCTACTACCATCGCAGGGTACAAAATCAAGTCCGGAGGGAACCCCATGATCGAGAAAACACTGCTCACAGAAACAAGAAGTACGATAAACAACGTGAGGCATCCGGCAATCACCACACAAACCCATAAATAAGTCACAACGACCCGTTTCCAAATCTTGGTCATAATCACATAAAACTTGTGATAATCAAACTTTTTCCTCGAATAAGTGCAATCAACCGAATAAACTATAGCGGCTTTCGACAACAGCGATAACGTTACGTATAAAGGGAAGCACATTACAGCTGAAATTACCACTTCAGAGAACTTATGACAAGATTGTTTGATAAATGGCTTCAGTGGAAGTCCACTTGTTTTCGCTACAAGCAATAACCTTATGCTCAATCTCGAAACAAACGGTTGATAGACTAATACATTAGATAAAACAACAGCAGATACAGGGCAAATTAGCAATGCAGCAATTGTCATGAAACCTATTGAATTATACCTTAAAATTCTCACAGTTTCCCTCAAAATCTCAAGTGCATTCAATGTAAGAAAATGGTGATCTGTTTGTGAAACCGTATCGATCGATTCCAATTCAAAATTTTGATGATTTGGGTCATCTTTTTTACCTTCAATTGATGTAACTAAGTTCAATCTTGGACTCAGTCCACTAGAAATTTCCATCTTTCACCAAACCCCAATTGTTCTTGGAGAACCAAAAAATAAAAAAGACAACACTAAATTTTCTTGATGTAATATAAGTATCAATTACATGTCCCTTTAATCAACAGTTCAGTTCAAGAAAAGGGTAAAAAAAAGGATCTTTATTACCAAACTTAGATCTAGCCATTTGAATCTTGAATTCACTGTAGCTCAGATCTGCATAAAAAGCATTTAAAGATTCAATTTTTACAGTGAAACTTGGATTATAGCCTTGTGAAACAAAAGGGTATGTGTAAATCTTGAGACTCAATGCAGAGATGATGTGGATCAGAGGAATGGACATATAATGGAGAAAGAAAACTGTCAAAATTTGGAAGAATGAAAGATCAGGTGATTTGGGGGATGATGAAAGGTATCATGATGATGGTGAGGAATAAGAAGATTGGGAAGTGAGAGTGGAAGTGTGGAAGTGCCAAATAGGGGTATGATTAGAGTTTGATTAATGGAAAGGGTTTCGAGGGGAAGTATGAAAAGTTTTTAGGGAAAAAACTTTTAACTATTATAAATGACTCATTTATATCATTCGTTAATAATTTAATTTATTTATGTTATTTTTATTATCAAAATGACTCATTTATACATTACCGTCACTAAAATGATTCATATATGTCATTTTTTTATTAACGTCAATTCTAATGAAAATGGTATTGTAAAATTAATATTAATGAAAAATGACATAGATGAGGCATTTTTATATGGCGATAGTATAAATGAGCCAATTATTGACGAGTAACATAAATGAGCCATTTTCAATAGTTCAATGACATATTTAAGCTTTTTCCCTATTGTTATTAATACTACGATGTACGTTGCACATATATTCTAATATCAATTAGTACAAACTTTTTAAAATAATATAAATAATATAAATAATATTAAAACATGAGTGTGAAGAGTAACATGAATTTTGCACGTAAAAATAATTAGATAGCATGAAATTAATTTTGATGTTATTTGGTATAATCAAATAGTAATATGATTGTATCTCATGACACTTCTTTATAGACAGGTTCTTAATGTTGTATAATAGGGTAATTGATTTAAAAGGCACACCGAAAAACGATGTTATCTTTAAAGGTATTAATTTCTCCTCTCAGGTGTAAAATGTTCACTAAGGAATTAACCTTATAGGATACAAAACCTATAACTATTAGAACTTCAAAAGTTACACTCTAACGAATTTCAGAAGCAGAAATCGCAAGTGTACAATATAGATTTTTAAAGATAGAAGAAAGAATAAATCGCAGAGAAGGAATCTCAAATTTTTATTCTTCTTATTATTATTCATTCATTTCTGCAAAGCACTAAGTATTTATAGATATTCAATGGTTGCCTCGAAGCGTTGCAACACTTTCACGAAGGGATACTTCGTTCACGAAACAGTTCCGTTATAAAAAACATTTTCGTTCCCACTCTATCTTTAATAAATAATTTAAAATATTTATTCTATATATATATATATATATATATATATATGAGAAAGTTTTGAACTATTGAATCTACTATTGATTTTCCTCCATAGTGAATGGGAGCCCAAGAGCTTGACCAACACGTTAAACCCATTAATTCTTTTATAACCATAAGAAAGTTCAAACTCCTACTCAAAAATCAATGTGGGACAAATGACTCTTACTAAAAAATCAATGCGGGACAAATGACTCTTACTCAAAAATCAATATGGGACAAATGACTCAATTATGATGGAAATACTCATATCCAATGTGGAATATATAACAATCCCCCACTTATTTATATGCATAATGAAAATAATATATATATATATATATATATAACATGCGTTACACAACGAATAACCATGAAGTGGACTAGGCCTTTATCTTATGGCTGAATATGAAACACTAAGGAATCACATTCTCGTCGCGTATGATTTCTTGCTCCTTTTTTTTTAAAATCTTGGCAGCATCATTGAATATGTGTTTTATGCTGAATCATGTATTCACAAGTACTCTAGGATCTTACCGAATGATCCCTAAGAAGCGGCCTCTCACTTTTATACTTCTATAGGTAGACTTATCAAGAATGTCCACAACGCATCCTACAAAGTTATAAGTGTATTAAGGACTTAGAATCCAACATTTACCTGTTATGGTAAACAAAAGTGAATATGTTAGATATAGAGCTTTCGAAATATTATCACCCCCACTATTTTCAAGTTATGGACTTTGAGATGTGTCGCGCTCGTTTTTTGACCCGCGGGTCAAAGCGGAGTACAACGTATTGGTGATTCCTGGGTATTGAATTAAGGAGTCGCCACCTAATTATTCTACGGTGAATTAGGACACCTAAATTTTGACTAAATGCTGCAATATAACTCCAATTTTAAGGTCTGCGAAACTAATGAGATTCTAGGTAAGGGTTCTTTATTATCCTAAAGGGAAGGGGTTAGGCATCCTTTAAGATCCGCTAACTTGCGGTTATCCGATCAAACTCATGTTAATTATTGCTAAGAAAATGCATGTTTAAAAGTATATAAAGTTGAAAAGATGTTTGCAAATATTTAGTAAAGGATGCATTTTGTACAAGTATGCATTTGTATGATATTAAAGAAAAATACATGTAAAGTTGAAAAAATATGCATTTGTAACAATTAATAGTGAGGAAAAAAATGAATTATTTATAATGCCAAAGAAGTATTTTTTTTTTTTGGAAATCATTGAGTTGCAAATTGAAAAAAAAAGATAAGACTTATTTGTATGATAAAAAAAAGTGAATAGAAGATGATCATAGTTGTTTTTTTTTTGAAAATTTTGAATATGCATGATGAGCCTAAAAATAAATAAACTAGCGGATAATTTCTAAGTTTGAGTTAACCGAAACTACAAGTAAATAAGCTAGCGAAGGGTTTCCAGTCTTAGACTACCCTATGAATTAATTCTAAGTCTACCTATTCTAAGCATTTCAATAATTACATAAGTGCAATAAATAATATTACAATACAGAGCGAGATAAAGCTGAATTAAAGAAAGAAAAAACAACAAAATAAATTATCTCCGAGGAGTATCTGCCTTCGTTGACTTTGTTCCTTGCAAGCTGTCAAGAACAAACGGTTAGAAACAGTTAAATATAAATAACTTCGGATCCGTATCCAAAACAGTGAATGTTTTGATCACGGAGGGCTCAGACTTAAATTTTGAAAAGACCATTCCAATCACGTCGTGGCTGCAACATATGACTCGGTGGTCATTTTAATTGCCTCGCCTACTAAACATGTTGGTCTCTCGGATGAAAAAGAAAGATTATTCCAATCACGTCGTGGCTGCGAACATATAACTCGTCGGTCATTTTAGTTGCCTCGCCTACTAAACATGTTGATCTCTCTGATGAAATAAAAAAGATTTAAGTTTCATCCTTGCCTAGAAGTTATATTTCCGTCTTTCCAACTGTGGAGGCCTAAAAATCGATGGATATTTTCATCGGCCAAAGTATAGTATCATGTTAAATCAGCAAAATTTTACCAAAACAGCAAGCCGGAACCGAGAGGCAATTTCCGAAGGGGCGCGACCTCAAATTCAATTTCATTGGCCTAAGTGTAGTATTTGTTCAAATCAGTAAAACAAACCAAAAACAGTAACTGAAACCGAGAAGGAATTCCCGAAAAGACGCGGCCTCGAATTCAATTTCATTGGCCTAAATGCAGTATTAGTTCAAATCAGTAAAACAAACCAAAAATAGCAAACTGAAACCGAGAAGCAATTCTCGAAGGGACGCGGCCTCGAATTCAATTTCATTGGCCTAAATGCGGTATTTATTCAAATTAGTAAAACAGTAGGATATCCGTATACAGATGTTTAAATGCCAAAAACAGTAAACTGAAACCGAGAGGCAATTTTCGAAGGGGCGCAACCTCAAATTCAATTTCATTGGCCTAAATGCAGTATCTATTCAAATCAGTAAAATAAACAACATAGCAATAAATTGAAATAGAGAAATGATTTTTGAAGGGACGCGGCCTCGAATTCAATTTCATTGGCCTAAATGCAGTATTCAGTAAAATAGTAAGATATCCGTGCACGTATGTTTAAATGCCAAAAACCAAACTGAAACAGAGAAGCGACTTCCGAAGGGACGCAGCCTCGAGTTCAATTTCATTGGCCAAAATGCAGTATTAGTTCAAATCAGTGAAATAAACAACATAGCAATAAACTGAAACAGAGAAGCGACTTCCGAAGAGACGCGACCTCGAATTCAATTTCATTGGCCTAAATGCAGTATTTATTTAAATCACTAAAACAATAAGATATATGTTTGTACGGATGTTTAAATGCCAAAAACCAAACTGAAACAGAGAAGCGACTTCCAAAGAGAATGCAGTATTAGTTCAAATCAACAAAATAACAACATAGCCGCATAACGGATGTTCAAGTGCCAAAGTAAACCAACAGTAAGCAATTAAAATATCCGGCCCGAATTCTGAAATTTTGGAACTGAAACAGGATTCAAAATGTTTATGAAAACCCGACCCGGATTCTGAACAGTGACCCGAATGGGCGACCCGGTTTTTAGGTCGACCCGATCCGAGAAATGCAACCCGAAGCAATGACCGGAATCAGAATCAAATTTTTTATTTTTCAAATAACCAACAAATAAGATGTAAAACACAAAATCTGGAAATATACCCAAATCGGGTCGACCCGACCCGACCCGAATTGGCTTCTTTCCAAATGTCAGATAACCAATAACAAAATATCAAGCATATAAACCTGGAAATCTTACCCGAAACGGGTTGACCTGATCGGAACCCAAAAATAGTGTAGAACAACAAACAAAAGCAGATTTTTGGAGTAGGGTTCACGAAGCAAATAAGAGTATTTTAACCCTAAACTTTAAGAACAAAACTCACCCCTTCTTTCGGATTTTTGGACTTGTTTTCGGACTTATTTCTTGAATAACAAGGAAGACGAGTGCTTAAAATCAAGAACACAACAGATATTTTTATAGATGGAATCGGACCTCTCCAAAATCCTCCTTTTTTTTTTTGCTTTTTTCCGGTCAAAAGATAATGAAAAATGAAAGATGATATCAAACCCAAAAATTATTTAATCCATCGGACCCAAAATAAGAGATGGTATGCGAAACCAAGAGTAGAAAATTCGCCTCCTATGAAGAACAAAAATGGGGGGTTTTATAGGTGGATCCCACCCTAAAACCGAGTTTGAATTCAAAACAAAGGGGCCCAAAAGCAACGATTTTTGGAACGGATTTTAGGGGTATGGGTCGCAGATTTTGGGGGGATAGGGTATGGGTCGAAGGGTTGGTGGTGTCGGCGTAACAGAGGGGGGTTGGTGGTGTCAGGGGTCGGTGGTGGCAGGGGTGAGGTGACCGACGATGTGGGGTCACGGGGTGTCTGGCGGATGCAGGGTTAGGGTGTTAGGGTTTTGTTTGATTTTTTGTTTTGGGTTAGTTTTGGTGTGGTGTAGAATAAAAGGGATGTGGGGTTGGGTTTGGGCCGACGGGTTGGACCGGTTCGTGTGTGGGCTGCGGGAGTTGGGCCACCGGGTTTGGGGAAATAAGGGTCAATTGGGCTGGTTTATTTTGGGGTGTTTTCTGGGTTGTAGAAATGTTTTTGGGGTTGAGAAATAAAATTGGGTTGTGGTTAAAAATGTAAAATGGGGTTTAGTATTAAAAAGATTTTTTTGCAAAAGATGTAAATTATTTAAAATAACGTAACGATGTGATAATAATAAAAATATGATATTTGCGAAATGTTTAAAATGCTTAAAATGAAAAATGCGATGCCGGTTTGCGTAAAAATTAGAATAACATAGAACTTTCAGATAAAACTATGATTATGATAAAAATGCGAATGACAGTAAAAAATGCGAATAATAATAATAATATTGAGAATAATAATATATATATACACGCCTGTATGTATATAGATTAAAATTGTTTTGAGTGTTAAAAATATTTAAAATTGCAAATAAATTGAAAAAGACGGGACAAAATTGGGTGTCAACAAGATGTATCCAAGTTTCCATCTCGCCAACGTCTAATATTGAATTGCCTTTTTAACTCTCATCATAAGATGCCAAATATATAACTTGTACCTTAGAATAAAGTTGGTTTTAATCAAGACATCATTTATATCGGTAATAGCCCCATATCTCGCATGACCTTTATGATCTTATCTACCGATAATGGTTTTGTTAACGGATCTACTAGCATTTGATTTGTTGGAAGATATTCAAGTGTGATCTTCCCCTTCTTAACCATACTTCGAACATGATTAAATCTCATAGAAATATGTTTACTATGATCAGATATTCTCTCATTCTTTGCTTTGTAAATCACAGCTTGATTATCACAATACAAAGTTATAGGACCCTTCTTCAGTTCTATAAAAGGAATAGTTCTTAGGAATCTTCTAAACCACAGAAGCTCTTTGACAGCCATTGACATGGCTATGTATTCATATTCCATTGAAGATAAAGCAATACAACTTTGCTTTTTCGAAGCCCAAGAAACTATGACACATCCAACAGTAAATAACCATCCACTAGTTGACTTAGAATCACTTGCATCTGATGCTCAATTTGCATCACTAAAACACTCAAGTGTAGATGCATTGCATTTGTAATGCAAACCATAATTCCTTGTTGACTTCAAGTACCTTAGTACTCATTTTAGTTCCTTCCAATGATCTTCTCCCGGATTGCTAGTAAATCTACTCAATATGCCAATAGAACACGCAAGATCGGGTTTTGTGTGATTCAGCACATACATAATACTACCAATTATTTTGGCATATTGTTCTTGATTTATAGTTTCTCCTTCATTTGGAACTAATTTTACGATTGGATTGTACTATCCTTGCAGCCAAAGTAATTAAACTTCTTTAACACTTTCTCTTGAGCACTTTGACTCCCAATATGACATCGACAAGACCTAAATCCTTTATGTCAAAAGCTTTCTTTAAAAACTCTTTGGTCTCACTCACACATTTTATGTCAGAACCAAAGATAAGCAAGTCATCAACATATAAAGTCTCAACTACTTTATACTTAAGAGTAACCTTAGTAAAAACACAACTTTTTACTTTGCTACTCTTAAATCCGAACCCTTTAATTTCTTGCTTAAACTTTTTGTACCATTGTCGTGATGCTTGTTTAAGCCCATACAGAGACTTCTTTAATTTGCATACTTTATGTTCTTCACCTTTAATAACATAACCTTCAGGTTGATGCAAATAAATTTCCTCATTCAAGTCTCCGTTTAAGAATGCAGTTTTAACATTCATTTAATGAACCTCCAATCCATACATAGACGCAATAGCAAACATGGTTCTAATTGATTTGAATTTATAAACAGGAGAGAATGTCTCAAAATAATCAATCTCCTCCTTTTGACTATAACCTTTGGCTACCAATCTGGCCTTGTACTTATCAATAATACCATCAGTTTTGAATTTCATTTTTAGAAGCCACTTGCAACCAATAGGCTTAGTCATAGGAGGTAAATCAACAAGAGTCCAGGTTTGGTTTTCAAGTATAGATTTGATTTCATCATCTATGGCTCTTTTCCATATATCATAATCTGATTGTGACATAGCTTCTCTAGGGCATGACAATCTTAGGTCCAACTTGACCTGTTTCGGTATTCCAACCTCTACCAAGCCACCCCACAACACACATTTGTAGGTGGGATCATTTCCATGTTTCACACGGAGGGTTATCCTTATCATTATGCGTAGTTCTGTTGAAAATTGCATTAGCGGTAAGGATCGCCTTGCCCCACATATTTTGGGCGTACGACTTTGCGCTTGGCTAACACCGTTAGACTGAGGTGAGTAATGAGTAGTCGTTTGATGAACGATGCTTCATATTCTCCCCCTCTATCACTACGAATTCCTCAATCCATAGGCTTAGTTGATTTTCAACTTCTGCTTTGTAGTGCTTATCCGCTTCAACAACTTCATCTTTGCTTTTCTATAAACAAAGGAAACAAAGGATGCAATACGGTGTACCATCGTCAATAAAGGTCACAAAGTACTTGTCCCCCCCCCCTCTATTTTGTATAACCTTCAAATAACCCATGTAGGTGTGACTAAGTTCTAGAGGAGCGGTACTTCTTTCGCTATTCCTTTGACGGAATGGAAATGTGATTTTGCCTCTTCGCCTACCTCACATTCATTTTGAGGGTTTATGTCGACAGAAGGCAACAATTTCAACTTCGTTAGCTTTTGAATGACTTTTTATTTAACGTGTCTTAATCTATGATGACATAGATGCACGGATTACAAATATATCATTTATTTAGCTACATACATACTGTACCATTCTTAGTTATTACAGACCTGTTGGACTAGTCTCAAACCAACTTGACCAATATCGTCCCTTAAACCAAGTTTGGGACATGTATCACCTCATTTAGAGTGATCCCATTCCCTGAAGTCCTTTTGAGGACAACCTCTCCAACCCCTTCTACTTTAGAGGTGGCGTTACTTCACATGAACAACCTCTTGCCCATGGATAGGGCGTAACTAGATCATATTATATTTAGATACTCTGGCCCACTTCAGTTGCTTTGGCAGACTGCGTGTCCAATTTCTTTTCTGCCTTTCTTTTGGCCTTAAGATCATTTAAGACCTGGAAACCCTGTCCCACCTCACTAGGTGTCCATTACTTTTCTGCCTTTCTTTTGGCCTTCAGATCATTTAAGACCTAGAAACTATGGCCCACCTCACTAGGTGTCCATTACTTTTCTGCCTTTCTTTTGGCCTTCAGATCATTTAAGACCTGGAAATTTTGGCCTACTCCAGTCGCCCGTAGGCTTTGTACGACTGAGTGTCCAATATCATCCTATCAATTGAAGGATCTTCTGTCAGATAGGTGATAGGTTCAACGTCTTAAGATAAGTCATTATCTTTTAGTCTTCTTTCTTTGTGATTGGTGCCCAAGGAAATCCCTGGCGCTTACTTAAGAGTGGTAACAATTTTCGCACAGTCAGTGGATCTCTTTCCTTCATATGTGCGAACATACTTTACACAATTTTGATAATTACACCCACAAGAACGGATCTTTTAAGTTTTGTTTACAATAGTCCAATCTCTATACGGAAAGGAAGAAGATTCAATATCTGATTTTAGAGTGTAGGGAATGTGAGTTTTTAATGAAAATACTTTCATATTCCCAGCCTTGCCTTACACACTTTTATTCAGATATTAACTAAACACATTATAGATAAGGAAGGATAATTAACTTAGACCTTTTGGATTCTGGCCCACTTCAGTTAGACTGAGTGTCCATATCCTCCTTACCATAATCCGGATCCTTTGCCTGGAGCAGATATAGGCCTTTTGCTCCATGTTAGAACATCATCTTCAACCTTCTCCTCTTGTCCCAATTGACATCCTCAGCCTCTCGTGGGCGTTTGTCCACCACCATCGGGAGCGGTGACACCAACTCGTCTTTGATCTTTAGTCGTACTAGCATGACTATCAGCAGTATCTTGAAGCTCAGCATCAGATCCAGAGATCTCACCTTTGACGGAAACAGATTTGTAACTGTCGTCAAAGAGAGAACCAAAACTAGGACCAGATTTGAAAGTACGGTTGTTGACAGAGATAATGTTTGAATTGTTAACAAAACTGTCAACAGAACTATTTTCAAGAAGAAAACCACAGCCAGATTTAGGATCATATCTACTGGCAAACATCTTTCGAGCACTAATACAATCTTGTCTTAAAATTGTTGGATATGTAAAGCACGTACGGAAATAGTAAATAACTATTACAGTAATCAAAAGGATAAACAACAAAGATTATAACAATAAGTTGTCAATCTTTTGATCTTGAATTGGAACTCCAAATCTAGATCTTGTATTCAGAAATACAAGAATATGAACTTCTACACTTGTGGCTTGTAGAACCGCTGAGAATCCGAACGGTTAGAGTCCTTTGAGATTCAAGTTCACACCTGAAACACTTAGCAACCAATTAGATAATCACAACACCACATGTTGAGTCGAGAGATGACTCTCTGTCTTTAAGACAATATTGCCCCCGTATATAGGCTTTACGGAAGTGTGGACAATAGTCTCCCAAGATGAAACAACAAACTATCAAATGTGCAATGCCTACACAAATGATCCCAGCGAAGAACACGAATAATGAAGATTGCTAAGAGTGATTGCTTATCAGAAAAACTAATCTCTTTGTGGTGTTGTTAACTTGAAAGTATGTTCATATGTTCATCTCTGTTCTTCTATAGAGTTGAGCCAAAGGCCTCAATTTATAGGTGTGCAAGATGACCTTTCAAATGCCCAATAATGGCATTCAATTGTCATGTAATGGATGTCATTTAACCCCCAAGTAATGCAACAACATAATGGTCGAAGTAATGACCATTATTGAGTGGAATCAATACCATTGAAACCACCTCAATAGCCAAACCTTTGGGATTCCGTTGAGCAGTTACTGCCAATGAAGCGCCGAGGCTCTGCTACGTTAGCGTCGCGACGCTAATTCAGCCAGAAACTCACGATGCTCACTGTCAATCAGGCGCCGCGGCCCTTTTTCCGACCCGTACCATCTTACACTTCGCACAATCCTTCATTCGTTTACCAATGTGGAACACTTGTCATTTAGCAAATAACTGTCCATCATTCTATGTCTCAAACATTTCACTTACGTACCACTATCTCTTTTATTAACGAAATTTACGATACTTGGCACTAAGATTGCACGTGTGTGGAAACGACTTTTCCGACGTGCGGGGCCCCAATTGTTCGAGTCATAAATAATGGGATAAACTTAATTTCACATTAGTAAATTTCCAACAAGGCTATCATCAATTCCTTACCAATTGTATGTATCTTTTTTTGTAATTAAATTTAATTTTTATTAATCAGCAAAGTTAAACCATTACAATTTCACACTTAGGCAATCACAACCAACTGTTGTTGTTTTTTTTTGTAACAAACCAGCTGTCTCAATTAGTAAAATTATCTAAAACACTTTCTTTTACCAAATGTATGTATCACTGTGGCACTTGTGATATGAAAAAAACTTTAATTTATTTCATTAATGCAATTTGACCATATGGTAAGAAGATCTAAGTCAGTTTACACTTAGGAAACAATTTTAAAAGATTTAAATGAATCTTCGAAGTAAAGACCAACACATACGGAGAAAAATTATATTTTGCTTTTAGTTTCAAAATGAATAAATTTCGTCTCTTTGTGTTTGTTGTTGTTCTTTTCCTTCTCAATATATCTGTTAAATATACCAAATATACATAAGATATACACGTTATGCACGTGTATATCCTATGTATATTTGGTATCAGATGGTCACGATTTTTATGCATTATTGTACAAAGTTTTGTATAGTTGTAGTATACCTTAATTAGTCTGGTACTCTTACCATAATTGTATAGTTAATCTCCAAATAAAATAAGGTTTTAGGAGTAGAATTAGGAATAGGATTCTCCTATTATGAAAATATGTAAATTGTATATATAGTCTTTCAATTAATGAAAATAATTAATGGATTATTTCTTTCATGGTATCAGAAGTCTAGGTCTTAAAATCATCTCCAAAAATTCTTCCTCTTTCTCGTCCTAAGCCTAGATAACCGAGCCCTTCATCTCGGTTTTTGTGCCGACGATTCATTTCTCTCCCAAATGTTTCTTCAAAATCCCTCAATCACATATTGTTCTATCAGTATGTCTACTTCAAGGAACATGTTTCATCCCGCCCTTGCAGTTTATAACATCAAGAATAACATCTCTCTTGTTCTTGAAATAGAAAACATCCAATATGCGACGTGGGCCGAACTGTTCAAAATTCACGCACGATCGCATTAAGTCATCCATCACATAATCCCCACGGCTCCTGAGGATACAGAGGTGCCAAAACGCAAGGATGATCCTAAGTTGTAGACGACTCTTGATGTCACTGTCCCCTAGTGGATATATTCCACAATTTCTACCGTCCTTTTACAAATGATTATTGAGCCTGACGCTATGGCACATGCGACTTGGGATAGACTGCATGATATATTCCAAGATAATCAAATTTTCTAGAGCTGTTACTCTTGAGCAGGATTTCTCCCACGTAAATATGAAAGATTTTCCTAACATTTTGGCTTATTGTAAAAGATTAAAGGAATTGGCAGACCAACTCCGCAACGTTGGCGCTCCAGTTTCGAATGATCGTTTGGTCCTCCAAATGGTGTCAGGCCTCTCCGAGGCCTATAGTGGTGTTGGCACGCTTCTTCGGCAAAGCAATCCGCTTCCGTAATTTTACCAGGCTCATTCTATGCTTACACTCGAAGAAGCGGGCATGACAAAAAATGTGTCTACTGGTGCTAGTCCCGTGGGCATGATGACCGAGCCAACGGTTCATCCTACCGGTTCCAACAACTCGAGCCAAAACCGCAACAACGATGGCGGCAAAAAGGGTGGAAATAAGAAAAATAATGGCAAGAATCGCAGTGGCAACAAAGGCGGCAGCCGACACAGTGGTGGTGGCCCTCGCAACAGTCAGCATCAGTTCTGGGCCCCACAGTGGGCCCTTATGTAGTGGCAGTGGGCCCCACAGTCACAGTTTGAGCCAAACAATTTTTCACCCCACTGGCAGTGGGCTGCCCAGCAGCAGTCCAAGCCCAACACGCCTTGGTCCACTTCCAGTTAGCTCTCTGGGCCGAGGCAGCAAGCAGGAGTACTTGGGCCTCGACCCCCACAGGCCCATCACGTAGCGGCACCCACTTCTACCGACATCGAAGCCGCAATGCACATGCTTGGTTTAAATCCTCCGGAACAAAATTGGTATATGGACACCGGTGCCACTACCCACATGACATCCGATTCAAGTACGCTCTCGTCTTATTCCAATTTGAGCAACCCTCGTGGCATAATTATTGGTAATGGTAATTCTATTCCAATTCGTGGTTATGGTCATAAAACTTTATCTCCCCTTCATCCACCCCTTATCTTGAAAAACACCATACATGCCCCCAAATTGATTAAAAACTTAGTGTATGTCCGTAAATTCACTACTGACAATTCTGTTTCTATTGAGTTTGATCCATTTGGTTTCTCTGTGAAGGATTTCAAGACGGGGAGTCCTCTCATGAGGTGTAATAGTAGGGGAGATCTTTATCCTATCACACTCAGTTCCGGTCCATCGAGTCAAGTCTTGTCGTCAGCATTTGCATCCCTTACTCCTTCCTTGTGGCATGCTTGTCTTGGTCATCCGGGGTCGTCTATTTTATCTTCCTTAGATAAAAATAATTTTATTTCATGTAAGGGTACGCGTAGTACTCCAAATTGTCAGTCTTCTTCTTTAGGAAAAATTGTTAGGTTACCATTTGTAGACGCAATTTCTCATACTTTAATGTCATTTGATATTATTCATAGTGACTTATGGACGTCTCCTATTCTTAGTTCTTTGGGTCATCGGTATTATGTTCTCTTTTTGGATGATTATTGTAAGTTTTTATGGACTTTTCCGATAGCGAAAAAATCTCAAGTTTTTTCCATCTTCTTAAAATTTAGAGCATTCATTAGAACCCAATTCGAACGGAAAATAAAAAATATTCAGTGTGATAATGGCAAAGAATATGACAATGGGGTGTTTCGGGAATTCTGTGCTAATAATGGGATCAATTTTCATTTTTCTTATCCTCATACGTCGTCACAAAATGGGAAAGTCGAACGCAAAATTCGTACCATAAATAACATTGTCCGAACTTTATTGATTCATGCTTTCGTACCCCCGTATTTTTGGCATCATGCTCTTCAAATGGCTACATATCTCCTTAACATAATTCCTTCCAAATGTTTGACATATTCTCCCCTCCTTCAAATTTTATATAATAAGCCTCCTTCGTATTCACATCTTCAGGTCTTTGGGTGTTTGTGTTATCCGTTATTCCCGTCCACCACAATTAACAAACTTCAGTCCCGGTCTACTCCGTGTGTGTTTTTGGGTTTTCCGTCTAATCATCGTGGTTACAAATACTTTGATTTATCCTCTAATAAAATCATCATTAATCGCCATATAATTTTTTATGAATCACAATTCCCGTTTGCTAAGGGTAGTACTCTCGTGCCTAGTTCGTATAATGTTTTAGATGATGGTATATCCCAATATATTATTCACCATTTTTCGGACGTCTCCCGCACCCAAAATTCTCCAGCGGGCTCACTGCCCCATCATGAGCTACAGTGTCGGTATAGTCAAGGTGGGTTTGAGGCAGTCCAGCCACTTCAAATTGGTCCGATCCACATTTACCGTGTTAGGCCAGCAGTCCCACTGCCTACTGGCCAGTCCGTTCCGAGTCCAGAAAATTCCCAAAATTCGTCAATTCTTCCTCAAGTCATAAATTGGTCACTCGTAGTCAACGGGGTATTTTTAAACCAAAGAGATAATTTAATTTAAATTCTAATGTTCTTAAATCACCTTTACCCCGAAATCATGTATCTGCGTTAAATGACCCGAATTGGAAAATTGCTCTAACCGATGAATATAATGCTCTTATTGATAATAAGACGTGGGAGTTGGTGCCCCATCCATCCCGTATTAATATTATTAGGTCTATGTGGATTTTTGCTCATAAGGACAATTAAGATGGTTCATTTGCACGACATAAGGCGCTACTTGTGGGTGATGGTAAGACTCAGCAGGTTGGTGTGGATTATGGTGAGATGTTTAGTCCGATGGTCAAGCCGGCTACCATTCGCACTATGCTTAGCCTGGCTCTTTCGAAAGCATGGCATATTCATCAGTTAGATGTAAAGAATGATTTCCTATATGGTGATCTCAAGCAAACAGTCTATATGCATCAGCCTTTGGGATTTAGGGACCCCGAACATCCTCATCATGTCTGTTTGTTGAAGAAGTCCTTATATGGGCTTAAGCAGTCTCCACGGGCCTGGTATACGCGATTTGCCGACTATGTTTCGACTATTGGGTTCACTCATAGCAGGTCGGATAATTCCTTGTTCATCTATCATCGTGGTTTATCCTTAGCCTATATTCTGTTATATATGGATGATATTATTCTGACTGCATCTTCCTATGCCTTACACCAGTCTATCATGACAATTCTCATCTCTCAGTTTGCTATGAAAGACTTGGGGTTGAGTTATTTTTTGGGGATTGTTGTCAGTCGTCATACATGTGGGTTGTTCTTATCTCAAAGAAAGTATGCAGCTGAAATCATTGAGAGGGCTGGGATGTCATCATGTATCATAGAGGCTATCATCAATTGCTTACCAATTGTATGTATCTTTTTTTTGTAATTAAATTTAATTTTTATTAATCAGCAAAGTGAAACCATAACAATTTCACACTTAGGCCATCACAACCAGCTGTCGCTTTTTTTTTTCTTGGTAACAAACCAGCTGTCTCAATTAGTAAAATTATCTAAAACACTTTCTTTTACCAAATGTATATATCACTGTGGCACTTGTGATATGAAAAAAACTTTAATTTATTTCATTAATGCAATTTGACCATATGGTAAGAAGATCTAAGTCAGTTTACTCTTATGAAACAATTTTAAAAATTTAACTGCTATATAAAGAATGAATCTTAGAAGCAAAGACCAACACATACGGAGAAAACTCATATTGCTTTTAGTTTCAACATGAATAAATTTCATCTTTTTGTGTTTGTTGTTGTTCTTTTCCTTCTCAATATATCAATCGAAGTTGCTGCTGTCAGGATTGAGAATGTTTCAACTAAATCATTAAAAATCAAAGAAATTTTTCGATCTTTAACCGAGAAAAGAATTTCAGATTACTTTAAGGGATCCTTGCGCTCAGCTCCTCAGGGGCCAGATCCAATACACCACAATGCCCCTCCAGCCATACCCGAAATAAAATTTGTTGCGTCCAGATCCAATACAACAAAGAGTTAACTTTTGGGTTGGAAAATTTCATATGATGTACTAACTAACAAGTATTTACATTTCAATTCAATTTTGGTTGTTTCATTACATTTCATTACTATAATATATGTGGATTTATATGATATTTATGTAGTCTTTGATAAGTGATTGTTTTTAGTACTATTCTGAATATTAACGAATTCAACAATCGCTTGAAAAGACACTAGCAACGTATACTGAATATAGAACGAAAATTAATTGAAAATTATAAAGTTCGGAAGAAGAAAATGATATAAGTATAATGGCCAAAACAAATTTAAAATATTACGTTTTTGCAAGTCTCGCACCTAAACTATCAGTTGTTTTTGTTTCCTTCCAGAACCATGATGGACGCAAAACACAATATAGTTTAAGCGTTTCGCTAGTCAAACATATTATAGTATTTAGATCGTCTTCACATGAATTAGTATAAATAATTATTCAGACAAAACTTGCTTAGTATTATTCAGGTGATCAAAACTTGAGTTTGTTGTGGTTATAAATCACTATTACCGACTACAAACATAATTAAAGACAATTGACAATGAAAGTAAAAAAATTACTATTAATATGAGAAGCCAGGGAAATGGAGAAGACAGATGCAAGGTTTTTGCAATTAGCACTGATTTATTTTATCATTCTCTAGAAATATTTATTGAGTCTTTCGAACTCAATAAGTAATTAGTTTACTCGAAAATCTAATATACCTCTTCCGATTATTTATTCAGATTCCACAAATTAAACTATTGCACATCCCGAGAATATTCAAGAACTATGGATAGAAATAGATCTTCGGACGACTTCTCACGAATACCGTCAGCTAATAACCCTAGATAAATTATTGAAGAGTCTCTTCCGATTAATCAACAGAATCATTCAATCAAGAGCTAAATCATATTTATATTAAGATAATTCACAAAGACTTCTTCTTACTATTAAAGCATCCAAGAACTTCTCAACAATCAAGTAAACCTACTATCCATGAGTTCAAGACCAATGAAAAGCCCTGTGAACATATGAAAGAAAACGTCTCTTTTTTCTTTACCCGTTTTATAGTTTGCTTGACCATTTTTTTTTTGGAAGGTCAAAAGTGCTTTTTTTAAAAAAGTGAGGTGTTTGGTCAAACTTTGGAAGTAAAGGAGTAATAGAAAATTCAATTAGCTAAAATATAATACTGTGTAACTAGAGTAAAAATATTTTTTTATTATATATAATTTGATAAATATATTTATTATTTTTAGTGTATCATAATTCGACTTCTTCCTTTTATTGATATATAGATTAACAAGCAGAAAAACTAACGAGAAAATTTATCATAGAGGCAATCATCAATTGCTTACCAATTGTATGTATCTTTTTTTTGTAATTAAATTTAATTTTTATTAATCAGCAAAGTGAAACCATAACAATTTCACACTTAGGCCATCACAACCAGCTGTCGTTGTTTTTTTTTTCTTGGTAACAAACCAGCTGTCTCAATTAGTAAAATTATCTAAAACACTTTCTTTTACCAAATGTATATATCACTGTGGCACTTGTGATATGAAAAAAACTTTAATTTATTTCATTAATGCAATTTGACCATATGGTAAGAAGATCTAAGTCAGTTTACTCTTATGAAACAATTTTAAAAATTTAACCGCTATATAAAGAATGAATCTTAGAAGCAAAGACCAACACATACGGAGAAAACTCATATTGCTTTTAGTTTTAATATGAATAAATTTCATCTCTTTGTGTTTGTTGTTGTTCTTTTCCTTCTCAATATATCAATCGAAGTTGCTGCTGTCAGGATTGAGAATGTTTCAACTAAATCATTAAAAATCAAAGAAATTTTTCGATCTTTGACCGAGAAAAGAATTTCAGATTACTTTAAGGGATCCTTGCGCTCAGCTCCTCAGGGGCCAGATCCAATACACCACAATGCCCCTCCAGCCATACCCGAAATAATATTTGTTGCGTCCAGATCCAATACAACAAAGAGTTAACTTTTGGGTTGGAAAATTTCATATGATGTAATAACTAACAAGTATTTACATTTCAATTCAATTTTGGTTGTTTCATTACATTTCATTACTATAATATATGTGGATTTATATGATATTTATGTAGTCTTTGATAAGTGATTGTTTTTAGTACTATTCTGAATATTAACGAATTCAACAATCGCTTGAAAAGACACTAGCAACGTATACTGAATATAGAACGAAAATAAATTGAAAATTATAAAGTTCGGAAGAAGAAAATGATATAAGTATAATGGTCAAAACAAATTTAAAATATTACGTTTTTGCAAGTCTCGTACCTAAACTATCAGTTGTTTTTGTTTCCTTCCAGAACCATGATGGGCGCAAAACACAATATAGTTTAAGCGTTTCGCTAGTCAAACATAGTATAGTATTTAGATCGTCTTCACATGAATTAGTATAAATAATTATTCAGACAAAACTTGCTTAGTATTATTCAGGTGATCAAAACTTGAGTTTGTTGTGGTTATAAATCACTATTACCGACTACAAACATAATTAAAGACAATTGACAATGAAAGTAAAAAAATTATTATTAATATGAGAAGCCAGGGAAATGGAGAAGACAGATGCAAGATTTTTGCAATTAGCACTGATTCATTTTATCATTCTCTAGAAATATTTATTGAGTCTTTCGAACTCAATAAGTAATTAGTTTACTCGAAAATCTAATATACCTCTTCCGGTTATTTATTCAGATTCCACAAATTAAACTATTGCACATCCCGAGAATATTCAAGAACTATGGATAGAAATAGATCTTCGGACGACTTCTCACGAATACCGTCAGCTAATAACCCTAGATAAATTATTGAAGAGTCTCTTCCGATTAATCAACAGAATCATTCAATCAAGAGCTAAATCATATTTATATTAAGATAATTCACAAAGACTTCTTCTTACTATTAAAGCATCCAAGAACTTCTCAACAATCAAGTAAACCTACTATCCATGAGTTCAAGACCAATGAAAAGCCCTGTGAACATATGAAAGAAAACGTCTCTTTTTTCTTTACTCGTTTTATAGTTTGCTTGACCATTTTTTTTTTTGGAAGGTCAAAAGTGTTTTTTTTAAAAAGGTGAGGTGTTTGGTCAAACTTTTGGAAGTAAAGGAGTAATAGAAAATTCAATTAGCTAAAATACAATGCTGTGTAAATAGAGTAAAATTAATTTTTTATTATATATAATTTGATAAATATATTTATTATTTTTAGTGTATCATAATTCAACTTCTTCCTTTTATTGATATATAGATTAACAAGCAGAAAAACTAACGAGAAAATGTATCACAGAGGCTATCATCAATTGCTTACCAATTGTATGTATCTTTTTTTTGTAATTAAATTTAATTTTTATTAATCAGCAAAGTGAAACCATAACAATTTCACACTTAGGCCATCACATTTTTTTTTTTTTGGTAACAAGCCAGCTGTCTCAATTAGTAAAATTATCTAAAACACTTTCTTTTACCAAATGTATATATCACTGTGGCACTTGTGATATGAAAAAAACTTTAATTTATTTCATTAATGCAATTTGACCATATGGTAAGAAGATCTAAGTCAGTTTACTCTTATGAAACAATTTTAAAAATTTAACCGCTATATAAAGATTGAATCTTAGAAGCAAAGACCAACACATACGGAGAAAACTCATATTGCTTTTAGTTTCAACATGAATAAATTTCATCTCTTTGTGTTTGTTGTTGTTCTTTTCCTTCTCAATATATCAATCGAAGTTTCTGCTGTCAGGATTGAGAATGTTTCAACTAAATCATTAAAAATCAAAGAAATTTTTCGATCTTTGACCGAGAAAAGAATTTCAGATTACTTTAAGGGATCCTTGCGCTCAGCTCCTCAGGGGCCAGATCCAATACACCACAATGCCCCTCCAGCCATACCCGAAATAATATTTGTTGCGTCCAGATCCAATACAACAAAGAGTTAACTTTTGGGTTGGAAAATTTCATATGATGTAATAACTAACAAGTATTTACATTTCAATTCAATTTTGGTTGTTTCATTACATTTCATTACTATAATATATGTGGATTTATATGATATTTATGTAGTCTTTGATAAGTGATTGTTTTTAGTACTATTCTGAATATTAACGAATTCAACAATCGCTTGAAAAGACACTAGCAACGTATACTGAATATAGAACGAAAATAAATTGAAAATTATAAAGTTCGGAAGAAGAAAATGATATAAGTATAATGGTCAAAACAAATTTAAAATATTACGTTTTTGCAAGTCTCGTACCTAAACTATCAGTTGTTTTTGTTTCCTTCCAGAACCATGATGGGCGCAAAACACAATATAGTTTAAGCGTTTCGCTAGTCAAACATAGTATAGTATTTAGATCGTCTTCACATGAATTAGTATAAATAATTATTCAGACAAAACTTGCTTAGTATTATTCAGGTGATCAAAACTTGAGTTTGTTGTGGTTATAAATCACTATTACCGACTACAAACATAATTAAAGACAATGGACAATGAAAGTAAAAAAATTACTATTACTATGAGAAGCCAGGGAAATGGAGAAGACAGATGCAAGATTTTTGCAATTAGCACTGATTCATTTTATCATTCTCTAGAAATATTTATTGAGTCTTTCGAATTCAATAAGTAATTAGTTTACTCAAAAATCTAATAAACCTCTTCCGATTATTTATTCAGATTCCACAAATTAAACTATTGCACATCCCGAGAATATTCAAGAACTATGGATAGAAATAGATCTTCGGACGACTTCTCACGAATACCGTCAGCTAATAACCCTAGATAAATTATTGAAGAGTCTCTTCCGATTAATCAACAGAATCATTCAATCAAGAGCTAAATCATATTTATATTAAGATAATTCACAAAGACTTCTTCTTACTATTAAAGCATCCAAGAATTTCTCAACAATCAAGTAAACCTACTATCCATGAGTTCAAGACCAATGAAAAGCCCTGTGAACATATGAAAGAAAACGTCTCTTTTTTCTTTACCCGTTTTATAGTTTGCTTGACCATTTTTTTTTGGAAGGTCAAAAGTGTTTTTTTTTAAAAGTGATGTGTTTGGTCAAACTTTTGGAAGTAAAGGAGTAATAGAAAATTCAATTAGCTAAAATATAATGCTGTGTAAATAGAGTAAAATTAATTTTTTATTATATATAATTTGATAAATATATTTATTATTTTTAGTGTATCATAATTCAACTTCTTCCTTTTATTGATATATAGATTAACAATCAGAAAAACTAACGATAAAATGTATCATACAGGCTATCATCAATTGCTTACCAATTGTATGTATCTTTTTTTTGTAATTAAATTTAATTTTTATTAATCAGCAAAGTGAAACCATAACAATTTCACACTTAGGCCATCACATTTTTTTTTCTTGGTAACAAGACAGCTGTCTCAATTAGTAAAATTATCTAAAACACTTTCTTTTACCAAATGTATATATCACTGTGGCACTTGTGATATGAAAAAAACTTTAATTTATTTCATTATTGCAATTTGACCATATGGTAAGAAGATCTAAGTCAGTTTACTCTTATGAAACAATTTTAAAAATTTAACCGCTATATAAAGAATGAATCTTTGAAGCAAAGACCAACACATACGGAGAAAACTCATATTGCTTTTAGTTTCAACATGAATAAATTTCATCTCTTTGTGTTTGTTGTTGTTCTTTTCCTTCTCAATATATCAATCGAAGTTGCTGCTGTCAGGATTGAGAATGTTTCAACTAAATCATTAAAAATCAAAGAAATTTTTCGATCTTTGACCGAGAAAAGAATTTCAGATTACTTTAAGGGATCCTTGCGCTCAGCTCCTCAGGGGCCAGATCCAATACACCACAATGCCCCTCCAGCCATACCCGAAATAATATTTGTTGCGTCCAGATCCAATACAACAAAGAGTTAACTTTTGGGTTGGAAAATTTCATATGATGTAATAACTAACAAGTATTTACATTTCAATTCAATTTTGGTTGTTTCATTACATTTCATTACTATAATATATGTGGATTTATATGATATTTATGTAGTCTTTGATAAGTGATTGTTTTTAGTACTATTCTGAATATTAACGAATTCAACAATCGCTTGAAAAGACACTAGCAACGTATACTGAATATAGAACGAAAATAAATTGAAAATTATAAAGTTCGGAAGAAGAAAATGATATAAGTATAATGGTCAAAACAAATTTAAAATATTACGTTTTGCAAGTCTCGTACCTAAACTATCAGTTGTTTTTGTTTCCTTCCAGAACCATGATGGGCGCAAAACACAATATAGTTTAAGCGTTTCGCTAGTCAAACATAGTATAGTATTTAGATCGTCTTCACATGAATTAGTATAAATAATTATTCATACAAAACTTGCTTAGTATTATTCAGGTGATCAAAACTTGAGTTTGTTGTGGTTATAAATCACTATTACCGACTACAAACATAATTAAAGACAATGGACAATGAAAGTAAAAAAATTACTATTACTATGAGAAGCCAGGGAAATGGAGAAGACAGATGCAAGATTTTTGCAATTAGCACTGATTCATTTTATCATTCTCTAGAAATATTTATTGAGTCTTTCGAATTCAATAAGTAATTAGTTTACTCAAAAATCTAATAAACCTCTTCCGATTATTTATTCAGATTCCACAAATTAAACTATTGCACATCCCGAGAATATTCAAGAACTATGGATAGAAATAGATCTTCGGACGACTTCTCACGAATACCGTCAGCTAATAACCCTAGATAAATTATTGAAGAGTCTCTTCCGATTAATCAATGAATCATTCAATCAAGAGCTAAATCATATTTATATTAAGATAATTCACAAAGACTTCTTCTTACTATTAAAGCATCCAAGAATTTCTCAACAATCAAGTAAACCTACTATCCATGAGTTCAAGACCAATGAAAAGCCCTGTGAACATATGAAAGAAAACGTCTCTTTTTTCTTTACCCGTTTTATAGTTTGCTTGACCATTTTTTTTTTGGAAGGTCAAAAGTGTTTTTTTTTAAAAGTGATGTGTTTGGTCAAACTTTTGGAAGTAAAGGAGTAATAGAAAATTCAATTAGCTAAAATATAATGCTGTGTAAATAGAGTAAAATTAATTTTTATTATATATAATTTGATAAATATATTTATTATTTTTAGTGTATCATAATTCAACTTCTTCCTTTTATTGATATATAGATTAACAAGCAGAAAAACTAACGAGAAAATGTATCATACAGGCTATCATCAATTGCTTACCAATTGTATGTATCTTTTTTTTGTAATTAAATTTAATTTTTATTAATCAGCAAAGTGAAACCATAACAATTTCACACTTAGGCCATCACATTTTTTTTTCTTGGTAACAAGACAGCTGTCTCAATTAGTAAAATTATCTAAAACACTTTCTTTTACCAAATGTATATATCACTGTGGCACTTGTGATATGAAAAAAACTTTAATTTATTTCATTATTGCAATTTGACCATATGGTAAGAAGATCTAAGTCAGTTTACTCTTATGAAACAATTTTAAAAATTTAACCGCTATATAAAGAATGAATCTTTGAAGCAAAGACCAACACATACGGAGAAAACTCATATTGCTTTTAGTTTCAACATGAATAAATTTCATCTCTTTGTGTTTGTTGTTGTTCTTTTCCTTCTCAATATATCAATCGAAGTTGCTGCTGTCAGGATTGAGAATGTTTCAACTAAATCATTAAAAATCAAAGAAATTTTTCGATCTTTGACCGAAAAGAATTTGATTACTTTAAGGGATCCTTGCGCTCAGCTCCTCAGGGGCCAGATCCAATACACCACAATGCCCCTCCAGCCATACCCGAAATAATATTTGTTGCGTCCAGATCCAATACAACAAAGAGTTAACTTTTGGGTTGGAAAATTTCATATGATGTAATAACTAACAAGTATTTACATTTCAATTCAATTTTGGTTGTTTCATTATATTTCATTACTATAATATATGTGGATTTATATGATATTTATGTAGTCTTTGATAAGTGATTGTTTTTAGTACTATTCTGAATATTAACGAATTCAACAATCGCTTGAAAAGACACTAGCAACGTATACTGAATATAGAACGAAAATAAATTGAAAATTATAAAGTTCGGAAGAAGAAAATGATATAAGTATAATGGTCAAAACAAATTTAAAATATTACGTTTTTGCAAGTCTCGTACCTAAACTATCGCTTGTTTTTGTTTCCTTCGAGAACCATGATGGGCAAAACACAATATAGTTTAAGCGTTTCGCTAGTCAAACATAGTATAGTATTTAGATCGTCTTCACATGAATTAGTATAAATAATTATTGAGACAAAACTTGCTTAGTATTATTCAGGTGATCAAAACTTGAGTTTGTTGTGGTTATAAATCACTATTACCGACTACAAACATAATTAAAGACAATGGACAATGAAAGTAAAAAATTACTATTACTATGAGAAGCCAGGAAATGGAGAAGACAGATGCAAGTTTTTTGCAATTAGCACTGATTCATTTTATCATTCTGTAGAAATATTTATTGAGTTTTTCGAATTCAATAAGTAATTAATTTACTCAAAAATCTAATAAACCTCTTCCGATTATTTATTCAGATTCCACAAATTAAACTATTGCACATCCGAGAATATTCAAGAACTATGGATAGAAATAGATCTTGAGACGACTTCTCACGAATACCGTCGACTAATAACCCTAGATAAATTATTGAAGAGTCTCTTCCGATTAATCAGCAGAATCATTCAATCAAGAGCTAAATCATATTTATATTAAGATAATTCACAAAGACTTCTTCTTACTATTAAAGCATCCAAGAATTTCTCAACAATCAAGTAAACCTACTATCCATGAGTTCAAGACCAATGAAACGCCCTGTCAACATATGAAAGAAAACGTCTACTTTTTCTTTACCCGTTTTATAGTTTGCTTGACCATTTTTTTTTGGAAGGTCAAAAGTGTTTTTTTTTAAAAGTGATGTGTTTGGTCAAACTTTTGGAAGTAAAGGAGTAATAGAAAATTCAATTAGCTAAAATATAATGCTGTGTAAATAGAGTAAAATTAATTTTTTATTATATATAATTTGATAAATATATTTATTATTTTTAGTGTATCATAATTCAACTTCTTCCTTTTATTGATATATAGATTAACAAGCAGAAAAACTAACGAGAAAATGTATCATACAGGCTATCATCAATTGCTTACCAATTGTATGTATCTTTTTTTTGTAATTAAATTTAATTTTTATTAATCAGCAAAGTGAAACCATAACAATTTCACACTTAGGCCATCACATTTTTTTTTCTTGGTAACAAGACAGCTGTCTCAATTAGTAAAATTATCTAAAACACTTTCTTTTACCAAATGTATATATCACTGTGGCACTTGTGATATGAAAAAAACTTTAATTTATTTCATTATTGCAATTTGACCATATGGTAAGAAGATCTAAGTCAGTTTACTCTTATGAAACAATTTTAAAAATTTAACCGCTATATAAAGAATGAATCTTTGAAGCAAAGACCAACACATACGGAGAAAACTCATATTGCTTTTAGTTTCAACATGAATAAATTTCATCTCTTTGTGTTTGTTGTTGTTCTTTTCCTTCTCAATATATCAATCGACGTTGGTGCTGTCAGGATTGAGAATGTTTCAACTAAATCATTAAAAATCAAAGAAATTTTTCGATCTTTGACCGAGAAAAGAATTTCAGATTACTTTAAGGGATCCTTGCGCTCAGCTCCTCAGGGCGGATCCAATACACCACAATGCCCCTCCACCATACCGAAATAATATTTGTTGCGTCCAGATCCAATACAACAAAGAGTTAACTTTTGGGTTGGAAAATTTCATATGATGTAATAACTAACAAGTATTTACATTTCAATTCAATTTTGGTTGTTTCATTACATTTCATTACTATAATATATGTGGATTTATATGATATTTATGTAGTCTTTGATAAGTGATTGTTTTTAGTACTATTCTGAATATTAACGAATTCAACAATCGCTTGAAAAGACACTAGCAACGTATACTGAATATAGAACGAAAATAAATTGAAAATTATAAAGTTCGGAAGAAGAAAATGATATAAGTATAATGGTCAAAACAAATTTAAAATATTACGTTTTGCAAGTCTCGTACCTAAACTATCAGTTGTTTTTGTTTCCTTCCAGAACCATGATGGGCAAAACACAATATAGTTTAAGCGTTTAGCTAGTCAAACATAGTATAGTATTTAGATCGTCTTCACATGAATTAGTATAAATAATTATTGAGACAAAACTTGCTTAGTATTATTCAGTGATCAAAACTTGAGTTTGTTGTGGTTATAAATCACTATTACCGACTACAAACATAATTAAAGACAATGGACAATGAAAGTAAAAATTACTATTACTATGAGAAGCCAGGGAAATGGAGAAGACAGATGCAAGTTTTTTGCAATTAGCACTGATTCATTTTATCATTCTGTAGAAATATTTATTGAGTTTTTCGAATTCAATAAGTAATTAATTTACTCAAAAATCTAATAAACCTCTTCCGATTATTTATTCAGATTCCACAAATTAAACTATTGCACATCCCGAGAATATTCAAGAACTATGGATAGAAATAGATCTTCGGACGACTTCTCACGAATACCGTCAGCTAATAACCCTAGATAAATTATTGAAGAGTCTCTTCCGATTAATCAACAGAATCATTCAATCAAGAGCTAAATCATATTTATATTAAGATAATTCACAAAGACTTCTTCTTACTATTAAAGCATCCAAGAATTTCTCAACAATCAAGTAAACCTACTATCCATGAGTTCAAGACCAATGAAAAGCCCTGTGAACATATGAAAGAAAACGTCTCTTTTTTCTTTACCCGTTTTATAGTTTGCTTGACCATTTTTTTTTTGGAAGGTCAAAAGTGTTTTTTTTTAAAAGTGATGTGTTTGGTCAAACTTTTGGAAGTAAAGGAGTAATAGAAAATTCAATTAGCTAAAATATAATGCTGTGTAAATAGAGTAAAATTAATTTTTTATTATATATAATTTGATAAATATATTTATTATTTTTAGTGTATCATAATTCAACTTCTTCCTTTTATTGATATATAGATTAACAAGCAGAAAAACTAACGAGAAAATGTATCATACAGGCTATCATCAATTGCTTACCAATTGTATGTATCTTTTTTTTGTAATTAAATTTAATTTTTATTAATCAGCAAAGTGAAACCATAACAATTTCACACTTAGGCCATCACATTTTTTTTTCTTGGTAACAAGACAGCTGTCTCAATTAGTAAAATTATCTAAAACACTTTCTTTTACCAAATGTATATATCACTGTGGCACTTGTGATATGAAAAAAACTTTAATTTATTTCATTATTGCAATTTGACCATATGGTAAGAAGATCTAAGTCAGTTTACTCTTATGAAACAATTTTAAAAATTTAACCGCTATATAAAGAATGAATCTTTGAAGCAAAGACCAACACATACGGAGAAAACTCATATTGCTTTTAGTTTCAACATGAATAAATTTCATCTCTTTGTGTTTGTTGTTGTTCTTTTCCTTCTCAATATATCAATCGAAGTTGCTGCTGTCAGGATTGAGAATGTTTCAACTAAATCATTAAAAATCAAAGAAATTTTTCGATCTTTGACCGAGAAAAGAATTTCAGATTACTTTAAGGGATCCTTGCGCTCAGCTCCTCAGGGGCCAGATCCAATACACCACAATGCCCCTCCAGCCATACCCGAAATAATATTTGTTGCGTCCAGATCCAATACAACAAAGAGTTAACTTTTGGGTTGGAAAATTTCATATGATGTAATAACTAACAAGTATTTACATTTCAATTCAATTTTGGTTGTTTCATTATATTTCATTACTATAATATATGTGGATTTATATGATATTTATGTAGTCTTTGATAAGTGATTGTTTTTAGTACTATTCTGAATATTAACGAATTCAACAATCGCTTGAAAAGACACTAGCAACGTATACTGAATATAGAACGAAAATAAATTGAAAATTATAAAGTTCGGAAGAAGAAAATGATATAAGTATAATGGTCAAAACAAATTTAAAATATTACGTTTTTGCAAGTCTCGTACCTAAACTATCAGTTGTTTTTGTTTCCTTCCAGAACCATGATGGGCGCAAAACACAATATAGTTTAAGCGTTTCGCTAGTCAAACATAGTATAGTATTTAGATCGTCTTCACATGAATTAGTATAAATAATTATTCAGACAAAACTTGCTTAGTATTATTCAGGTGATCAAAACTTGAGTTTGTTGTGGTTATAAATCACTATTACCGACTACAAACATAATTAAAGACAATGGACAATGAAAGTAAAAAAATTACTATTACTATGAGAAGCCAGGGAAATGGAGAAGACAGATGCAAGATTTTTGCAATTAGCACTGATTCATTTTATCATTCTCTAGAAATATTTATTGAGTCTTTCGAATTCAATAAGTAATTAGTTTACTCAAAAATCTAATAAACCTCTTCCGATTATTTATTCAGATTCCACAAATTAAACTATTGCACATCCCGAGAATATTCAAGAACTATGGATAGAAATAGATCTTCGGACGACTTCTCACGAATACCGTCAGCTAATAACCCTAGATAAATTATTGAAGAGTCTCTTCCGATTAATCAACAGAATCATTCAATCAAGAGCTAAATCATATTTATATTAAGATAATTCACAAAGACTTCTTCTTACTATTAAAGCATCCAAGAATTTCTCAACAATCAAGTAAACCTACTATCCATGAGTTCAAGACCAATGAAAAGCCACAGAACATATGAAAGAAAACGTCTCTTTTTCTTTACCCGCTTTTATAGTTTGCTTGACCATTTTTTTTGGAAGGTCAAAAGTGTTTTTTTTTAAAAGTGATGTGTTTGGTCAAACTTTTGGAAGTAAAGGAGTAATAGAAAATTCAATTAGCTAAAATATAATGCTGTGTAAATAGAGTAAAATTAATTTTTTATTATATATAATTTGATAAATATATTTATTATTTTTAGTGTATCATAATTCAACTTCTTCCTTTTATTGATATATAGATTAACAAGCAGAAAAACTAACGAGAAAATGTATCATACAGGCTATCATCAATTGCTTACCAATTGTATGTATCTTTTTTTTGTAATTAAAATTAATTTTTATTAATCATCAAAGTGAAACCATAACAATTTCACACTTAGGCCATCACATTTTTTTTTCTTGGTAACAAGACAGCTGTCTCAATTAGTAAAATTATCTAAAACACTTTCTTTTACCAAATGTATATATCACTGTGGCACTTGTGATATGAAAAAAACTTTAATTTATTTCATTAATGCAATTTGACCATATGGTAAGAAGATGTAAGTCAGTTTACTCTTATGAAACAATTTTAAAAATTTAACCGCTATATAAAGAAAGAATCTTAGAAGCAAAGACCAACACATACGGAGAAAACTCATATTGCTTTTAGTTTCAACATGAATAAATTTCATCTCTTTGTGTTTGTTGTTGTTCTTTTCCTTCTCAATATATCAATCGAAGTTGCTGCTGTCATGATTGAGAATGTTTCAACTAAATCATTAAAAATCAAAGAAATTTTTCGATCTTTGACTGAGAAAAGAATTTCAGATTACTTTAAGGGATCCTTGCGCTCAGCTCCTCAGGGGCCAGATCCAATACACCACAATGCCCCTCCAGCCATACCCGAAATAATATTTGTTGCGTCCAGATCCAATACAACAAAGAGTTAACTTTTGGGTTGGAAAATTTCATATGATGTAATAACAGTTGGAAATTTGTCTTTGGCGGGGAGATGCGTCCACCCATCTTTGATGAATTAAACACTAGTGTTCCGCATGTTGGAGACCTTGTCTCTTCGCACATGCATGATCTACGAAGTGAGTAGATGACCGTAGGGCCAAGAATCGTCAAATTTCGTTGAGAAATGAAAGAGATATTGGTCCACGAAGTAAGGTGTTTGAGGCATGGAAATGTGGTGTGGGACAAATCTACCACATCGGTGGGAATAGGAAGAATTGCTCTCTATATAAGTCTCTAATGTGGTAAAGGGTTTGGATCCCCAAGGGGTATCCCATGTGTTTAAAGGAGGGAAGACCTAGATGTGCTTAGGTTCAAGGCTATGCCCACGCTGCCGCCGCCATGCCCGTCCGTCAGGGCTCAGGCTCGGAGTGGGTGGGTGGGTCAGGTGTGTGGGGACTTTCTGATATTATCTTTTTGGACCAGAGGACTTTGCCAGATGTACAGTTTGATCCCAGAAGTTTCTTATGTACAGTTTGGTCCCTAAAGTTTAATATTTTACAGTTTGGTCCCCAGAGTTTCTGGGAAGGTGACGGTAGGCAGAAAACTTTCTGCCTACCGTTGGACTGCGTTTTGGAGCATTAACCAGCCATTACTTGGTTGATTAACTCTCCATTAACAACCCATTACTTGGGCAATTGAGCAGCCTCCTTCAATACCTTAAATCAGCCTCACTAATGGCATTAAACATGCCATTTACAGCCCTCCTAATGGCCATTAACAGCCATGTTTGGGCAGTTGATCAGCCCCTCCTCCATGCTATATATTGAGCCTCTTTTGGCTCAATTCGTTGGCAGCAAACAGGCAGAAAACACACTGAAAACAGTGACGGAAATACACTGCACAGAAGGCTGAAAACAGTGAGGAATACACTGGAAAAACAGCCACAAAATAGCTCAAAACAGTGAGCAAATTGTGACGAAAATCAGTGAGCAAACCCACACATATACACAAGATATACACTACAGAGACACACTATATACACAGAGACAAAAGAGAAGAGTATTGAGAAACTCTTCATTCCTATTCCATATCTTCAGCAAGTCGAGTCATATTTGTTTTATTCGGCAAGCTCAACCTATTGGCTTTGTAGTGTTGAGATTAAAGTGTTGTTTTATCTTGGGAGACTATTGCCCGCTAACGTAAAAGCATATATACGGGGCAATCTTGTCTTAAGGATAGAGGGCTATCCTCAACTCAACACACAACGTTGTAACCATCCAGATTTAGTTGTTTCTTGATTTCTGGATATCAACATTCAAGACACAACAAACATGCGTCAGTTCTCAACATTGGCTTTGCAAGGTGATCAAGATTCAAGACACAACACACATGCGGCAGTTTTGAAGATTGACCATTTATTTATCCTTTCGAACATTTGTAATAGTTATTACTTCTCGTACTGCTCTATAAAGTACAATAGAATACCAACAATTTATGACAAGATTGTATTGTAATACTATTAGTGTTCGAAAGATGTCGGTCAAAATTTGTGTGACCAAATCTGGATATGGAAATGATTTTCTGGTAGAAGAGAGTGATGATGATGAACGTGTTCATGGTGTCACCGCTACCAAGACTGGTTGGAACAAGCGCTCACGAGAGCCTGAGGATGTCAACTGGGACAAGAGGAGAAGACTGAAGATGTGCTTCTATCTTGCAGCAGAAGGCCTTTATCTATCCCAGACAAAATATCCGAACAATGGTAAGAAGGAAATGGACACTCAGTCTGATGAAGTGACTGAAGTGAGCCAGAATCCAAAATTGGGATAAGTAATTTTTCTTACTTGTTAAGAATAAAGATTAAATGATGTCTGATTAAAAATGGATTAAAATAAGGAGAAATATGAAAATAATTTATATTCCTTACGCTTTTTAAAAAAAATCAGAAGTTTAATCTCATCTTCTTTCCCGTTTAAAGATTGGATTTTGTAAACGACTTAAAAAGATCCGTTCTTTTAAGTGTAATTATTAAAAGTGAGTAAAGTATGTTCGCACATACGAGGGAGTAAGATCCACTGACTGTGCGAAAACTGTTACCACTCTTAAGTAAACGCCAAGAATTATCTGGGCACCAATCATAACGGAAGAAGTCTAAAAGCTAAAGACGTTGAACATGTCATACTATTTGGCAGAAGATCCTTCATAGGATGATATTGGACACTCAGTCATATAAAGCCTCCGGGCGACTGGAGTGGGCCAAAATTCCTTTGATATGATGATATTGGACACTCAGTCATACAATGCCTCAGGCGGCTGAGTGGTGCGAGAATTCATTTCATAGGAAAAGTAATGGACACCTAGTAAGGTGGGCGAGTTTCAGTGTCTTAATGATCTGAAGGCCTAAAGAAAGGCAGTAAAGAAATTGGACACTCAGTCTGCTAAAGCAACTAGAGTGGGCCAGAGTATCTAGATCACATATGATCCGGTTGCGCCCTAACCACGGGCAAGAGGTTGTTCATGTGAAGCAACGCCACCTCTAAAATCAATGGGGCTGGAGAGGTTGTCCTCAATAGGACTTCAAGGAATGGGATCACTCTAAAAAGAGGTATTACATGTTCCTAACTTGGTTTAAGGGACGCTGTTGGTCAAGCTGGTTTGAGACTACTCCAACAGGTCCGTAATAACTAAGAATGGTACAGGATGTTTCTAGCCAAATGAATGATATATTTGTAATATGTGCATCTATGCCATCATAGATTAAGACACGTTAAATAGCAAGTCATTCAAAAGCTAGCGAAGTTGAGATTGTTGCCTTCTTTCGACATAAACCCTCAAAATGAATGTAAGGTAGGCGAAGAGGCAAAATCACCTTTCCAAATTCCGTCAAGGGAATAGCGAAAGAAACACTGCTCCCCTAGAACTTAGTCACACCTACTTGGGTGGTTTGAAGTTTATACAAATAGAGGGGGGAGACAAGTACGTTGTGATCTTCATTGATGATGGTACAACGTATGTAATCCTTTGTGTGTTGAAAAGCAAAGATGAAGTTGTTGAAGCGGATAAGCGCTACAAAGCATAAGTTGGAAATCAACTAAGCCTATGGATTGCGAAATTCGTAGCAATAGAGAGGGAGAATGTGAAGCATCGTTCATTAAACGACTGTTCATTTCTCACCTCAGTCCAACAGTATTAGCCAAGCGCAAGCCAAATTATGTGGGGTGGCTTGGTAAAAGTTGAAATACTGAAATAGGTCAAGTTGTACCTAAGACTGTAGATTGCATATCCACTGGATCTGCAAATAACAGTAGTGTTGATCGCCTCTTGGCGTAAAAGAATGATGAATTCTTTGAAGATAACTTTCCTTGAAATAGGAAAAAGGAGTAATTGCTCAAGGTTAACAAGAACCCGCGAGGCCCTGACTATCCGGAACTAGACGTTTCGTATCTACAAGACTCGAAAGTTGCTGGCTATCCGGAACTTAATATTTCAGATCTGCAGAACTCATGGATTCTAGATGTTGAACCGAGACGGAGCAAAAAAGGGGACAAAGACTTGTTCCAGTCCTTCTAGCGTGTATGGTTGAGAATGAACCATGGACTACTAACAAATAATTGTCATCTCCAAAAGCGCTGCTTTGGAGAGAAGCTACAAAGTAGATGGATCTACAGACGAGTTCAAAGCCTCGGCTACTTGTACAAGTGCTCCCCTGCGAGTAGCTTAACATCCTGGGCCATTGCAGTCTTGCGTGGCATGGATGTTGAAACAGCATTCCCAACCGGAGAGTTGGAAGAAGAGAATCAAACTTGGTTTGCCGGACTATTGGGCTTCTTTCTGAACTTTCATTTTGGTCCCTGAAATGTTTACATTTTGGTCCTGAAAGTTCAGATAAAACAGAAACAATGAATCTGACCACAGAAACATTGACTCTGAAATTAGAAAGCCAACAGTTGGAGAATCAACAGTCTGAAAGTAAAAGTCATATTGAAACAAAGTCTCGATATGAAAGATATGGGTATCACAGATGACATCTTAGGAATTGGATTTCTAAGACATCTAACGGACTGGTCGATAGTTGACAGTCTCGTTGAAGCCACCAATGGATATGAATCATAGAACTGATTGGAATCATGGTGCACCCATAGACAAGGAGCGATATGCACAGGTCATGTGTAGTTCAATGTATTGTACACACTACAACCGACCTGGTATCGTCCTATTTAACAGATCGATTGAACTAAGGTTCACCGATGATCTTAATACATGATCAATAGAAGGCTTTAAGTCGGATATGGCGATATCCGAGTTATTCTCTTATCTACGGATTATAGTATTACGGATGTCCATGGTTACGGGAAAACACAGTGATGCAAACTGGATATCAGATCTGAAGAACACCAAAGCCACAAGTAAATGTGTATGGTGGGTCTTGGAAAATCCTCTAAGCAAACTTGCATCGACCGATTCATGATGGTATCGGAGTTTATCGCTTTATACAAAGCATGAAAGAAGTTGAGTAACTTCACGACTCATTAGAGGACGTCCCTTATTGGGAGAAACCCGTGCCTTCAGCAGTTATACATTGTGGCTAGCCGGTCGGCTTCAGGAAGGACATGGATGACGGCGTCTGGACGTATCTGTCAAGAGACATAAGACCGTATGGCAGTTGATCATCACGGGTGTCACTACCTTATTTACTAACTAAGGGATTACCCGAAGATCAAGTGTTCTGCCTGTCTAGGGGAATGGGCTGAAAACCCAAACAATACGAACCTTTCCGGTGGTAACCCAACCATACTGATTGGAGATCCCAAGAATTTGGTTCAATGGGAAAACTAAGCGACAAAAGGTTCAGTTGAGCGCTTCGGTGGAAGCAAGAAGCACTTCGGATGATGATTTCTGTACGAAAACATGAATCCAAAGCTATCCCGCGATAGACATTAAAGTGCTACATGCATGGTGGGTAAAGGTTAAGCTTCCAAACCTTTAACGATTCTCAAATGGTTGAGATTAAGGTTGGGAAAACTTTTAATGATTCCTAACACTTGTGAAGTGGGGTATAGCAGGATACCTTGTAGGAGATCACCTATTTAAGTGTGAGGATGGCCGTCTCAAATGAACGCACTTAAGAATCCAAGTGTGTCCAAGGCCACAACGGACAAAAACGTAAGAATGAAAACGAATAAGAAGAGTTATTGTGTTGATATCATTGTCTTGGCTTACACTAAACACTGACGGTTCAAGACATCACGTTCACCGCGCAGTAAGTAAGTCCGATGGTTTCAACTAGGGAAGGTTCAAAGTGAAAACTACCACTCCTGATGCAATATCTTTTCGCTGAAATATTGCTGAAATGTATGCACCTTGTGCGTGCGCCACAATCTCTCTTTCATAGAGGGGATTGTTGGAAATTTGCCTTTGGCGGGGAGATGCGTCCACCCATCTTTGATGAATTAAACACTAGTGTTCCGCATGTTGGAGACCTTGTCTCTTCGCATATGCATGATCTACGAAGTGAGTAGATGACCGTAGGGCCAAGAATCGTCAAATTTCGTTGAGAAATGAAAGAGATATTGGTCCACGAAGTAAGGTGTTTGAGGCATGAAAATGTGGTGTGGGACAAATCTACCACATCGGTGGGAATAGGAAGAATTGCTCTCTATATAAGTCTTTAATGTGGTAAAGGGTTTGGATCCCCAAGGGGTATCCCATGTGTTTAAAGGAGGGAAGACCTAGATGTGCTTAGGTTCAAGGCTATGCCCACACGCGCGTCGCCGCCGCCCGTCCCGTCCGGGCTCAGGCTCGGGTCACGGATCGTGGGTCGTGGGCTGTGGGCTGTGGGGACTTTCTGATATTATATTTTTGGACCAGAGGACTTTGCCAGATGTACAGTTTGATCCCAGAAGTTTCTTATATACAGTTTGGTCCCTGAAGTTTAATATTTTACAGTTTGGTCCCCAGAGTTTTGGGAAGGTGACGGTAGGCAGAAAACTTTCTGCCTACCGTTGGACTGCGTTTTGTAGCATTAACCAGTCATTACTTGGCTGATTAACTCTCCATTAACAGCCCATTACTTGGGCAATTGAGCAGCCTCCTTCAAGACCTTAAATCAGCCTCACTAATGGCATTAAACATGTCATTTACAGCCCTCCTAATGGCCATTAACAGCCATGTTTGGGCAGTTGATCAGCCCCTCCTCCATGCTATATATTGAGCCTCTTTTGGCTCAATTCGTGGGCAGCAAACAGGCAGAAAACACACTGAAAACAGTGATGGAAATACACTGCACAGAAGGCTGAAAACAGTGAGGAATACACTGGAAAAATAGCCACAAAATATCTCAAAATAGTGAGCAAATTGTGACGAAAATCAGTGAGCAAACCCACACATATACACAAGATATACACTACAGAGACACACTATATACACAGAGACAAAAGAGAAGAGTATTGAGAAACTCTTCCTTCCTATTCCATATCTTCAGCAAGTCGAGTCATATTTGTTTTATTCGACAGGCTCAACCTATTGGCTTTGTAGTGTTAAGATTAAAGTGTTGTTTTATCTTGGGAGACTATTGCCCGCTAACGTAAAAGCATATATACGGGGAAATCTTGTCTTAAGGATAGAGGGCTATCCTCGACTCAACACACAACGTTGTAACCATCCAGATTTAATTGTTTCTTGATTTCAGGATATCATCATTCAAGACACAACAAACATGCGTCAGTTCTCAACATTGGCTTTGCAAGGTGATCAAGATTCAAGACACAACACAATGCCGCAGTTTTGAAGATTGACCATTAATTTATCCTTTCGAGCATTTGTAATAGTTATTACTTCGCGTACAGCTCTATAAAGTATAATAGAATACCAACAATAACTAACAAGTATTTACATTTCAATTCAATTTTGGTTGTTTCATTACATTTCATTATTATAATATATGTGGATTTATATGATATTTATGTAGTCTTTGATAAGTGATTGTTTTTAGTACTATTCTGAATATTAACGAATTCAACAATCGCTTGAAAAGACACTAGCAACGTATACTGAATATAGAACGAAAATAAATTGAAAATTATAAAGTTCGGAAGAAGAAAATGATATAAGTATAATGGTCAAAACAAATTTAAAATATTACGTTTTTGCAAGTCTCGTACCTAAACTATCAGTTGTTTTTGTTTCCTTCCAGAACCATGATGGGCGCAAAACACAATATAGTTTAAGCGTTTCGCTAGTCAAACATAGTATAGTATTTAGATCGTCTTCACATGAATTAGTATAAATAATTATTCAGACAAAACTTGCTTAGTATTATTCAGGTGATCAAAACTTGAGTTTGTTGTGGTTATAAATCACTATTACCGACTACAAACATAATTAAAGACAATTGACAATGAAAGTAAAAAAATTACTATTAATATGAGAAGCCAGGGAAATGGAGAAGACAGATGCAAGTTTTTTGCAATTAGCACTGATTCATTTTATCATTCTGTAGAAATATTTATTGAGTTTTTCGAATTCAATAAGTAATTAATTTACTCAAAAATCTAATAAACCTCTTCCGATTATTTATTCAGATTCCACAAATTAAACTATTGCACATCCCGAGAATATTCAAGAACTATGGATAGAAATAGATCTTCGGACGACTTCTCACGAATACCGTCAGCTAATAACCCTAGATAAATTATAGAAGAGTCTCTTCCGATTAATCAACAGAATCATTCAATCAAGAGCTAAATCATATTTATATTAAGATACTTCACAAAGACGACTTCTTACTATTAAAGCATCCAACAATTTCTCAACAATCAAGTAAACCTACTATCCATGAGTTCAAGACCAATGAAAAGCCCTGTGAACATATGAAAGAAAACGTCTCTTTTTTCTTTACCCGTTTTATAGTTTGCTTGACCATTTTTTTTTTTGGAAGGTCAAAAGTATTTTTTTTTTTAAAAGTGAGGTGTTTGGTCAAACTTTTGGAAGTAAAGGAGTAATAGAAAATTCAATTAGCTAAAATATAATGTTGTGTAAATAGAGTAAAATTAATTTTTTATTATATATAATTTGATAAATATATTTATTATTTTTAGTGTATCATAATTCAACTTCTTCCTTTTATTGATATATAGATTAACAAGCAGAAAAACTAACGAGAAAATGTATCATACAGGCTATCATCAATTGCTTACCAATTGTATGTATCTTTTTTTGTAATTAGATTTAATTTTTATTAATCAGCAAAGTGAAACCATAACAATTTCACACTTAGGCCATCACAACCAGCTGTCGTTGTTTTTTTTTTTCTTGGTAACAAACCAGCTGTCTCAATTAGTAAAATTATCTAAAACACTTTCTTTTACCAAATGTATATATCACTGTGGCACTTGTGATATGAAAAAAACTTTAATTTATTTCATTAATGCAATTTGACCATATGGTAAGAAGATCTAAGTCAATTTACTCTTATGAAACAATTTAACCGCTATATAAAGAATGAATCTTAGAAGCAAAGACCAACACATACGGAGAAAACTCATATTCCTTTTAGTTTCAACATGAATAAATTTCATCTCTTTGTGTTTGTTGTTGTTCTTTTCCTTCTCAATATATCAATCGAAGTTACTGCTGTCAGGATTGAGAATGTTTCAACTAAATCATTAAAAATCAAAGAAATTTTTCGATCTTTGACCGAGAAAAGAATTTCAGATTACTTTAAGGGATCCTTGCGCTCAGCTCCTCAGGGGCCAAATCCAATACACCACAATGCCCCTCCAGCCATACCCGAAATAAAATTTGTTGCGTCCAGATCCAATACAACAAAGAGTTAACTTTTGGGTTTAAAATTTCATATGATGTAATAACTAACAAGTATTTACATTTCAATTCAATTTTGGTTGTTTCATTACATTTCATTACTATAATATATGTGGATTTATATGATATTTATGTAGTCTTTGATAAGTGATTGTTTTTAGCAATTATCTCTGATTCATTTTATCATTCTCTAGAAAATTTATTGATTCTTTCGAATTCAATAAGTAAGTAGTTTACTCAAAAATCTAATAAACCTCTTCCGGTTATTTATTCAGATTCCACAACTTAAACTATTGCAAATCCCGAGAATATTCAAGAACTATGGATAGAAATAGATCTTTTGACGACTTCTCACGAATACTGTCAGCTAATAACCCTAGATAAATTATTGAAGAGTCTCTTCCGATTACTCAACAGAATCATTCAATCAAGAGCTAAATCAAATTTATATTAAGATAATTCACAAAAATTCTTCTTACTATTAAAGCATCCAATAATTTCTCTGTTGGAAATTTATTAATGTGGAATTAAGTATATCCCATTATTTATGTCTCAAACAATTGAGGCCCCGCACGTCGGAAACGTCGTTTCCACACACGTGCACACCTTTGGGCTGATTTTGGAGCATTGAATCTCAATTACTTGACACATGAATTCAGCCAATTAACCCCTCTCAATAAGTGTCATTACATGGCTATTGAAGGTCATTAGTTGGCTAGTTGAAGGGTCATCTCATTACACTATAAATTGAGGCATTTGGCTCAATTGTTCATTACACTTAGAAATATTTACAGAATTTGCTAACATATTCTTCTTCCTCTCTAGCAAGTTTACTACACTCAAAGTTTTTCAAGAGTAACACTTGAGTTTCCTTTGCTCGATTGGTAAGTTGTTGTTGACTATTGACCGACAACGTAAAAGGAGATATACGGGGCAATCTTGTCTTAAAGACAGAGTGTCATCACTCGACTCAGCAAATCACACAAGGAGTTTGTTTCATTCTTGATTTCCAGTTTTGTTGTAATCTTTGGTTTATCCTTTCTAGCAATTGTAATATTTATTTACTTCTCGTTCCCTGCAATTGTTGTATCCCACATTCTCAACAAACAAGTAAACCTACTATCCATGAGTTCAAGACCAATGAAAAGTCCTCTGAACATATGAAAGAAAACGTCTCTTTTTTCTTTACCCATTTTATATTTTGCTTGACCATTTTTTTTTTTTGGAAGGTCAAAAGTGTTTATTTTTAAAAAGTGACGTGTTTGGTCAAACTTTTGAAAGAAAAGGAGTAATAGAAAATTCAATTAGCTAAAATATAATGCTGTGTAAATAGAGTAAAATTAATTTTTTATTATATATAATTTGAGAAATATATTTATTATTTTTCGTGTATCATAATTCTATTTCGTCCTTTTATTGATATGTATATATTAACAAGCAGAAAAACTAACGAGAAAACTTATCATAGAGGCTATCATCAATTACTTACCAAATGTATGTATCTATTTTTGGTAATTAACTTTAACTTTTATTAATCAGCAAAGTGAAACCATAACAAATCCACATCTAGGAAATCACAACCAACTATCTCAATTAGTAAAATTATCCAAAACACTTTATGTTACCAGATGTATGTATCAGTGGGGCACTTGTGACATGAAAAAACTTTTATTTATTCCATTAATGCAATTTGACCATATGGTGAGAAAATCTAAGTCAGTTTACTCTGAGAAAATAATTTTAAAAGATTGAACCGCTATATAATGAATGAATCTTAGAAGCAAAGACCAATACATACGGCGCAAAATCATATTGCTTTTAGTTTTTACATGAATAAATTTCATCTCTTTGTGTTTGTTGTTGTTCTTTTCCTTCTCAATACATCAGTAGAATTTGTTGCTATCAGAATTGAGAATGTTTCAACTTCAAGAAATCCTTACACTTAGCTCCTCAAGGGCCAGATTCAATACACCACAATACCCCCTCCAACCATACCCGAAACAAAATTTGTTGCGTCCAGACCCAATACAACAAAGAGTTAACTTTTGGATTGGAAAATTTCATATGATGTAATAACTAACAAGTATTTACATTTCAATTCAATTTTGGTTGTTTCATTACTATAATATATGTGGATTTATATGATATTTATGTAGTCTTTGATAAGTGATTGTTTTTAGTACTATTATGAATATTACCGAATTCAACAATTGCTTGAAAAGACACTAGCAATGTATACGGAATATAGAATAAAAATAAATTGAAAATTTTAAAGTTAGGAAGAAGAAAATGATACAAGTATAATGGTTAAAAACAAATTTGAAGTATTACGTTTTCGCAAGTTCCATACCTAAACTAACATGTGTTTGTGTTTCCTTCCTGAACCATGACGAGCGCAATTCAATCTATTAACGAATTTAAACAATTAAATAAGAATCTAATCTAAAAACATCGATCACTATATCATGTATGTCAAAACCCTATAACAAAACTACTCCATAATAGAATAAAAGAACATAGAAGAAATAGAGCTAGAAAACATCACAACCGACGATTGATTCAAATTACCGTATTGAATCGAATCGTGATGGAAAGTAACGAATTCAGGCGTCTGAACTCTTCTACGCGCCTCCAATTCAAAAGTCCCGTCCAAAACGTGTTTTCTATGTTTTTATAAAATATCCTGAAATTGGCCTGCCGCCCCTCACAGTGTGTCGCAGCAAGCCAAATATTCAGCAGCCACGTTTTTCTCTCAGGATGGGTTGTTGGTTGCTAGCGCAGGCGCCGCGGCTGGCTTGCCTCCTACCTCATCTATTTTGTTCACTTTTTAGTATGCATAATCAGTTCTCGAACCCCGAACTTGATTACAAATTGTTATTTGAACTTCTAATCAAACTTTAAAGTCGCAAAATCTCCTTTTAAGCTACAAAAATGTATGTTTGCTCAAGAACAAGTCCTACAGAAGAAACGCACATAATAATATCACGACCCAAAATCATATTTGTGCAGTGAGGGCACCTACCATGAACCCGTAGGCGAACTCCATCCATACAAGACAAAGTAAACAATATATATAATGCGGAAAAGTAAAAGACACCGAAAGTATTGCCAAGGTCTTAAATGATTAATACATAATGGCTAAGTCACATTCCCAAAATATGGTTGTCACAAGCACAAGACCGGCTAAATAAGATTTCAAGGTCCGAAACTTAATACATAAAGTTTTTTAAAGTAAAGTGAGACAAAAAGTAAAATATATAGGATGTCCAGTACTTGGAACACATCTACAACTCACCCTAGACTCCAAGTAAGTTCTTCAATAGGATCGTGCCGCTACGCTGCACTCGGATCTGGATAAGTACCTGCACACAGAAGGTGCAACAAGTGTAGAGTGAGTACGGGAAACACGTGTACCCAGCAGCATCGTCGATCGACCCTAACTATAGCGGTGGTGAGGATTGATACTTTTGATACTTATCTTCTCGCTTAGTTAGATAAAATATACAACTTATACGTATTACATTCATTTAAGTAAAGATTCCACAAACAATCGAGTCATAAAGTACATTACTTTTCAAGGATCGTATTAAGGTTTCCAACTTTACCTCAATTAGCATAAATTTAGCAATAAGGTTCTAACATATACCCAAATCAGACATCTAAACCCACATAGATTCCACCTTTTCATCACTTTAAGCAGGTTTACTTTAAAGATTCAACCTTCACATCAATTAAGACACATACGTTCATAAATATTCGACCTTTACACAATTCAAGGCAATATGTTAATAAGGATTCAGTATTTCTATCTTTTAGGACATGTATCATCATAAAGGTTCAATGTTTCCATCTTTATGTTAAGGACACCCATAAGATTCTATCTTTCTCTCTTTTCAAGAGAGTAAAACCATAAGAATTCCATATTTATACTCGTTGCACTAAAGAAGTTGTAAAGATACTATCATTCTTTCCTTTTTACGCAAGTGAACCACAAAGGTTGTACCTTTATATCAATCGAGCACATATGACAAGAAGTTCACATCAACAAATATAAATGATATGAAATGCAAATGATATGTATGCTCTGCAATAGCCATATGCACCTGATATACACAGGCTCCTGCAGTAGATTTCATGTGACCCTTGGAGGACTCATGAGGTTCATATACCCGCCCAGTTTCATTTCCCATCGAGTCCCAGCTTTGTGGCTATAATATCATCATTATCATCACTCTTACCGTGTATCATATCCAATTAACCGGCCTTCAAGACCCATTTTCAGTATCTCATCAATCAAGTGTCAATAATTTCAAGAATGTATGAAATGGATATGTGTAAACCATGCAGAAGCATAAAATTACATCAATTAACAATATGAGTTCCTTTTCAAAGTTTAGATGAGTGTAGAGTCATGAATGCATGACAGGTCAAAATCACAAAATCTACCATAAATGGCTATTGTAGCCCAGATAATCAGCAATCAAACCAATCTAAGTGGATTTATGCACCACGCTCACAACCCGAAGGCTAAACACATAGTCATTGTCACATATATAACTACTTTACTTTTTAATTAACCTTTTAAGTACACTGATACCCGCACAAGCGCTCGTCACCTCACGAGTACGAGACCCCCATATCCCCATTATACCCCTTCATTAATTGACCAACACATAACTTATACTAAGGTCTAGTAAGTCTCAACTTGTCTTATTTTGAAGTCTCATAGCTCACGAATGATTCCAAACTCGATCCGCGTAAAGATTAAGCCTCCTGAAAGCTCCATTGTGTCCAAATGCACAGAACAAGTCTAATCTAGTCAAAATAGTAATCTACAAAGTTAGAAGAGACCAACGATGCCCATACTGTTACACTTTATTTTAGAACCCAAAAATGGACCTAGAAAGACAACCTCGAGCCCACAAGGGTAAAACTTGAATTTTATTGTAAAATCAGTTTACCCGTAGTCTAATTAGTAAGAATCTCGAAAATCTTTGAAACTCATTCACAAATCGACCTTCAATTTGATAAATTACTTGAAAACGTATTTTCATGGCAAACCCTAAATTTCTAAGCTCAAATCATGAATTCTATGATGAAATTCCGTAATAATTTAAGGTAGAACTGTAAATTAAATGTTAGAAACTTAGCCTCGCGAAGAAACATGAAAATCCTTGAAATCACCCAAATCCGAGCTTCCAAACTCCCAGAATCCCGAAATCGAAATATGAACAATGAAATACGAAATGTGTTATATTCAGTTCAGGCCCAAAAATACCCTTCGCGAACGCGATATCCCATCGTGAACGCAAAGGGTTGCCCCGACCCGGACCCATCGCGAACACGATCGGCTTGTCGCGAATGTGATGCCTTAGCTACGCGACCCTTCACGAATGCGACGACAGGCTCGAACGCGAAGGCCAAAACTAGCAACTGAAACACCAGATTTTTCTAGTGTCTCCCAAACTTGGAATCACCACCCAAAATACATCCGGAACCCCTCGAACACAAATCAAATATGCATTTCAATCATAAAATACGCTCCAGACTTGCTCGAGCACTTGAAATCCCTGAAAAATATCTCCTTGACCCGAGTTTGACCAAGGTCAACTCTTAAGTTATAAAACTCCTACTTCTCAACCAACTACCCAAAATGCACCCGATTGTCTCGGGAATCATGTAACTCATCCCCGCAAGTCATAAATACTAATATGAAGCTACGAGAAGGGTATTCTTGAAAAAAATAAGTTTAAAATCTCAAAACCACCAAACGGGCATTATAAAGTACACAAATACTCCATTTTAGCTCAATCACGATCAAAGTGTAGTCAATAAATATATGAAATATAACTAACAATTCATGTTTTTATCCTATCATAAAATTATCACCAACTATTTATCAAAACACCTCAAAATTTATGAGTCAACTGTCACGTTGATGGAATTTTATGGGCAAATTAAGTAGTCACACGCCTTTTGGCTATTGTATTCAAACATTTGACCTAGTCAGCTTCGAGGTGTGTTTTGTTAAATAGTTAGTGATTGTTCAGCTAGGAAATGCAAACACCTGATAGTTTGCTAGGAAACTCGCAAAAAAAGGATACTTCATGTGTGTGTTTTTTACCATTATCTCTATTTGAAAATTACGTAAAAAGTACTACAAGTCACAATGATTGAAAAGTCAAAATATTGAAAAGGTATATGAAAAAAGTATGGTCAAAGAAGACTTGTTTGAATCTCAAAATTTGTAAGGAGCCACATACATTGGGACGGATGGAGTACTATTCAAATACACTTATTGTATTCTTATAATTTGGTCAAACACCTCAACTCTCTTAAATAAGTATATTTTTACATTTTATGAAAATTGTTTTAGCTATCCAAAAGCTTGATCATATAAGTTGTACATTTAATTAGAACCATACATTTTAAAGCTAACACGTGCGGAAACACTCAGCGCAAAAAATCAAAATTATTGTAGGAATTTAAATTATATAAGTTGTCAGTATAAAATATATTTATATTGTCACGACCCCTTTCGGGCATCATGGTGGCACCTGCACTGTCCCCACCAGTAGGTGAACCACTTACTAACCCAAGCAAATAAGAGAAATAAATACTAATTATAAAATATTGAATCTACTTATTACATTTCCTAGATGATCTGCTCTAGTCAGTACAAGAGCCACTACATAGCGGAAAGAAAATGTCTGAAATATTGTCTTAAGAATAGAAATAAGACAAGAATAAGAGGGGAGAATCCAGGGCTGCTGAGGATAGGCAATCTCACCCTGAAATCTCAAGTCCACAGCCTCAGACGTCAGGCACGAGGTTCAGCACTAGTCGACAACATTGTATCTGCGTTAAAAATGAAGAAAGTGTAGTATGATTACACGACGTACCCCTGTAAGCATCATAGGTAGACACCGATGGATAACATGTAATAGACATAACATCATAGGCAATGTTTAGTAGAGTCTCGCAGATAGGTACATAGACGTACGTACCCATCTTGGAGAGGCTATAAGACATCTAAAAAATCTTCTGTTCTTTTATTTTTTATTCTACTTCGTTCAAATTGGTATCTAGTCGATTCCAATTGGTGTCTATTCTTGGCATATTATGAGGAAGGAATGCATATTGAAATCATACCTAGAGGACCTCGAGTGAATTTCGGCTGTCGCGTGAAGTTTTAAACTTAGCAGAATTTCTAGCTTCAGGTGTCTCGCCTTTGCGAGAGTTTCCCCGCATCTGTTTAGCCGCACCTGCTCAAGGTGCGCCGCAGGAGTGTTGTTAGTAGAATAGGCCAGAGGCCGCATCTGCGTGATATTGTCCGCAAATGCGAGGTCGCGTTTGTGAATATGGTTCCGCAAAAGCGGACTCTTGCCGATGGAATAAAGCTCGCATGCGTTAGCTAAATTGTGTAGAAGCAAATTCGCACCCCCGACGGGTGGCCTACCTCTGCGAAGCAACTGGGCAAACCAGTAGCTTTCTTTTCCCCTATTTTGACACTGTATCCATGCCTCAAAAATCTGATGCTAGCTAACATTCTTACATATATAAAATCCCCGCAAGGGCACAAATCTAGCATATAAGGTCCCGGCAAGGGCATAAATCTACATCCAAAACAAGAGCAGGGAAAGAAAAAAGTATGCATCATCCAACTATTACAACCCAAAACAAAGTACAAATAAAATGTCTGAAGGAAAATCAAAAAGACTGAAACAAGAACTGCAAGAGGAGCTCATGAATGACATGACGAACTTTGTGCCTCATCCTCATCACTGGAGTCATCAGAATCCGTATCATCGTCCGCTGACAGAAAAAAGTACTTCTCACTATCGTATGTAGCCTTGACCGAAATCTTCTTGTTCGGATTACCCCACTTGAATATGGACTTGAAACCTCTCCAAGCCTTCACCATGAGCTTACGGTTTGACTTATTCTTCTTCTTCTCCGTGTCGAAATCTCGACGGAGGTCAGCTTGTATTGTGGCCATCGAGCAGTAAGTAGTCTCCGAAAGCCTGACAGACTCGGCAAATTTTTTGTTAGTCTAGGCGTGCTCCATCTGAGCATCCATGTATATCGTCATCTTCTCCTGAGTAAGCCTGACTGAACCATCTGCAGGGCCACTGGGAATCTGAGACACCAAGTCTCGGATAGTCTGCAGCTAAGTACCTATGTCTCCCAATGGTCCCTCCTACTGAGAAAGGACTCACCCACGCTCATCTCAATCTTCATCTTCTTATGTCGCACGGCACTATCTACTCCGGTAACCCTCAAAAGGTGGAAGGGCTTGTCAGCCTTTACCCAATTATCTGTAGGGCAATCCAGCACTCTATCCCGTCTACACAACTCTATAATCATAGAAGGAAATATCAAACTCGGGCTATCCTGGATGAGATACACTTGCAACTCCCACACCACGTGTAACCAACATTCACCGGAACATCGTTTAGCAAGCAAGCAATCATCAGCGCACGATTGTACGTGCAATCAGTTATGTTGCCGAAAAGAAAACTCGATTGTTTATAATGTACTATCATATTTTTACCTCAGTTGTAAAGTCGGCAGACTTGATCCCCTTCTTTTTGTTGGCCCAGATGATCGTCTTGCCAGGAGGGCACACTTTAGACACTAGACAGTCCCCAGAGCAAGTGTCATTCGCCTGCATCAGCTCTAGGGGGTGATTATCCAGACCGTAGAGATCGTTGAACTACTCAGCCCCAAACCTTACCCTCTGACCTTTAATAACAATTTTTGAATTTGTGAAGTTAGCCCGTTTCAAGTTAGCATAGAACTCACACACTTATTGATCATTTGCCTTGCACGGAGTTTCAATGAAAAAAGTCCAACCAGAGGCCTCTAGTCGGCCATAAAAGTCCAGTAATAACTATGGTACCTTATCCATGACAATACCTCTCTTAGAAAATAGCTTCTTGTCCAGTAAGTTTCAATAGTACCGGCGATCACAATCCAAAGACATGAACTGGGACGTGTCATAATCACCATCCGTTGTATTTACTCTAACTTTTTGAACTTGTACCACATTTTCGTTCACTTAGTGGTCCATTTCTGATAACTCAAGCACCTAAAAGGTGGAAACAAAGTTAGTCTGACATTGTACCCATCTCAAATAATTCATTACGCAGCAATCGGAGTGGCAAAATTGGAAAAACAAGTGCGGCAGATACCCGTTGCGAAGCTACTGGTTTTGCTGAAAATCTACAAGGTTCGCTCCTGCGGAAGTGGCCTCGTAGATGCGAGGCTGCTTCTGTGGAAATTTCTCCGCTTCCGCAAAATTCATAATTTAGAGGATCTTCGCACATGCGCATGATTTTGCGTAGATGCGGAACCGCACATGTGGCCCTTCCTCGAAGGTGTGAAAATTGCAGTCATCGTCCATAAATACAAACCCAGTCGAGGGATCCACTATTTTTGTCTAATTTTTTCTACTTTTCCCTAAGAACTAGTATGCATGTGTATTAAATGCGATTAGTAGTGATAAATTCTCAACAACATCCCCAAAATTTCAAAACATAACCTAACTAGTGTGTGAAGCCTAAAATAAAATTTTAGTCCAAAAACTCAACCTATTTCGGCCCCAAATCATGAACCAATACCCTTGCCACCCCAATCTTGTAATAATTTAAGAGGAGTAGAGAAAAATTTATCGACTTGTAGCCGACCGCGGAGAAAAAAAAAAAGAGTTTTTGGGTGGTTCCTCCTCCAAAATTGGGTGGTGTGTGAGAGTGTGTGAGAAAACCTTGAGTTTTGAGTAGGGTAGGGTTTTCGTGCGAAGTGTTGGAATCGTAGGGGGAGTTGTGGAAGGGTTTCTTGGGCATTTGAAATTTCTGCCATTTTCTGTATTTACGCCTGATGCACTGTTTCTGCTCCTGCGACCTTTTGTCCGCCTCTGCGATCTCGCTTCAGCAAAAGTTTCTTCGCTTCTGCAAAATTTTACCGTGTAATCATTGTCCGCTTCGGCGAGTTATCATCCGCTCTTGCGGATGTCGTCTTGCTTTTGCAATGTAATGGTCTTTTTCTAAAGGCTCATCCGCATATTTTTGGCCGCTTTTGCGATCTCGTACCTGCAAAGTTTGTCCGTAGATGCGTATACTAATTTTGGACTATCCGAACATCTTTGCAGTTATATTTGGAGTAAATTCGACACCGCTGTTATATGCGAAACTTATTGCGGGGCATCCATGAATCACCATAGCAATCCAGTCAAATTCCTCAGCGAGATCATATTTGACCAGACCATTTGATGGGTTCTTTACGGGTTAATAAGATGATTATTCGAGTTGGCGTTATCACCAGATTTGTTTTATGTTCAACTAGTGTCGTTACTTTCATTCAAGTTTAAGAATGCATTCTGACTTATCCTACGATCTTTGTTAAGGCTCGGTATTGTCTGGTCCAATCGTACTTTCCTTCTTTCGCGTCTTATCCCATTCGAGGACAAATGTGTATTTAATTGGTATCTAATGTAATGACCCACCCGGTTGTTTTGGGTTTCTTACTGTGCTCCGACCAAATTACCTTTTTCTCAATTCTTAAAACTGATGTCATGACTCGCATGGATGTATGGCATACACCTCATGATGAATTTGTCGTGGCTCTGGAGAAATAATCATAAGGATGAAAACCTCTTAAATTTGAAGTACGAAGAATTAACTTTCGATCAAAATTTTATGTACCGGAGTTCCGTTAAAATCGTCAAGTATGGGACGCCAAGGTACGACATAGTCGAGTTGTGTTTCGCTTTCCGAGGCTATCGGATGGGGTTGAGTCTTTAGCTTTACCATATGTGCTAATTGGGGGATGTTCAATAGGTGAAACACGTCAAGATAATGTCAAGTCAGAAATTTAGGGGTGCGAGTAAATTCAGTCAGTTGTTTATACGCGGGAAGCATATAGAGTTTTTATCGGGATTTAGAACTGGGAAAAATTGCCCCAGTGAGTATCTTACCGCACCTACAAAGTCGCTTCTGCGAAGGCCTATTCACAAATGCGAGAGTCTGGGAGGATGGATCAGGTCCGCTTTTACGGAGATATTACGTGGGTGCGTGGCCGCACCTGCGACTAACCTTTCGCTTCTCCGAAGTTCCTTAGGACTAAATAAAGCCATTCCTGCGGACATCCTTTCGCAGATGCGAGGTCGCTTCTGCGGAGGATGGTCCGCAGAAGCGAAAGCGATTGTAGATAGATTTCTATTTTAAAACAATATTCCCCATTTCTAATCCTACATTTGCGAAGCTTACTTTTGGGAGCTATGGAGCTAGTTTTGGGCATCTCAATGGATATTTCAAACATCAATCTTTGGGTAACTTCCTATACCTTTTCATTATGATTAACTAGTTGATTTTATGTTCCATTTCAAGCTTTTTTTTATTAATTGGGAGGGATGTACCTAGGGTTTCCTAAAAAATTCCAAATGAGATCCTTCTATAAAAATTGGAAACCAATATGTGAACTTTTATGATTCATTTTAGATGGTAAAGACTGTAAACCAGGGAGGAGTTATTTTGGGGTATAAATCTCTATTTTTTTATACTTGTTGATTATGAAAAGTTGGGGTTTCATGAAAATGAGTTTTTACAATAAATTATCAAGTTTAGGGTTATTTGTAGATGGATTTCAAAGACTTTCGGGATTCCTACTAATTAGACCGTGAGTATCGCATTTCTAGACTAAAGTTCCTATTTTGCCCTTATGAGTCCGGGGCCGCTTGGGGGCCGAGTAGTTGATTCCCGTTGAGTATTTATCCTTATGTGTTATGAAATGTATGGGTTAACGTAGGACTTATATATATATACACCTAGACTACGACCGTCCAATAGTACTTCGGAAGAACAATGTTGGCATATGAGTTCGTGGCACCCGCTTGGCAATGAAATAGGCTACGGTTTTCTCTTTTAGACTTCGATAGAAGCATGAATTTAAATAAATATTGAGAGGTATTAAGTGTGATGGGGTCCCACCTAAGTGATTGTGATGAGCGCTTGGATGGGTACTGGTGTTGAACTGTTTTCGGGGATTCATCCCTAGGGTTGATCCCGACTGTAGTTGTGTAGGCTTGTCGCCATTGTTGATATTATTTGTTTTTGTTGTTTAAATTACTCATCACATATGCCTTCTGATATGAAAGACTTATTATATGGAATTATGTGCTATTAATAATCCTGAGGTATGTGTTATTAATCTCTTGAACTGGATTGCATCTCATACTTCATGCCTACTTGCCTTATTACTGTCTGCTATTCTGATATTGAAATTGAGTGGTGTGGAATGTTGTTGGTCTGTTGGGACTTGGAAACGAAGCTAATGATACTGTTATGAGATGGTTTGGAATACTATAATGATGATGATGATTGATATGGCTCAACAAATGAGTTTGATGCTCTAGCCAGACCGATGCATCATTTTGGCTGGTTGTGAGCAGTATATGGACTTCGCACGTCCCCCGTAGGTCATTACTATATGGCAAAGTCCGATAGAATGTGTATACGGATTGATTGAGAGGTACTTTTGCATTACATCATATTCATGACATTGCATAGATTTCATCTGCATCTATTCATGTTTGGTTGTTGGACATGTATACTGGTGTGAGTGATAAAGTCTGTATTTTATTCCTGATCTAAGGGATGAAGATTGAATCCTAAGAAGAAGAACTGCCTTAGTTGACAGGAAATCTAGATCACAAATTAATATCGTGCTTAGTGGTGTAAGTATCGTCACATGTGAGTTAGGTATGTTAAGTTAATCCTAAATGTGAGACTAATGATTGCATTCACCTATTAGAAATAACATGGTTAAAATAAGAGCTTGCATGTACCAATGTCCATATTGTATAGATAGTAGACTCCCAGCGAATTGGGGACTTGCCGGCCCGACCGACCCGACCCAAAAATCCATGGCGGTGGCTGCTTATAGTGACCATGAGCCACCCGACCCGAAAAAGCGGGGACCCGATCTTATGTAGGGTCGGGCCAGGGTCAGAATATTTTACTCGTCTGACCCGGCCCGACCCCGACCCGACCGGCGTATTTTTTTAATATAATTTATATTATTTTTCCTTCATTAATATTTATTTTGTACTTATATATATTTTTGTCATTAATAAGTGATATAATGCATATTTTTATAATATATGTATTGCTCTAATCTACATTGAGCTCGACATAAAATAAGATAAAAACGGTAGTTGATTATTAATTATATATTTATATTATTAGTCGTTCTGTTAATATCACGGAAGCATAATGTAGGGAGAGAAAGTAGTTGTAAATTGGTGAAACTTTAAATGGTGGTTATCATGAATACATTAAATGTGTGACGCAATACCAGTTCAAGAAACAAGCTTAAATAGGGCGACTGTGCAAAGGTAAAATCCAAATAGTTATAGGAAGACAATTCATGTCATATATTATGGACAATTTGGAGAGAAACAAATTTAAGGTGCTTTTGAGGATGGAGTTCTAAAAAATTTACGAAATTTATACCTTTCAGATAACAGGAAATTATATATGGGTTTAGAAGAAGCACTGAAATTCACGGACCGGTTACATGTTTGAAGGACTGTATTCTAATGGTACCTTTGAGGCTTTGACAGTAACCATGAGGTACTACAAACATGAATTAATATTATTTTGCTTATCAAAATATGTAAAACAATATCCAATGATGTTTTGGACCAGTACATGGATTTTTGAGAGTTGTTAGGAAGGAAAGAGTAGCAGTTTGTTTGATTGGTCTCTGGATGAATTTTTGTATCCTTCTGTACCATCTTGGTACTCTTCCAATAAAGCTTTACCTCATAGAAAAAATATACTTTTTTGCTTACCAAAGAAAGAAAAAAGAAAGAGAATTGCAGTAGAAGAAGAAAATTTTAAAAGGAATCTTAACATATGAAAATACAAAGTCATATGAAAATACAAAGTAGGTGTGACATTGCGTCTCAATCAATTTGTGTTTTTCTCCAAATCGATTTCTAATTTTCTTTTTCTTTAGTCAAGATCTCACGATTAACAATATATTTCAACGTCGAAATTTCGTGGTAATGTAGGGGTAAATCCCAATTTCAGTTTTGAAAATTCAATTTTTTAAAAAAAATAAAAAATTCCTCGACCCGACCCTGGCCCGCCAAAAAATTCCGACATGTCAGGGCCGACCCATGACTCGTAGGGTCAGGGCCAGGGTCGGGCATGCTTTAAAAAAAAAGTCACCCGACCCGAGCTTTGGACAAGTCTAATAGATAGTAACAAGGTGTATGAGTTAGATGGAATATAAGACTAACGGGTCTAATGTGTGTCTAATATATTCTTATTTGAAAGGTCTATGATGTGGTTGTTTTCCTTTAAGTGTTCGACTGTCCATACTAGAAAATCCAATGAGGTTTATGTGGTTAGGATAAGTGTGATTCAGATAATTGAATAACGTGTAGTGGACTTACTCCTATAAGAATTATGTGTTCTTCTGTGCTTGAGATGACTTAAGTGTTAAGTCATAGTTGTCGTATTCTGGGGTGATCCTGTGTTAGTAACAACTGCGTAGTATCTAGGATACATGTGAATCTACTTGATGTTAATATTTGTTACATGTTGTCTGTCATTGTCGGCCTACGGGGGTACATTGTGTACTCATGCTACACTTGTTACATCTTTTACGTAGATACAGGTACATTGATTGATCCAGGTTACATTTTTTTGGAGTACGTGGAGGCTTAGGGCGGGCCACTCATCATATCGGTGGCCCTAGTCTACATCTATGGTTGTACTGTCCTTATTATTACAAGGCAGTTATTAGCTTTACTTTCCTATTCATTTGTACTCATAGAAGCCCTTGTACAAGTCGGACCATGTTTTGGGAAAGGATTATTGTAAAGGTTGACTGATGTTTACAAGTTTTCTAATGAAACAGTTTTATTTCTCTATAACACTTATTATTATTCCACAAAGTTAAATGATTGTTAATAATTTTGGGGATGATTCGCCTACCGGGGGATAGTGTAGGTGCCATCATGACACGTGATTTTGGGTCGTGACACCTATCCACAATAACCCAAATGACATCAAACTTGCCCAACGTCTTCGGTAGCTCAACTACAAAGTCCATAGCTATTCTCTCTCATTTCCACTCGGGTATGGCATCCTCTGAGTCATACCGCCCGGTCTTTGGTGCTCATACTTAACCTGCTAGCAATTCAAACAGAGAGACACAAGCTCTACAATGTCCCTCTTCATCCTACCCCACCAATAGTGCTGCTTCAAATCACGATACATCTTCGTTACCCGAATGATTAGAATATCTGAAACTGTCATTTTGTCAATCCCCCAACACAAGGTACACAAACTCTCCCCTTGATCCTCAAGACTCCTCACTATCAAGCATAGCCTCCTTAGCTTCCCCTCGCATCACCTTTTCCTTGATCTTAACACAGTTTCACATCATCAAACTGTTGGGTCTTGATTTGCTCCAAAAGAGACGACTTCGCCTCAACACAAGCCAAAATCCTAACCGGTTTTAAAATATCAAGTCTCCAAAGTTGTTGGTCAAGGATTGGACCTCTAATGTCAAAGGACGCTTATCAACAATCAAACGCGCCAAGCTCCCCATACTCACCGTATTTCGGCTCAAGGCAGCCTCCATCACATAAGATACTATACTGATTTTTTGTTCACTATATAAATTTCTGATTCCTGTCATTTGGCCGAATCCTACTGATAACCATATGGACAGCTTTAAGGGTGCAAAACCAATATGGTTAATATGGTGCTTAAACTTTGTATCCAACTTTCTCTAGATTTTCATCAGCATTTCATGCATATTTTCAGATGTACGTTTAAGACTTCAATCCTTTTTACTGAATTACAGTACGCCTACAAGCTCCTCTTGCTTTGAAGTAAAAAATTTATGGACAGTCTGTTTTGATACCATTATTAAGTTGTATCTATCTTTTTAAATTTTCATATATATATATATGCATTTCGGACATGTAGTGTTTAAATTAGGCTTGACAAAATGAAATTTCAAACACAAATATCCGAAGTTATGTATAAGTAAAGTCCATGCACGTATGACACAATCACTCGAAATGCACAAACTACTATACATCTTAATACATAAATAGGAGCCTCAACTCTAAATGGTGGGAAATTATAACTTTCTGCGAGTTTATGAATCATTTGGCTGACCGTGGAGTGAAAAAAAAAAGGAAAAACTTTGAATATTGTAATCTTCCATGTCTTAAACATTTCTACGGCTAAGAATGTCATATAATTTAAATAAAAATTTAAAATTAAGTTATTATAAATATAATAGAAAAGGAATCACGCCTTCAAGACTCTAAAATTAAAAGCATCAGCATAACATGAAAAAGAGAATATTATGATGGTTTGCTTCAACTAGCCTAACAATAACCTCATAAATGCAATCAGAAAAAGAGCTGTCAATCGAAAACTCTTTAGATTTGTTAAAGTGCTTTATTACTCGCAAGTCGCAATGCAAGGAGACTAGAATAATTCCCCGTAATTTAAAGCAAAAGAGGAGCCAAATTGGTGAAGAAGTTGGTTTAGAGTTGCAGGTTTAACATTTTCCCACACCAAATTTAAGAAGCTTTAAGGTGGCACAAAATTCAGACGAACACAACTTAAAACAACGAAAATAAAAAATAAATATCTAACTCACAATGGTCCCTGCAAATCCTGAAGAATATTCCATAAGACCATAATCTTTTTCCATGACTATAATATCTATCTCACTCAAGGTAGTAAAGAACTTCGCATCGAGCAAATCCAATCAAGAAGATTTACTTGGGACCGATATCCTTCAGGGCATTAATCTGTTCCTCACCCATGGCTGACATAACAGACACGACAAGGTCTTTACCCTCAGCAAACCCATCCTTGATCTGAATTCGGCAAATTAAAAATAAATCAGTAACTGCATAGTGGTACACCCACTTTTCAAAAACAACAAATTATGACCGGGCAAAGTCTGAAAATTTTGTTCACTAAAGATGCCTCTTTAAAGAAACTGTTAAAAGTAGAGGTTCAAAGAGCTTTTTGCTTATAACTGTGGTGTCCAGGCCAACAGCTTGTGCCATAGAGATTCTATGACCTCGTGAAAGAATTAGAGGCTATACACAATTGACAAATGCTGTATACTTTGACCCAATTTACAACTTAGGTAGACATAGGCCAAGAAGATGTGCGCCTAAAACCAGGCCCGCAAATCATTAACTCTTAAAAAGAGTATCAGAGAGAACAGACATGTCGACTCTATGATTCAATCTCCGTGCACATAACCATGCTTGCTTCATTTTTTAATATCCAGAGCATCGGCTTAATTGTACACAGATCTATCTTTCTAACACTAACACGACTCTAAAAAAATTGTTTTTTTACAATGGTAAATTTGTTTTTATACAATGGTAAAGGCAATAAGCTTGCGCTAAAAGAAGATTAATCAGAGAAAATAGAAAACTGGAGACAAGAGTCTTAAGACTGTAATTTCCAGTCCTCTGGGACACCCAAAATACAACTTTGGATTATTAGATTACTAACCTGCGAAAGGAGGTTCTCATCAGTGGGAAGCCTAAGGTCATCCTTGGTGTTACCATTGTCAGTGAGCAGACTCACCTGTAATGTTGTGCAGCAAAATTAGACCACATCAATCAAAAATATATAAAGGAACAGGACAAGGGAATGTAGGCACATACAAATCCATCTTCGGAGATGTCAATAAGCTGATAATCTGTGCGATTAACATGGGGAACCTGCAATTAGAACACATAATTATTAATATGAGCACAAGGGGGAAAGGGGGCAAAGAACATATGGTGAGCAAGAAACGGAGAGCACACACATCACAATTGTGTGAAGAGGGAACAATATCCTCAAGCTTCTTTCCAGTGAAGATGTCAATGGCGACAAAATGACATTTGGCATGACCGTGCTTGCCAGTTTTGGATGTAGAGACTTCCACAACCTGTAATAGAAGCATCGAAATTAGAGATAGTGCTTACACTAGAACTAATGTAACAATGACTTAAAGAATAATAACAGAAAATGAATCTATGCTGCTATATATTTCAGTATGAGTCGAATCTACCATAACTGCACAGAATAACAGAAAACTCTAATTACAATGGGTATTAAAGAAAAACCAATCAAAGAAGCTTCTATCCACTCCACTCTATTCGGGCTGCTGCTAGTCACAAAGATGAAGCACAAAATGGAGTAAAACTCCAGCACCTCAAATTCCTAACTTCTAACAAACACACAAGAATATGCACACTCGAAATGAAAAAGAATCCTAATAATCACAAACAGTAATCAGGTCTAAATCCAAAATAATCACTGCATGAGCAACAGTAAGCAAACACATAGACCCAAACAACTTTTTTGGATAAAATTTAATTAATTGATATTAGACTGAAAAATCTACCTAGCAAGGTAGAGGTAAGGTTTGTGTACACTCTACCCTCCCAAGACCCCACATTGTGGGATTTCACTGGGTATGTTGTTGTTGATATTAGACTGAAAAAACATATACAGAAAGCAAAACCGACTAAAAACATAGAGAAAGCAAAAACCCCAAAACCAAGAGATGCAAACCAGAAAACCTTGCAAGGATGGCCAAGATGACAAATGTAATCGGTTAAATGAATCCTCTACATACATATCCACTCTGCTCACGGCAAAAAAAGGTTTCTCTAAATCTCAGGCTCATTTTTACACTCGAACAACTCACAATCTTAGGATCCATTTGGTCATAAAATTATTCACTTCATTTGAAAATCAGTAATTGGTTATGAACATACAAATCCATCCTGAGGTTCTATTTCAAATTTGAAAAATACTCCTAACTTATAACCTGTTTTCCAACTCACTTTTTTCGATTTCTATTTAAGTACATTCAAACATGAATATTATTCTGATTCTCTCCTTTACAATAAGTATAACCAAACAAAGCTCTATCCTCAAATATAACTCCATAAATTCCAAATAAAGTGAAAAATATTTGGAATCTATGGCCAAACACCTAACACATCTCAGACTTATTTTTACACTCAACAACTCACAATCTTAATCAATCATACGCACACTAAAACCACAGCGTATCAGATCTAAAATTCCAACAGTAAATACACCTGTAACACACAGGGTATCTTACGCTCCCCAAACCCCACTTGTAGGATTACGCTGAGTATGTTGTTGTAAATATGTAACACACACATATCAATCAAGCAACAAATCAATTGGGATCAGCTATACGAGCAACCCTACACATCAGCTATGTCCAAATAAATTACACACACTGAATCGGTTATACGTGCAACCTTACACATCAGCTATGTCCAAATAAGTTACACACACACACGAATTGGCTATATGCGCAACCCTACACATCAGCTATGTCCAAATAAATTACATACACACATATATACACACACACGCACATATATATACACACACACACATATATATACACACATACACACTGAATCGGCTATATGCGCAACCATACACATCACCTATGTCCAAATAAATTACACACACATATACATAAGCAAACTAAAAACAACAAATAATTTAAACCTTGCAGGGACGGCCTTTGATGACGATATAACCGCTCTTACGAATAGTACCAGCTTGCTGAGGATAAGTTTTTGATGCACCGGCGTCAGCCTTAGATTCAAACTGGTGCTCCTCGTCAGACATGCCTCAAATTCAATTCAACGGAGAGAAAAAAACAACAGAGCAAAATGGGGGCGGCGAGAGATTGTGAGGACTATATATGGTGGGCTTTAAAAACCTAAAAGGGCTTTGGGTAGATTTTTAGGGTTTTGTTTTTGATGAAATGATTGATACCTTTGGAGTTTGGACTGTCAATTAAAATAGGGCCATTTGCACTTTTGTGTAGGGGATTTAACCGATAAACCCAACTAAAATGCTATTGGTTTATCGTTTTGTTATTGAGTTAACGATTTGTAAATGATTTTATAAAAATTTTCATTGGGTTATTGATTCAGTTTTCTGTTTTAAAGATTTAATTAATAGTTAAATTAATAACCTAATAAACTTATATTAAAATTATCTTTTTAACTTTAATTATATAATAGTGACTTTAAATTTTAATTTTAAATACAAATCTTATTTCTAAATTCTTACGGCAGTCACGCTTATTCTCTCAACTCTCAATTCTCAATTCGCTTATCATTTGTACTCCGTCTGTTTAGAATGCATTAAACAATTTGAAAGTTCATTATCAATTGATGATTTACTGCTTGATTTCTACAGCGTGTGTTATTGTTTTTGTCTTGTAATTTGTGTAGACTTTATGCATGAAGGCAGTGTTTATATGAACACAAGATCTTATTTGTAACAAGTGGTTTTGTTGGTTGTTTAATTGGTCACATTTTATTCATGAAATAACAAATGAAAACAAGAGAAAGCAAAAATAATTAGCGGTGCATTTTCTTATCGGTTAAATCGAAGAAAAAAAATCTTGTGTACGTCACTGTCCGCTAGGCATAAGTTCAATTTTGAAGACCAGAAATTAAAGACAATCCCATTTGAAGGAAAATCATGCAATTTCTTCATTAAAATATTGTCATACTTGGTGTCAAATGGGTGGGTCAACCTGACTTTGAACAAATTAAAATTTACTGCATCTGTTTTAAAATATTTATCTAATTTTGATTTGGCACGGAGTTTAAGAAATTAAATAAGATTTTTGAATCTTATGACCTTAAATTAAAGATATGAAGAATATATCAAAATATCTTTTAATCTTGTGGTCTTAGACATAATAGATGGAAAGTTGAAATAAAGAGTTGACAAAAAGGAAAGAGGCAAACACTTTGAAACAGGCCAAAAAGAAAAGTAAGACAAACATTTTGAGAGGGAGGGAATATAAGTTAATTCATCTAATTTTTATTTAGTTGTAATTTCTTTATTGGTATAATTCATAAGTACCCTTTAACTATACTCAAAGTTCTAAGGACACACTTTATCTTTAGGGGATCCTATTACCCCTAAACTATTTTAAAGTATACTTTAATAAATACCACTCTAAGTACTTGTGCTTATCCAAATTAGATGTTCATAAAATAACACTTCTAGCTTCTCAATGTATTCTAATAGTGTTTTCGCTCATTTGTTCCTACTAGTCTCTCGACACATGTATTGTCTGTGGTTGTCGGATCATGTTGTCAAGATAATCGTATATGCTTGAGATTGGAGTGTACAGTTTTTTGTTAAGTAATATCAATATTATTAACCAAAAAAATTGACTTATATATTGTACACAAACATATACAATAAGCAATTTAGGAATGATAAATATAATATTGTCGTTGAATGGTGATTTGTTTACCGATGTCAAGATGATTGCATATCGTTTGAACCTATAAAGATGAACTATCAAATTTAGCTAGAATATGTATTCAATTTTATTATTTGTATGTTCATAATGTTGGAAATTTATCTTTGGTGGGGAGGTGCGTTCACCCGTATTTAATGACTTAAACACTAGGGTTCCGTATGTTGGAGGCTTTGTCTCTTCACACGTGCATAATCTACTATGTGAGTAGATGACCGTAGAGCCAAGAATCGTCAAATTTCATTGAGAAATGAAAGAGATATTGGTCCACGAAGTAAGGTGTTTGAGGCATGGAAATATGGTGTGGGACAAATCTACCACATCGGTGGGAAAGAAAGAATTGTTCTCTTTATAAGTCTCAAAATTGGCTAAGGGTTTGAGACCCCAAGGGGTAACCCATGTGTTTGAATGAGGGAGAACCTAGATGTACTTGGGTTCAAGGCTAAGTCCACGTGCGCGTCGCCGCCGCCCATCCCGGTCTGGGCTCGGGTCACGGGTCGTGGGCCTTGGGCTTCTTCTGATATTATCTCTTTGGACCCCAAATTACTTAATATTTACAGATTGGTCCCTGGAATTTCTGGAAAGCTGAAATTGGAAACGACGGAAGGCAGAAAGTTTCTGTCTGCCGTTGGAGTTGATTTTTGGAGCGTTAAAATCCATTAATATGCACCTTAACTCCTCCCTAACATCTCTTTTATGTTGCACATTAAATCAGTCATTACTTGGCTGATTAACTCCCTCACTAATGGTCATAAACAGTCATTACTTGGCCATAAACTGTCATTACTTGGCAGTTGAGGAGTCTCTCCTCTTATGCTATATATTGGAGCCTTTTGGCCCAATTGCAGAGACAAAAAAATACTACAATATACTACACATAAACAGAAGAGAGAACAACACAAATTCTGTCCAAAATGTGACTAGAAACAGTGGACAAAAACATAAAACTCTTCCTTCCTTTTCCACTCTTCAGCAAGTCGTTTCGTATTTGTTTTCTTCATCAGAATCAACCTATTTGCTTTGTAGTGTTGATTAGTTGTTGTTTTATCTTGGGAGACTATTGCCCGTTAACGTAAAAGCATATATACGGAGCAATCTTGTCTTAAAGACAGAGAGTCATCTCTCGACTCAGCCACAGTTGTAACAATCCAGATTTCGTGTTTCTTGATTTCAGGTTATCAAGATTCAAGACTCAACAAGCTTGCGGCAGTTCTGAATTGCCTATTTGTTTATCATTTCAAACACTTGTAATATTTATTTACTTCTCGTACTGTTTTACATATCCAACACATAATGCTTTAATTTCTCGTCTGAGTCTGACCGTTTCTCTTGCTTTGCTTTGCTTTGCTTTGCCTGTGATTATGGCATTATGCTTTGTCTTGAGCCGATGGTCTCCCGGAAATAGTCGTTCTACCTATCAAGATAGAGGTAAGGTATGTGTACACTCTACCCTCCCCAAACCCCACGTTGTGGGATTTCACTGGGTATGTTGATGTTGTTGTGCACATCGTTTAGTGATTAACTAATCTTGTTTATATAGTAAGTATACTTCGATAATCCGGGGAAAATGTACGATTAAAAACATTAGAACAATTATAAACCAAATGAGAATACAGAAGGATATGAACCACAATTTAAATGTTATGCCAGCACAAGTAGCTTTATTATGGGCCAAACACTTAAATATTAGGATTAAGTCACTAATAACAATACTTTTTGACAAACACTTTGTTAAACTAAATAAGTTAATAGTTTATTTCACTATATAAAAAATACCATTAATCTATTTCCACTTTTACTTTTTTATTAGCAATTTCGATCTTTGTTGTTTCTTTACTGATTTATCTTTCCTCATATATTTATTGATTTATCCTCTTCCCTCAAATCTTTACTGATTTGTCTTCTTCTTCATCTGTGATTGCATCAACATGTTTAAGTTTGTGTATTTCGTCAACAATTAAACTTCTTGAATTTTTTTTTTCTTATCAATCCTAACAATAAAGGTGAATTATTTATCTTTACTCAACATAAACTTGCAGTAGTACATGGAATCTTCCTTGTGCAACATTTTAAAAAATTCATATGTTAATAAAAATATCCTTAAAACTTGTAATTTTAAATATCATATGGCATGTCTATGGGCTATGGTTATAAGAGTATTTAATAATAAAAAAAACGCTAAAGTTTAAAGTTAGAGAGTTTTAAAATATTAAATTTATAAGTAAATTTCATCTTGAAATGGAACGGGAGAAAGATATAACTGTAAGAATTCTAGGGTAAGTAGATTATTTTCCTCAATGTATTCATCTTTCAATGGTTCAATATATACACACAATATACATCAATTAGGAAGAGTCAATCATGCCTAATCTTCCTAATCAATTCCTAATAATCTTCTACCTAATTTACATAATATTCCTAATTAACATTTTACTACCTACCATATATATAATATGATACTACATTAATACAAAATCCTAATATTATTAACATAATATTCTAACACTCCCCCGCAGTCGAAGCTGGAGGGCGGTGAATGCTGAGATTGTCCCTAAAATCTTCAAATAATATCAGCGGAAGTCTTTTGTGAAGATATCTGCGATTTGATGTCGCATTGGGACATGCAGCACCCGAACTTATCCGCGAGCCACCTTCTCACGTACAAAGTGAATATCTAACTCAATATGTTTAGTGCGTTGATGGTGGATGGGATTCCCTGAGAGGTAGATTGCACTAATATTATCACAGTATACTATTGTTGCAGTCGGAATAGGGCAATGAAGTTCAAGTAATAGGTTCCGAATCCAATATGAGTCAGATACAACATTGGCCACAACACGATATTCTGCTTCAGCACTTGAGCGTGATACTGTGGCCTGCCTTTTTGAGGACCATGAGATTAAATTGTCACCAAGGAAGACGCAATACCCGGAGGTGGATCGTCTTGTATCCGGACAGCCTGCCCAATCTGCATCAGTGTAAGTAACAAGTTTGGAAATAGAGGACGGGTATAGATGTAATCCATACTCCAGAGTGCCCTGAATATATCGCACAATGCGTTTCAGGGCATGCATATGTTCTTCCATTGGATTATGCATGAATAGACACACTTGTTGCACTGCATAGATAATATCTGGCCTGGTGAATGTGAGATATTGTAAAGCTCCTGCTAGGCTGCGGTATAACGTTGGATCAGCAAAAGGTTTGCTAGAGATGGCACTCAATTTTGACTTTGTGTCGACCGGAGTTGCCGAAGGTTTGCAGAAAGCCATCCCAGCTCGTTCCACAATTTCTGATGCATACTTCTTCCGGGAGAGGAACAATCCACCTGTATGTCGGGTCACGGCAATCCCTAGAAAGTAGTGGAGTGGGCCAAGATCTTTCATAGCAAATTCAGAACTAAGCTGTGACATGATATTCTTGCGAAGAGAGTCTGAAGATGTTGTTAGAATAATATCATCCACATATAGAAGAAGATAAGCAGTATGATTACCCTGATGATAGATAAACATGGAATTATCTGAACGGTTGTGCGAGAAACCCATGCGTGACACAAAATCCGCAAACCGTGCATACCAAGCCCTAGGGGCCTGCTTGAGGCCATATAAGGATTTGTTGAGCAAACACACATGATTGGGATATCTAGGATCCATGTATCCCAATGGTTGGTGCATGTAAATAGTCTCATTAAGGTGTCCATGGAGGAAGGCATTTTTGACATCTAATTGATGAAGTGACCATCCTTTTGAGAGAGACAGGCTGAGAACTGTTCTGATAGTTGCAGGTTTGACCACTGGACTGCATGTTTCCCCGCAATCTATACCAACCTGCTGTGTCTTTCCATCACCTACAAGACGGACTTTATGTCGCTTAAAAGTTCCATCAGATTTTTCTTTATGGCTGAAAATCCACATAGATCGAATTATTTTAACATTAGATGGACGATGTACTAAATCTCATGTCCTATTTGTAATTAGAGCATGATATTCATCATCCATGGCCATTTTCCAATTCGGATCTTTTAGAGCAGATACTGGTTTACGAGGCAAGGGTGATTTTGAGACCTGGGTGTGAAGGCTATATTTTGCATTGGGTTTGACAATTCCATATTGACTAAGGGTGATCAGACGGGTTGTTGGGCCAGTGGACTGGACGCCACTGACCGAGGAGTGAGAAACCGAGGGGCTAGTGGGCTGCACTGATGGAGATTGACTTGGTCCCATTGGGGCTGCCTGGCCCAATGGACCTGAATTACGGTGTTCAACACTAGTAATAGGTACCGGGCTATGAAAAAATGTGTTAGATACGAGAGCTTATCATTATCTAAAAATCATAGTTAGGGGTCCCGGTGGCATGTAACTTAGCAAAAGGAAATATTATTTCATCAAATATCACATGACGACTTATAAAGATTCTTTTTGAAGAAATGTTGTAACATTGGTAACCGCGATGATGAGTAGGGTATCCTAAGAACACACATGGAGTAGACCTAGCTTGGAGTTTTGTGATTGTGGTGGATGAAAAGAGGGGGCAGCAAAGACATCCAAACACTCGTAAGTGATGATATGTGGGCTCTCGTAGGTAAAGCATTTTTAGGGGAGCTTGGTATGATAGATTTTTCTGAGGAAGGACATTCAGCAGATAAGTTGCCATTTGGAGTGCAGACGCCAAAATACAGGGGAAAGTGAAGCATGAGAAAGAGATGTTTTTAATGGTTCTAATTTTACGTTCCGCCATTCCATTTTGTGATGAAGTATGAGGACAAGAAAAACGAAACTGAAGACCATTTGTTTTGAAAAAATCCCAAAATTGTTTATTGTCAAACTCCCCCCCCCCCATTGTCACATTGTATATTTTTGATATCGCGTTCAAATTGAGTTCGGATGAATGTTCTAAAAGTGAGAAACGTAGAAAACACTTGTGATTTTTTCGATAAAGGGAATGTCCACAAATAATTAGAGTAGTCATCAAGTATAAGCAAATAATATCTATGACCAGAAGAACTCAAAACATGGGATGTCCAAATATCACAATGTAAAATATTAAATGGCAAAAGAGTGCATGAAGTAGAGGAAATAAAAGGCAACTTAACATGTTTACCAAGTGTGCAAGAATGACACTTATTTAGAGTATGTATACAAGAAATAAAATTATTTTGTTTAAGAGAAGTCAAAACAGCCTCTCCCGGATGTCTCAAACGTTGGTGCCATAAAGATGGTGCCAAGGCAGCAAAAACAGAAGGAAACTTGGATTGTTGGGTTGGCAGAATTATTGGATAGAGCTCCCCCTTGCTATCACATCTCATGAGAAGCTTCCCCGTCTGAAAATCATGCACGAAAAAACCAAAGGGGTCAAACCGGACATATACCCAATTATTAGTTGTAAACTTTCTAACAGAAACCAAGTTTTTGATTAATTTGGGAACATGAAGGACATTCTTTAAAATTAGGGGTGGGTTTGGCGGTAACAATTTGCTAGAACCATAACCTTTTATTGGAATTGAATGGCCATTTTCGACAATTATTCCATTATCATTGCTCAAATTAAAATAGGATGAGAGATTACCTTGGGAGGACGTCATATGTGACGTCGCTCCGGAGTCCATATACCAATTTGAATCCGGTGGATTAAGTCCAAGAGTGGGCATGGGGACTCAATTTCCGTGGGGTGGGCCCCTGTTGAATGAGCCTCATGCCACTGGGTCGGCTGAGGCCCACTGCTACTGCATGTGGCAACAGACCCAACAAAATGGGCCTGCTGGGCCTGTTGTTGCTGCTGCCACTGCTGCCAGTTTTGTGGAAATGGGCCACTGTTTTGCTGATTCTGGGCAGTGGGCCTTGGGGGCTGCCTGGCCCAATTGCCTGCTGGGGCTGGGCTGGGTGGTACAGCCCAAGGCCACTACCAGCGGGGCTGCTGCTGCCACTGTCCGCCGCCCTTGCCGCCATGCTGCTGCCACTGTCCACCGCCATAATTGGTGTTGCCGCCATTATCGCCGCCACCTAATTTTCGGTGGCCTCCACCTTTGTTATTTCCGCAATTTCCACCCTTATTTTTATTGTTATGACGTCATTTTTGTCCCTTATTTTGTTGATAAGGGTCAAAAAAATTACAATCATGTGAAGGAGTGGCAAGCATGGCGGAATTTGAAGTAATTGAGGCCTTTTTCACCAAGCCCGACTCTTCAAGTACAAGCATGGACCTTGCTTGATAAAATTGTGGTAGAGGATTACTTTGACGAATTAGAGTTCCCATGCCGCTATACGCGTCGGTGAGACCGGCGATCAATTGTAAGACTAACCGGTTATTAGTAACCGGTGAACCAACATTTCGTAATTGATCGGCCAACACTTTGAGGCGTTGATAATATGTAGAAACATTAGGGGAATCCGCCATGTCAATGGTTGAGAATTCTTGTTCCAATGAAACAACGCGAGAGTTTTGGTTATCTTGAAATATATCTCGCAAACGTTCCCACGCCGCCATGGCTGGAATCTGATTCCATTATCGTATGCAAAAAGTCTGTGGAGATTGTAACATAAATCCAACCAAGGACTGTAGCATCAAGTGTATCCCACAATTCCTTGTCTGCATCGTTTGTTATGTCTTTCCCTTTACCGTCTGTTGGAGGAATTATATGATGAAGAACTTTGTGAGCACGACAACATATTTTGAATAATTCTGCCCAAGTCGCATAATGAACGATTTTCATTTCTAGTTTAATGGAAACATGTGTTTTGATGTTTGAGACAGCAAGGGCAGGATGAAAAGATGATTTGGATTCAGACATAACTGGTTGTGAAGAAGGATAAATAATAATGGAGTGAAAAAAAAACTGAAATTTTCGGCCACTGGGGTATTCTAGGGAGGAAGATGACCAAAAATTTGGAAGATTATTAGGAATTGATTAGGCATGATTGACTCTTCCTAATTGATGTATATTGTGTATATATTGAACCTTTGAAAGATGAATCAATTCCTAATAATCTTCTACCTAATTTACATAATATTCCTAATTAACATTTTACTACCTACCATATATAATATGATACTACATTAATACAAAATCCTAATATTATTAACATAATATTCTAACCATAACAAGCGTTGGAAGAGAAGGTGAGTTCGTTATAAGCAAAGTTTTTCTGTACGGATATATATTATTCTTGTTTAATGATCACAATACATGCCAAATTTTAGGCCTCATTGGAAAGTAAGTTTGTTACTGTAGTCTATGCTGTAGTCTAGCACCGTATTAATAGCTATTAATAGGGGTGTCAAACGGGTCAGGTCGAGTATGGGTGGGTCGAGTATGGGTCAAACAAAATGGATCAATTATCCGACCCGTCCATATTTAACACGGATAAAAATGGGTTGATCCGAAGGATAATATGGATATACATATTATCTAAAGTTAATTTAAAGATGTTAGCTTCATGTAACTAATACGGAGAAAATTAATTTACATTCTTGTCTACAAATTCAATCTCTAGTAAATAGTTGCACCTCAACATTTGCGGGAAGAATAGAACTTCGAAGTTTCCCAATGACACAACCTCCAATTTTTTAAAAAATACTCACACAAGCCCCACCGTTCCCCCCCCCATTGCACCCACGCTCCACCACCCATCCCACCCTCACCCAACCACCACCCTTGAATGCACTTCATCTTCACTCATCCCTATCCCACAACCACATCACCGCCCCACTCAACCTCCCCCTCTCCCACTCACTCCCCTCCCAAATTTTCTACTTCATATATTTTATTTTACTTTTAAAAAAATAGAAAATTTTCTTACCCCACCTCGCCCACGTGCCCCCCCCCACCCATTCCCAAACCACAATCCACCACCCATCCCCACCAAATTTAACCACGCAAATTTTTCATTCTTAATAAATTTTTATAAAAGTAAAATAAAATATATATGAAGTAAAAAATTCGAGAGGGATAGGGATGCAGGGGTTGGGGGTGAATGGTGTAGAAAATAAAAATAATTTTTTATAAGAAAAATTAAATTTTTTGGAGGGGTAGAGGGTCGGGGTGGGAGGAGGGAGGTATAAAAATCAAATAAAAAATTGAAATCTTTTATAAAGAAAAATTAATTTCTTTTGGACGATGGTGGAGAGTGGGTGGGGTGGGGATGAGTGGTGTAGAAACCCCCAAACAAAATATTAAAAACTTAAAAAAAAACTTTTTTGGCAGGGATGGGGGTTGGTGGTGGTGGAGGTGTGGGTGGTGTGGTTGGGGGAGGGGGAGGATAGTAATGGGGTGGTTGGTGAAATGACACTTGTAAAATTTATTTTATTAAAGTTATGTGTTTTATTCATTTTATCCATTAAGCTATTCATATTTTAAGTGAATAATATAAATTGATTCATATTAAATTCATTTTAAATGGATTGAATATGTGGATCGGACGAATATCCATATTTTTTTAAGCCATTTTGCCGCCTATCTATTAACATCACTTTTTCAAGGTTGCAAAAAATAGTGTGCCGAAACCAATCATGTCTGCCACGGATTTGATACTTTAATTTAAATGTTAATAACTTACCTTGCCGACCACTATCTAATTTCCAAATAGTTTTTTCAACTCTTTTGTACTGTACAATATGTTACTCCCTCTTATCTCTTATTAAAAAGAGTGTGAATTAAGTTATTTGCACACCCCTTAAAAAATATTAATTTAAAGTTGATTAAACTTTTTTTAATTAAATATGTATTGAAATTTAATTATATAGTACTTAATAGAGATAAATTTAAAAAAATTAAATTAATTTATTTTTAATTTGATAAGTGAACACTCTTTTTACTTAAGGAAAAAAAAACTTAGCGAGCACTCTTTTTAATCAGGGGGTATTCACTTCTTTTGATCTTTATAATGTAGCAAAATGTCACTAAATCGTATAATTTTAAATATTTAATGTGAGATATTGAAATTAAAGAGTTACTATAAAAATGATCTTTTTTTAAAACATACTAAAAAAAAAATAAGTCACATAATTTTAAACGGAGGAAGTATAAATATAAAGATTAAGAGATCTTTAAAATCAACTATACTATTATGTACATCATTATTTTCCAGAAAAGAGAACTCTATTTCTCTAAAGGTTCTGAACTATTTGTATGATAATAGGCTCTACACACAAACTCAATCGAATGAATAGACCAAAAACTTGAAATCTTCAGATAATTATATCAAAGTATCCTCCTTGTTTTTTCTTTTATCCGTCAAACTATTGTAATAAAACTGTGCATAAATTATGTTCTAACCTTCTCATAGGTTGATTGGATATAGTGATAGACGTTGCAAACCAACAATTATAGTGCAGCTTCAGAAAGTACATCACGGATGCACCATTCCTCGTAAAGAAATAATTCTTTAATTATTTTTATTAATGAAGAGGTATATATATATAATTTACAATCTTCAAATATGTAATCGATTAAGTTCTTAATTTTTAATTTATTGTAATAGTTAGTTTATCCTTTCTATTGTTATAATAATTAAATGTGCATAAATGATGTTCCAACCTTCTCAGAGGTTGATTGGATATAGTGATAGACGTTGCAAACCAACAATTATAGTGCAGCTTCAGAAAGTACAGCACGGATGCACCATTCCTCGTCACACACTGCCAACCCTTAAGCAATATCTAGAATTATTGGCACAAAATTAGTTATGATTTTTCCTATACCTGGAATAAGTAACATCTTTCTAAATGCAACTCACCTTTCTTAATCAACATTCTCTATGTTACAATTGCCACATATTGCACTATTATTTATAACATCCACTCTTTTGTAGCATTTTTTTGCAAGAAGAATACCATGACTCACTTTATTTATAATATCGGTAATTGAAAGAATTTTTTTTTTAATTATTTTTATTAATAAAGAGGTATATATATAATTTATAATCTCCAAATATGGAAAATTTTATTCCTACTATACTTCTAAAATTCTAATTATACTTGTACAAGAATTCTACAACTATGGTAAGTTTGTGTACAACTTTGATTACAATTTCGGTAACTTATTTGTTTCGGATTCCGTGTATACAATTTGTGTATACACGGTATATTTGACACACCCCCGCAGTCATAGCGGGTGATTGTCGTACGCTGAGACTGTCCCTAAAGTCTTCAAATAAAACCGAGTGAAGGCCCTTAATAAAGATGTCTGCAATTTGGTACCTGAAAGGGACATGCAAGACACGTACTTGTCCACGAGCTACCTGTCGCGCTCGTTTTTAACCACGCGCGGGTCAAAGCGGAATGCAACGTATCGGTGATTCCTGGGTATTGGATTAAGGACTCGCCACCTAATTATTTTATGGTGAATTAGGACACCTGAATATTAACTAAATGCTGCAATGTAACTTCAATTTTAAGATTTGCGAAACTAATGAGATTCTAGATAAGGGTTCTTTATTATCCTAAAGGGAAGAGGTTAGACATCCTTTAAGATCCACTAACTTGCGGTTATCCGGTCAAACTCAGGTTAATTAATGTGTAAAGAAAAATGCATGTTTAAAACTATATAAAGTTAAAAAGATGTTTGAAAATAAAGGACATTTGATGAAGTAAAGATTTGCATTTTTATGCAACTATATGTAAAATTGATTTTTTGAGGTAGAAGACATGCATTTGTAGCATTACTTATAACAGTACATGTAGAGTTGAGAAAAGTATGCATTTTATACGACATTATCCATGAAAATAGATATAAAGTTCATTTGTTTACAGAAATATGTATTTGGCGATTTAATAATAAAAGAAGCAAATTTTATGAAAATCTTTAAATGTTGCAAATCAGATAAAATGCAAACCTTATTTTTTGGATTAAAGAAAGTGAATAATAAATAGTCAAATTATTTTTTGAAAGAGATTAAAGCATGCATAACAAGCCTAAAAATAGAATAAAGTAACTAGCGGCTAAATTCTGAACCTACATGACGGCCCTAAACAAATAAAGCTAGCGATGGATTCCCAATTCAAACAAGCCTAAGAAATAAACTAACGGCGGTTAGACTATCCTATTCATTCAACTATTCGCGGCCTAATTAGTCTAAGCATTCTAATGACAGTACACAATTAAATAATTGTTACAACCCGAATAATAATGAAAGACAGATTAGACAATAAATAAAAGCAGCGACTAGGGCGGATGACGATATCATCGCACCCTATTTGTTTTGAAGTTCCGAGACAGGAGAATGCAATGAACGAGGATGTGGTTCTTCGTTTTGGCCAAAGTCATGATGAGTCTCATAACGAGACTCTTTGTTACTCCCGATGCATTTCATGTAAATAAAAGAAAAGAAAAGAATTAGTAGACATAACGAAAATATAAACACATGAATATTCCTAATATATATACACAAAAATATACAACATTAAATGTACATAGGAATGAATACTCATGGCCGTTTATTTTATATATCCTTAAGCCATATCATTTTTCAGATTTGGCACGTTAAAGTAGCCGAAGAAAGAGCATATGCTAACACATCCGGTTCCAAATTTAAACATGAATAAAATAGGCAAGGAAGACCAATGTATAAATTATATAAACAGACATGATAAATTCAGTCGAGCCCATCCTAATCTCAAAGAAACATGACATTCATAAACTTAAACCAAACGCACACACTATTATATAGACATGGATAAAAGACTCTTTCCAAATTTGCACATATTAATCTAGAATATAACATGTAAATATCGTCATTTAAATCAATTAAAGTATGCTATCATTTTTTGATTTAATAGGCAGTAACCAAGCTAACAACATCCCCAACGTACAATAATTTGAATATCAATAATTCACTAAGTGTCGTAAGAGTATTTAATCAAGCCATAATTTCTTTCAAACACGTATTAATCTTACATTATCCATATTACACTTAATAATGAACCCAAGATACCTTACTAGAACTAATGACAATAATTAGTTAACCAAAACATCGAAGCAAAATGAACCCAAGATACCTTACTAGAACTAATGACAATAATTAGTTGACCAAAACATCGAAGCAATATCATCTATCGCATATCAGCTCCAAATCAGAAATATCCTAACGACATATATACAATTATGCAAGCAAAACATCTCATTATCATATTAATTAATGAAGACTAACTACTTAGCAAAATATCATATTTAAATCAAGCATAAAACACACAATCAAATAAGCTTAAAGAAATGTAGAAGAATTGAAATGAGTCTAACCTTTTTCGGGTAGCGAACCGAGGCGTTATTTTGAATCGTCGATTCCGCTCGAAAGTTATTTTAGAATTCTGATTTTTGTAATTTTCGGAATTCTGATTTTTGATTTTAGAAAGGCTGATTTTCAGATTTTTGGAGCTCTGATTTTCAATTTTTTTGGACCCAAATTTCGACCCGACCCGGACTGACGACCCGACCCAAATCGAACAAACCATTTTTTCTAATTTTTTTTCTTCTTCTTGTTTTTCGACCTTTTGTTTGCTTCTTCTTTTCGGATTTTGACCCCACCTTTTTTGTATTTTTGGACCCGAAAAAAAAACTACCCAAAATCCCCCCTTCAAATGAAGAACAAAAGGGGGGTATTTATAGATGGATTCGTACCCCTCAACGTTCAAAAACGAGTTCGAATTTCAAAATAAAGGAGCCAAAATTGCGGATTTGAAGGGGCATGGGTCGCGGATTTTTGGGGATAAGGTATGGGGGTTGCCGGGTTGGTGGTGTCAAGGGCAGAGGGAGGGTTTGGTGGTGTCAGGGGTTGGTGACCGGCGACGTGGGTATGGGGTGTGGGTCGCGGCTGATGGAGGTTGAAGAGAAAGGGTTTGTTTTGATTTTATTTTTAGGTTTAGGGGGATAAGAGGGTGTGGGTCGGTTGGGCCAAAAATATAAGGGATTGGGCCGGCGGGTTGGATGATTTAGGCTGGGGCTTGACCGGTTGGGCCCATTTGTGGGCTGGCCGGTTGGGCTTTGTGGGATTTGGGTTGGAGTATTGGGTAGAAATTGTTTTGGATTGGGAAATAAAAAGTGGGTTGTAGGTTTAAAAATATAAAAAGGGTTTAATATATATAAAAAAAGCTTTGGAGAAATGCAAATTATTATTTTTTAAAATGAGATATAACGATGTGATAATAATAAAACATAACATTAGCGAAATGCTTAATGCTTGATAAAAGTGGTGTCATTTTACGAAAAAATAAAAATGCATAGAATATTACGGTAAAGAATTATGATTATGATGTTAAAGGCAAATGATAGTAAAAATGCAAATAATAATAATAATAATAAATAATGATATTGAAAATAGACGACGTTATTAAAAGGCTTATATATATATATATAATTATTATTTTTGAGGTATCAAAAATATTTAAAATTACAAATAAATATCGAAAAGCGTGGACAAAATTGGGTGTCAACACTACCTTTTCGCGAACAAAATGAATATTCATCTCGATATGTCCAGTGCGCTGATGTTGGACCGAATTTCCAGAAAGATATAATGCACTAACATTATCACAGTAGACCAAGATAGCTTGCAAAATAGGAAAGTGAAGTTCTAATAGAAGATTATGCAGCCAACATGATTCAGTGTAGTCTGGCGTTTTACATATCACGAGATCAAGTTATCACCAAGAAACATACAATAATCAGATGTCGAGCGTCTGGTATCAGGACAACCACCCCAATCAGGACCAATATATGACACGAGAGTAGAGACGGAGGATGGATATAACAATCCATAATCAAGTGTGCCCTGTATGTATTGTATAATGCGTTTGAGCGCATGCATGTGCTCAATCCGTGAGTCATGCATAAATAAACACACCTGATGAACTGCATAAGTAATAACAGACTGTGTCAAAATCAGATACTGAAGTGCCCTTTTAAGACTGCAGTAGTGGGTGGATCCTCGTATGGTGTGCCAGACGTAGCACTCAGCTTCGGTTTGATATCAACCATAGTGAAAGTAGACTTACAAGATGATATAGCGGCTCTCTCAATGATCTCAACCACATACTTCTTCTGTGATAAAAATAGACCACATGCATGACGAATGACATTTATACCCAAGAAATAACTCAAGGGCCCCAAGTCTTTCATAGCAAACTCTGAACTAAGAAGTGATATGATAGACTTGCGCAGATTATCAGAAGAAGCAGTCAATATAATAGCATCCACATACAATAAAATTTATGCCAAAGAAGTACCACGACGATATATGAATAGAGAATGATCAGACGTGCTGTGAGAAAACTCAATAGTAGATACATAATCTGCAAACCTTTTATACCAAGCTTGTGGAGCCTGCTTAAGCCTATACAAGGACTTCTTCAGCAAACATACATGTTGAGGATAATTGGGGTCTCTAAAACCCAAGGGTTGATGCATGTATACTGTCTCCTTAAGATCACACTGTAAAAAACATTATTCACATCCAACTGATGAATGGGCCATGCTTTTGAGAGAGCCAAACTGAGAACAGTGCGAATGGTAGCCGATTTGACCACCGGACTAAACGTCTCACCACAATCCATGCCAACCTGTTGAGTTTTACCATCACCTATAAAATGAGCCTTATGCATCTCAAAAAAATCGTCAGAATTTTCTTTATGAGTAAAAATCCACATAGACCAAATAATATTAACACCAGACGGACGGGGCACTAACTCCCACGTCTTATTTTCAATAAGAGCATTATATTCGTCATTCATATCCAATTTCCAATTCGGGTTTTGTAGGGCAGAGACATGGTTACGTGGTAGTGGGGATTTAAGGACATTAGAATTGAAATTAAAATATTGTTTTGGTTTTAAAATACCCCTTTGGCTACGAGTAACGGGCCCTTGACTCGAGATAGAATAGAGTGGATTTTGGGCAATAGGCGGGTTAGTAACGGACTGACCAACAGGCATTGGGTCTGCTAAACTGGACTTGAAACTGGTACCGACGCAGAAACAGAAGTGGTCTAAGGCTGGGAAACAGTACCGAAATCGATACTGGGCCATGAAATAGGCCCCTGTGATGGTACACTCCCAAATAACGACATTAATTATTTGAAGTTTATAGGCTCCTAGAATAACCTCTAGTTAATATGTAATAATAATTGAGTTCACAATTAAATGTTAATAATTATTTAGTAGATTTCTTAATCCATATACATGATCTAGATAAAAGCTAGTGGGCTCCCTTGAACTCACATATCATATTGTGGGTCCGCCCCTGCCAAACACTGAATTCGAGTTAGTGTGATAAGTGTTAGAATATTATATTATTAATATTATGATTTTGTATTAATGTAGTATCATATTATATATGGTAGGTAGTACAATGTTTATTAGGAATATTATGTAAATTAGGTAGAAGATTATTAGGAACTGATTAGGAAGATTAGGCATGATTGACTCTTCCTAATTGATGTATATTGTGTATATATTTGACCTTTGAAGGATGAATAAGGTGAGGAAAATATTCTACTTACCTTAGAATTATTATATGATATCAAGAGCTTAAGGAAAGATCCAAATTTGTTAATTTCTTCCAAATTTTTGGTCATCTTCCTCCCTAGACAAAAACCTAGTGGCCAAAAATTTATTGTTTTTTTACTCCATTTTTTATTATCCTTCATCACAACTCGTTATGTCTGAATCAAAATCATCTTTTCACCCTGCCCTAGCGGTCTCAAACATCAAAACACATGTTTCCATCAAACTAGAAATGAAAACCATTCATTACGCGACGTGGGCAGAATTGTTCAAAATATGTTGTCGTGCTCACAAAGTTTTTCATCATATACTTCCTCGAAAAGACGGTAAAGGGAAAGACATAACGAACGATGCAGACAAGAAATTGTGGGATACACTTGATACCACAGTCCTTGGTTGGATTTATACGACAATCTCCACAGACTTGTTGCATACGATAATGGAACCGGATTCCACAACCATGGCGGCATGGGAACGTTTGCGGGATATATTTCAGTATAACCAAAACTCTCGCGCTGTTTCATTGGAACATGAATTCTCAACCATTGACATGACGGATTTCCCTAATGCTTCTACATATTGTCAACGCCTCAAAGTGTTGGCCGATCAACTACGAAATGTTAGTTCACCGGTTACTAATAACCAGTTAGTCTTGCAATTGGTCGCCGGTCTCACCGAAGCATATAGTGGCGTGGGAACTATTATTAGTCAAAGTAATCCTCTACCATAATTTTATCAAGCAAGGTCCATGCTTGTTCTTGAAGAGTCGGGCTTGGTGAAAAAGGCCTCAACTACTTCAAATTCCGCCATGATTGCCACTCCTTCACATGATGGTAATTTTTTTGACCCTTCTCAACAAAATAAGGGATAAAAAGGACATCATAATAATAAAAATAAGGGTGGAAATCACGGAAATAACAAAGGTGGAGGCCACCGAAATTCCGATGGCGGCGGTAATGGCGGCACCACCAACTACGGTGGTGGATGTGGCAAAGAATGGGCAGGGCGATGCGCGCAAAGAATGACCGGCGATGGACTTGGGTCGCACCACCCACCCCCAACGAGCAATGGGCGAGACGGCCTCCAGGCCCATCGGCGGCCACACAAATGGCCCAAATCACCGGCAAGAACAAAGAACATGCCCAAAGAGCCCATTTCGGCCGGGTCTGCTGCCTCAGTGCAAGATGGGCCTCAGCCGACCCAGTGGCATGAGGCCCACTCAACAGGGGCCCACCCCACGGAAATTGAGTCCGCCATGCACACTTTTGGACTTAATCCACCGGATTCAACTTGGTATATGGACTCCGGAGCGACGTCACATATGACGTCCTCCCAAGGTAATCTCTCGTCCTATTTTAATTTGAGCAATGATAATGGAATAATTATCGGAAATGACCATTCAATTCCAATAAAAGGTTATGGTTCTAGCAAATTGTTACCACCAAACCCACCCCTAATTTTAAAGAATGTCCTTCATGCTCCCAAATTAATCAAAAACTTGGTTTCTGTTAGAAAGTTTACAACTGATAATTGGGTATCTGTCCGGTTTGACCCCTTTGGTTTTTTCGTGCATGATTTTCAGACGGGGAAGCTTCTTATGAGATGTGATAGCAAGGGGGAGCTCTATCCAATAAATCCGTCAACCCAACAATCCAAGTTTCCTTCTGTTTTTGCTGCCTTGGCACCATCTTTATGGCACCAACGTTTGGGACATCCGGGAGAGGCTGTTTTGGCTTCTCTTAAACAAAATAATTTTATTTCTTGTACCCAGATACGGACTCTAAATAAGTGTCAGTCTTGCACACTTGGTAAACATGTTAAGTTGCCTTTTATTTCCTCTACTTCATGCACTCTTTTGCCATTTGATATTTTACATTGTGATATTTGGACATCCCCTGTTTTGAGTTCCTCTGGTCATAGATATTATTTGCTTATACTTGATGACTACTCTAATTATTTGTGGACATTCCCTTTGTCGAAAAAATCACAAGTGTTTTCCACGTTTCTCACTTTTAGAGCTTTTGAACGTGATATCAAAAGTATACAATGTGACAATGGGGGGAGTTTGACAATAAACGGTTTTGGGAGTTTTTCAAAACAAATGGTCTTCAGTTTCGTTTTTCTTGTCCTCATACTTCATCACAAAATGGGACGGCGGAACGTAAAATTAGAACCATTAACAATATTGTTAGAACATCTCTCTCTCATGCTTCTCTCCCCCCTGCATTTTGGCATCATGCACTCCAAATGACAACTTATCTATTGAATATCCTTCCTCAGAAAAATCTATCATACCAAGCTCCCCTAAAAATGATTTACCTACGAGAGGCCACATATCATCACTTACGAGTGTTTGGTTGTCTTTGCTACCCTCTCTTTCCATCCACCACAATCACAAAACTCCAAGCCCGGTCTACTCCCTGTGTGTTCTTAGGATACCCTACTCATCATCGTGGTTACCAATGTTACGACATTTCTTCCAAAAGAATATTTATAAGTCATCATGTAATCTTTGATGAATCAATATTTAAGGTACATGCCACCGGGACCCCGAACTATGATTTTTTGGATGATGATAAGCTCTCGTATCTAACACATTTTTTCACAGCCCGGTACCTATTACTAGTGTTGAACACCATAATTCAGGTCCATTGGGCCAGGCAGCCCCAACGGGACCAAGTCAATCTCCATCAGTGCAGCCCACTGGCCCCTCGGTTTCTCACTCCTCGATCAGTGGCGTCCAGTCCACTGGCCCAACAACCCGTCTGATCACCCGTAGTCAACTTGGGATTGTCAAACCCAATGCAAAATATAGCCTTCACACCCAGGTCTCAAAATAACCCTTGCCTCGTAATCCAGTATCTGCTCTAAAAGACACGAATTGGAAAATGGCCATGGATGATGAATATCATGCTCTAATTACAAATAGGACATGGGATTTAGTACATCGTCCATCTAATGCTAAAATAATTCGATCTATGTGGATTTTCAGCCATAAAGAAAAATCTGATGGAACTTTTGAGCGGCATAAAGCCCGTCTTGTAGGTGATGGAAAGACACAGCAGGTTGGTATAGATTGCGGGGAAACATTCAGTCCAGTGGTCAAACCTGCAACTATCATAACAGTTCTCAACTTGTCTCTCTCAAAAGGATGGTTACTTCATCAATTAGATGTCAAAAATGCCTTCCTCCATGGACACCTTAATGAGACTGTTTACATGCACCAACCATTGGGATACAGGGATCCTACATATCCCAATCATGTGTGTTTGCTCAACAAATCCTGATATGGCCTTAAGCAGGCCCCCAGGGCTTGGTATACACGGTTTGTGAATTTTGTGTCACGCATGTGTTTCTCGCACAGCCGTTCAGATAATTTTATGTTTATCTATCATCAGGGTAATCATACTGCTTATCTTCTTCTATATGTGGATGATATTATTCTAACAGCATCTTCAGACTCTCTTCGCAAGAATATCATGTCACAGCTTAGTTCTGAATTTGCTATAAAAGATCTTGGCCCACTTCACTACTTTCTAGGGATTGCCGTGACCCGACATACAGGTGGATTGTTCCTCTCCCAGAAGAAGTATGCATCAGAAATCGTGGAACGAGCTGGGATGGCTTTCTGCAAACCTTCGGCAACTCCGATCGACACAAAGTCAAAATTGAGTGCCATCTCGAGCAAACCTTTTGCTGATCCAACGTTATACTGCAGCCTAGCAGGAGCTTTACAATATCTCACATTCACCAGGCCAGATATTACCTATGCAGTGCAACAAGTGTGTTTATTCATGCATAATCCAATGGAAGAACATATGCATGCTCTAAAATGCATTGTGCGATATATTCAGGGCACTCTGGAGTATAGATTACATCTATACCCGTCCTCCAGTTCCAAACTTGTTACTTACACTGATGCAGATTGGGCAGGCTGTCCGGATACAAGGCGATCCACCTCCGGGTATTGCGTCTTCCTTGGTGACAATTTAATCTCATGGTCCTAAAAAAGGCAGGCCACGGTATCACGCTCAAGTGCTGAAGCAGAATATCGTGTTGTGACCAATGTTGTATCTGACTCATGTTGGATTCAGAACCTACTACTTGAACTTCATTGTCCTATTCCGACTGCAACAATAGTATACTGTGATAATATTAGTGCAATCTACCTCTCAGGGAATCCCATCCACCATCAACGCACTAACACATATTGAGTTAGATATTCACTTTGTACGTGAGAATGTGGCTCGCGGACAGGTTCGGGTGCTGCATGTCCCAACGCGACATCAAATCGCAGATATCTTCACAAAAGGACTTCCGCTGATATTATTTGAAGATTTTAGGGACAGTCTCAGCATTCACCGCCCTCCAGCTTCGACTGCGGGGGAGTATTAGAATATTATATTATTAATATTATGATTTTGTATTAATGTAGTATCATATTATATATGGTAGGTAGTACAATGTTAATTAGGAATATTATGTAAATTAGGTAGAAGATTATTAGGAATTGATTAGGAAGATTAGGCATGATTGACTCTTCTTAATTGATGTATATTGTGTATATATTTGACTTTTGAAGGATGAATAAGGTGAGGAAAATATTCTACTTACCCTACAATAAGAAAACCCAAGCAATTCCTTTCTTGCAAAATCCGCCTGAATTGAATGGGGTTTTAAGATAACATAAAGAATTTTATTGTTTCTTTTTATCTATAGCTAAACCATAAGCCGTAGTTTCTCTATCATTTTAGCTCATAGTTGGTTAGTGACATTCTTGGTCGTTAACAATCTTTCGAATCTTGCGCTAATGGACTGGTGAAAACTTCCTGCGAACTGTGTAGGCATGCTGCAAAACATTATAAATGCATGTTTAGTGATGGTAACATGTCTTCTTATCATATTATTAGAGACTATTACTGGAATAATAAATGACTAATGCTAATTAATTTGCTTGTTAAATATATTGATTATGACATCTCAACAAATTTACACATGATTATGACATACAAATTTACTGAAGCGCCCTATTTTTCTACAATTAATTAGTCTTATTCGAATTAAAATAATAAGATCTATATAAAACTTACAACACCAACTTATAAAATCAAAATAATAAGATCAAACTAATCTTCCTAATTTGATTTTTTTTCTCATTGTTTGTTGGGAAAAATATTATTAGGAAGCATATATAGAATGAGGCATACCTATTGGAAAATATGAAAGCGGTTACTACAACGTGCATAACATATTAGTATAAATATTTTGTAGCTATCATCAAAGTGTTCTTAAAATTAATTAATAACCTTTAATTTATGATAAAATAACAAAATATTAAAATTCAAACAAATATAAAGTTATAACAGATCGTGTATATAAAATAGACAGATGTCAAAATATAGAATAAACCAAAATTAGTATAGCTTTTAAGAGATTTAGTAACAAAAAAAATTGAGGAGAAACTTGCATCCTCTTTTTTCCATAATTGCTGATCATCTTGTATCAATCATCTATTTCTTCATTTCAGCCCTATAACAGCCTCTTCAGCCTAATCTTCTTCCTTGGATCTTCTAAGCCATATTCTTTGAAATTTTCTTCATTTTTTTAGTTGATTCTCTTCATTCTCAGAAAAAATAATACCTAAATAGTAAATATTGAATACCTTAATGGTTGAGGAGTTACAAAACTCATTAATGATAATGACTTTTAGACTTTCTAAACTGAAAAGAGTAATTAAGAGAATGCAATTAAGAAATAACTTTTAGCTTTTTAAATATATCAAATAAATAGAAAGAAAAAAAAGATAAATGTCATTCTTGGCTCAAGAGGCATGCCACATCACCTCTTTCATTCCTAGCTTTAATAAATATATTGATATAAATTTATAATTTTTAAGAGCCTAATGAACTTTTTTATTCTTTATTACGAGGGATAAGACACAAGTACCCCTGAACTATACATGAAGTTTCAGGGACACATCTTTAAAGTGTAATAAACGTCACCCTAAGTGTTGATGTGGCATAGAAAACTAAACTATTGCTAGCCAGTGAAATACACGTGTTGTCACTATAATTTCATAATTTTTTAATTCTTTTTAAAAATTTATATCATTTTCTTCCTTTTTATTTTCTTTTTAATTCCAAAACATAATGAAAGTATCACTTTATATTTAGAAAAATAAAAAGAAAAATTATTTCTGCTACTGTTCAGGGCTACTTGTGCCTTATTCCTTATTATGACTTCTGTCACAATATTTTGATAGTCTTTATAACTATGGCTGGCCCGTTCTCTCCACGGCCTTTTTTTTAAAAAAAATTGCGGTATCGGGACTCGAATCGGGACGGGACATGGTCTCGTACCGACCTGGCCCGGCCCGGCCAAATCCAACCAGGCCCGACCCGATCCCGCCCCGATACCCCCTTTTGCACAAATAACCGTTGCACCTACGACCATTTTACATTTTGGCCGTTGTGCAATGACCATTTTTGGCCTCCCCCCTCCCCAACCCCCCTACCCCCTTAATATTTATTTTTAACCCATAATTTATTATATTTATACTTTAACCCAATTTTCCAACTATAAATACCTCATTTTCTATTCATCTTTCTCACAAATTTTCCTACAATCTCTCTTCTCTCAATCTATCTCTCTACAAGTTTACAATGTCTACCAAATATTCAATTTTATTTATTCATTTGGGAGTGAAGTTGGCAACTAGCTTGAGGATCTTCCATCGAGCAAAGTTTCAATTTTCAACCTCTTGATTACACGTCGACGTTACGTCGGCGTTTGGTACATTCATTCCTTCATTAAATTATTATTGTCTCTTTATTTTATTTAGCGCACTTAATTTCATTTACTTTAATTATTTATTAGTATAATTATAAATTTATAATGGAAGGATTTAAACATATGCTTACGCGTAGGGGTCATGCTTCTTCTAGTAGGGGCAACAAGGGCCAGGGTACTTCTTCTAGTCATTCTATTTCTAGACAGAATCATATTTCTACATATGATGATTTTGTTGATACTGAACATTTTCCTACAATACCATTAGATTTAGACGAGAAACTATTTTCTGGAACTCAAGAAGACTTTAATTTAGACGATGATCTAGATAATACACCCACTAATGTAGATGACAACACACCCACTAGTACACCTTCAACTGAAATATTAATAAATAAATATTATCTTTTATTATTATCACATCATTTTATTTTGTCTAGCATACAAGATGAATGCAAAAAAATATAGGCATTACCAACAAGAAAGTGCTAGCAACCAACCGGCTTCCATACCATCTTCTTCTTTTTCAACACAACCTCAAAAAAGATGTGAATGTTTAGTGGTACCACTACTAATCAAGTTAGCGAGTTTGATGTTTTTGTTTTGCAGGGTATTGTACCGTACGAAGCAATTCTCAATGAAGAAAGACGTGAAAACTTGCTGAAATACTGGAGGGAGAATGAGACGTGGCATAGAGAACCAAACATTTGGCAAATAGTGAAATACACGTGTTGTCACATGTAATTTCGTATTTTTTTAATTTTTTAAAAATTTGTTTTCTTTTTCTTTTCTTTTTAATCCCGAAATGTAATGGAAATATTATTTTATATTTAAAAAAATGAAAAGGACAATTATTTTTATATGAACTTGAAAAATTATTAGAGGTGTTAAGTATATTCGAATGTTGTTGAAGTTTTAAAGTTGAGATTTAAGTGCTAAATTATTTCTAACCCCTTAGTTGTTGACGAGATTTGAAAATGAAAAAAGAATTTCGAATTCACCATTGTTGAACTTGAACCTTGAAAAAGCTAGAAGAACAAAAAAAATGAGTTTTGTCGAAATTCCTGGTTGTTGGCCAAATTGATTATCGGAGTATGGTGATGATGATGTGAAGTCGTAGTTGAAATTTGAGTTTGATTTGTGTGAATTTATCTGAGTTTTTTGTTGAATTTTGACACCAAAAATTAGATTAGGAGCTTCTAAAAATGGATGATAAAATGGTGATGAAGAACTCTTGAAAATCAACTTTGGAAGTTGGAACTGACACACGTGCCCATTTCGTATAAGTTAAAGCCATTTTTTAAAGCTCTCACGCGCTTGAAGGAGGTGTTCTCACGCAGTACTCACGTCAATAATAAAGGTGCAAAGAATTACTTTAAATTTTTTTAGAGGGGTAATAGGATCCCCGCAAAGATAAGATGTGTCGCAACAACTTTAAGTATAATTCAGGGAGGTAATAGTGTCTTATCCCTATTTAAATTATTAATTATGGAACTTATAGTACTTTTTACGTAGTTTCTAAATATGTAAATTTTATTTTAAAATATTTAAAGATTTTATGTTCTAACACACTGTCAAAATTAAAAAATTTACTCTGAAAAAGCAAAAAGTGTCAATCTTTTCGGGACGAAGGAAGTAATTTAATTTGTTAGTATACCAAATTTCTTAACTTATTCAGTGAATAACACATAAACATGCCCTTTAACTTGGCGCGAGCTGGCAACTATGACCTCAAATTTTATCAGTGGACAAGTAGACACTTAAACTTCCAAAAGTCGAACAAGCATACACACGCGTCTTACATGGCAAACTGAGTGAGATACACTAAAAAACAGGAGAGTTGATGCTCAATATCGCATGTATATACTTGTTCGACTTTTGGCAAGTTTAAGTGCCCACTTGTGCACTAGCAAAGTTTGAGGTTAAAGATGCCCGCTCACGCCAAGTTAAAGGACATGTTTATGTATTTTTCTTTAATTTACCTTTTTCATTTTTTCTTTTTTTTAATGTCCAATCTACGTGTAAATTAGTTGACAGTCTCTAATTGGGCATTAATCCACGTGGGAGCAATTGCACTTCACGCTAGTGACCTGTCAGAAATTTGTGTATGCATGTTCGACTTTTGACAAGTTTAAGTGACTACTTGTGTACTAGCAAAGTTTGAGGTCATAGTTGTCGGGTAGTGCAAGTTAAAGGGCTTGTTTGTGTGTTCAAAAACTACTTTAAGTGATGGTATACGTAAAAATTATTTTAAATGAATAGATTTAAAACCCCATATGCAGCCAAAATATGATATCCTTAACTATAAAAAAAAATACTCTCTCCATTTATTTTTACTTATTCATTAAGCTAAAAACAAATTTTTAATTTTATTTGTTCTCTTTAATATATTTTGAAAAAGTTATTTTGTTTTATTTTTATCATTGATTATTCATTTCTCAAATTATTTCTCAAATTTATTGAAATTATACATAAATTAATATAACTATTATGAAAAATAGACTTTCATTTATTATTTTTTCAAAAAACAATAAAACGTACATTATGAATAAGTAAAAATAAACAAAAAGAGTAGTATTTAAAAGATATCGGATATGTCTTTGGTTTGTGTGCAATCTTGTGCACATAAATTATGACATCCATAACTATTGGAAATATTGTAGATATCGAATCTGCTCTTTGGTTCGTGTGCAAACTTATGCAGAAATATGACATCCTTGACTATATAACAAAATTGCAATTTTGACAATTGTATTTGTATTACAAAAAAAAATCATATGTCTATTAAATAATATAAGAGGCACAAAAACAACATTGAGATGTTTTTATTACACTCTGTTGTTTAATTATTGAGCTTTTTATATATATGTTATTTTTTAAATTAAGTTCAAAAAACAAAAAATAAAATCGCCCCGGATCCCGATTCCGACGGGATAGGGATCGGGACGGGACTTCGGCAAATCCCGCCTATCCCCATCCCGCCTGACCCGATCTGACCCGATCCCGGCAAACCCTGCCCGACCGTCCCGAGCCCAGCCTACTGGCCACCATTATTTATAACAAGAAAATTGAACAAAATTGGGGCGAGGGAGGCGAAGAGATTTGGGCTATTTACATGGGTTTTTACTTTTTTGTGTGGAGATGAAAAGGGGAAAGAACATGAATATACCCTGAAATAGGGCTGGCAATGGATCGGAGGTGGATCGGGTGGAGCTCAATCCGCCTCCACCCGCCAACTATCCATCCACCACCCGACCCATTCATCACCCTATTTTTTCTTCATCCACATCCGATCCACCCATCATCCACGGGTGGATCGAGTGCTTCGCGGATGAAAATTATAGCACAATCAGTTTGGTATTTTTGGTTTATTTTTCAGTTTTCATACTATCTTGCTTTACCATTATAATTTGATGTTGATACCATTGTAATATTCCTCAACCTATTATATTGCTAACAATTATAGTCATATATAAAGTGATGTTTAACATAGAAAATGTCAATTATGTATAACGTAGTACAAAAATAACATTTTTGATACTAGGAATCATCGTTATTGTCATGTTGAAATTGAAAAAGAATTTCCTTACACTTTAGAAAAATAAAGACAACTATTGAAAATAAAATCAAGTACTAGTAACGACATGAGTCACAGGGTATGTTATCACTGTGGTTAGAAATACCATGAGTCAATGAATTGTCCGAAGAGGGCACGCCCCCAGTGACAACTACATATCGGGAAAACATCCACAAGATCCACTGCAAAGGCTACTGCCTCTCCCGCAAAACGAATCAGGGAACTTCAGTTTTTATACCATCATCCACGGGTGAATCTACAGAATTGCCCCTCCCGAAACTCTTTCTATAATGAATGAAATACAGGACATAAATCTAGGAAAAATATTTTGGAATAATTTTTTTTTGTTTCCCACCCGGTGCATAGTATTAGTATTGAAGCCGGACTATATCCGTATTCGCGTCGGGTAATGCTCATTTCTCGGGGGAGCCATAGAAGTAAAACTATTTGTATGAAAACTTATCTCCGTAGAGAATGAATTGTGTTGTTATTTACTGAACTACACAAAAAATAATTAATTTATAAATGAGTGGATGGATGGGTCGGGTGGTGGATTGGGTGGTGGGTTGGATGTATGTCCACCCGAATTCGACCCGATCCGTCACCCGATTAAAATCCGTATTTAGTCAAATTTTCGTCTATATAATCAGATCGGGTGAATCGAATATTCATCGGGATAGGGTGAATTTGTCACCCCTACCCTGAAAACAAACTATTACTTTTCGTGCCCCCAAAATATTTACCCATATACCCTATTGTCTATTCCTCTTTTCGGAATGACATCATCGTGATGTCAGCGCTGCAATAGTCACGTGAGTGTTTCCTTTTGAGGTGCAAGTGCAACAGGTACAATGTTTTGCTTTATTGTTTTTTCTCTTCTTCTTTTTCTTTTTTTTTTAGTTACTTTGTACTTTAATTTTTTGTTAATTTTATCCTTTCTTTTTCGTCTTTTTGTTTTAATTTTTAAAAATAAAAATAAAAGATACAAATAAATATACTAATTAACTACTTTTAGATTAATAAAAATATAAAAAAAATTAAATAATTAGACTACAATATGAAATAATTTAGAAAAATACTAAAAATACTAGCTTATTTATTAATATCTAAATTAATAAAAAGTATTTTTTTTATAAATCACTTTTTCTTTTCTCTCCTTTTCAAATTTAATTTGCTTTTTTATAAAAAAAATTATTTATTTCATATTTTTTCATAATCTTATTCCCTTTTAGCACTTTTCTATAATACCTAAATAGTTTATGTAGGGGGAGAGCATGTAAATATTTTGCCTACAGTGGGCATTTAGTGTTGTTTCTCAAAAAGAAAATCTAAACGGATTTGGGTAGATTTTAAGATTTTGTTTTGATGGATTTCATTTGGACTGTCAATTAAAATTGTCTTATTTTTTGCCGTTTATTCCTCCGTCTCAATTTATTTAACGTTTGTTCCCTTTTGATGAATCAATTTAACTAATCTTTAAAGCTAAATATCGATTAGATCAACTCATTCTTTTAAAATTAGGATTTATACATTCAAAAACTACAGAGTATATAATAAAAAAGAACAGTCCGATGCATTAAGCTCTCGCTATGCATGAGGTCCGAGAAAGATACATTATAAAATGTAAGTAAATATTTACAACAACAACAATAACATACCCATTTACATAATTTGAATTTCGAGAAATAAAAAATTATCACATAAATAAGAATAGAGAGAGTATTAATTTTTGGAGTAAGTAGGATAATATTTTTAGCAAAAAAATAAATATAAGAAAAGTCATAAAAAGAAACATCAACACAAGAGAATAAAAGATATAGTAATTACAGTAGACAAAAGCAACAAGTAAGTAGGATAATATTTTTCGCAAGTTGCTCACTAACTTTTGCCAACCTTTATTTATTAAAAAGAAATCAAAGATAGAAGAGTCATAAAAACAGATTGAGGTCAAATCATTACTTGTCAATCTTTAAAGGCAATTTTGATACTTCATATGGAAAATGAATTGCGAAATTTATGTTTATTGATGTTTAGCTTGAGAAGTGAGATGGAATATTTTAATCATAATTTATAAGCTTTGTGTAGAAATTGAAAGAGAATCCAGGAGAAAGAAAATTACAAAAAACATTTGAGAAATTAGAAAAATATGAATCATGACTTAGGAAAGGTGTGACGTTACTCTTCCATAGATAGGAAGAGTAAAGAAAAATGGCAAAAAATTAAAAGTAGGAAAGGGGAGAAATTTTAGGGAAATAAATAAATGGTAATAATGGGAAATGACATAAATGGAGTATTTAATTTAATGCAGATTTTCTAGCCATCAAATAAGGAAAATAAAGCAAAATCTTGACAAAATGTAATTACACTAAACACCAATCTAATATGATTTAGTTCAACACTTACACCTCCTAAACTATTGAAATTATTCACTTACACCACCTATGAGGTATATTTGTAACTAAGTATATTAAAATATAGTTATTAAAGAATAAATATATTTATTTCTTATGAAACTTCAAAAAGAGGATAAATATATTTGAAAATTTTTATTCACACCTTTGATTAAAAAATAAATAAATTTTATGTATTTTGAAACTTTTAAAAAGGAAAATTACTTAATAAAATGACTAAATTTTTTTGTGTTAAAATTTTCTGTTTATGAATTTTGAAAGATATATGTTTCAAGAATTGTTTATTCTCTTTTTTTTAATCAAAGGCGTGAATAAAAAAAATCAAGAAAATACTTTTCAAAAACAATATAAAAATAATTACATAGAAAACTTATTTTAATTTTAAATTTATCTTTTCATAATTATAATTTAATATACTTAGTTACTGATATACATCATAAGGGGTGCAAGTATAGACTTTTTATATTATAAGGAGTGTAAGTATTGATTTTAAGATACAAAGAATATATTCGAAACTGAATCATATTATATGAATGAGAAATATAATCATTAACCTGTATAACAACCCATATAAAATTTAAACTCAAAGTAAACATAGTTCATTTTGACAACCCATTAGAATCAGTGTCCACACGTATTTTTACTTTTTTCTAGCCAGCTAAATAGTTAGGAGTAATTATAGAAATTTTGATTATATCACACATTTTTAGGGATAAAAAGTATACTCAAGATACTAAAATCATATTTTCCCTTCATCTATCCGCTATAGTCCTCTCTATCCGAAATTGAATCATATTTTAAATTAATTGTTGTTGCTTTTTAATTTTTCTCCTTTTTCTACCGGAGATGAGATTTTGCTCAAAAGAGATCGCTTGAATAATCAGTGTATAATACGTATATATAAAAGACATAAAAATGCTATTATACATGTGTAATCAGTTATAATCACTGTATAATTTATATATAATTATTCTTTTTGGTACTATTGGTTCAATATATATATATATATTAATTGAAGATGAAAGACACAAAAGATAATCAACGCATAATTACTATATAATAGGTATATAATGTTGTTGTGCCTGTGTTCAAAAATCAGGAAAAACAGAAACCAAACGGAAAGACAAAAACCAGAAAAAACAGAAACTGGAAAAATAATACAGAAGTAAGAAAATATCCGAGACCACAGAATTCACTGTGTGTCCTTAAGGAATTTAATCCCCTCATTGTACCCGAGGTTATGGATTACTTCCTCCCAGGATAAAACGGATATACAATCGCAGAGTAGCAGATGCGTCCAAACGCCTTCGACTTCGATTTAACTCAAAGTTGGCAACGAAACACAAGAAGACTCGATAGTTTTATTTGTGAAAAAGAATGCAGAATTTTAGATGCAGAAATTTTTGGTTTTTGGTATATTTAAAATGAGGCATTGCCTTAGTTTATATAGCCTTGAAGGTGCCTCTTGAATAGGTTGGTGACTGTTCGGAAAGGGTGCCTTCCATTTCTCATTCACACCAACTTGGCGAGTTTTATTCATTAACTAGCTTTAACAATCCCCCACATGAATGGGGAATGGTTATTTGATGAAAAACATGCATGACAAAAAACTGTGTGATTCGTAGCAAGGATTAATCGATCTGGATAAGTAGATTTCTCTTTGGCCTTTCCGTAGTGAACATATGTCGGATATACTGGGTCAATCGGTAGATGTGATATCCTTGAACCGTCGAGCTTTGGTGTATACCTAGACAACCACATGTCACACAATTAACCCTTTAACCGTCTTTGGTTCTCATTGTTTTGTTCGTTTCAGCCATGAACACTGCCTGGTTCATAAGTGCGTAGAGAATTGGCCTTACATAATTCTCCTTGAAACGGCTTACACATCACACTTTCATAAGTGATTTCTTAATGTGTCATCCTCAGATACACTATTTGATATACCGTACCAAACTTAGGAACCATTAAAAAGCCGCAATGCTTTATCCTGGTACTGAACATTGTCTCATCACGAGAATGGACCAAAGAGTTATTGTGACAATGTTGAACCGTCATTAATGACTTTGTTTGATCTCTTTGAACCTAGATCTTGGGATCTCCAGTCTTCTAGGTAGAGTTACCGTCCACGATGACTTGTCCTCGGCCATAGTCCCATTCCCTTGATCATCTTTCAACTCCTTCTCTAGTTAGGCCTTTAGTTAGTGGCCCCGACCCATTATCTCTTGACTTAACATAGTCAATTGTGATAATTCCAGTAGAGAGTAGTTGTCTAACGGTATTATGTCTTCGTCGTATGTGACGAGACTTTCCGTTGTACATAAGGCTCCCGCTCTTCCTATTGCCGCTGGCTATCGCAATGTATGCATATAGGAGCCAACGGTTTGGGCCAAAATGGAATATCTTCTAAGAAATTAGAGCCATTCAGCCTTCTTCACCGGCTTTGTCTAAAGCTATGAACTCAGATTCCATTGTAGAGCGGGCGATACATGTCCTGCTTGGATGACTTCCAAGACATCGCTCCTCCACCTATGGTAAAAACATATCCACTTGTGGATTTAGTTTTGATTGAACCAGGTGATCCAATTTGCATCATTGTATCCTTCAATAAGCTGCAGGATACCTGTTATAATGCAAAGCAAAGTTTTGAGTATGTTTTAAATACCCCAAAACTTCGTTTCATTGCCACCAATGTTTTTGGTCGGGATTACTAGTGTAGCGACTTAGTTTACTTATAGCACATGCAATATCAGGTCGCGGACAGTTCATGATATACATCAAACTTCCCAACACTCTGGCATAATCCAATTGAGAATGACTTTCACCTTTATTCTTTGCAAGAGCAAGGTTCATATCAATTGGCGTCTTTGCAACTTTAAAGTCCAAATATTTGAACTTTTCAAGTACCGTTTCAATATAATGAGATTGAGACAATGCTAGACCTTGAGAGTCTTATGGATTTTAATTCCCGAATTAAATCAGCAACTCCTAAGTCTTTCATATCAAACTTACTAGCAAGCATGCGCTTAGTAGCATTTATGTTAGCAATGTCGTTACTCATTATCAACATATCATCCACGTACAAACAAACAATGACTACGTGGTTTGGAGTGTTCTTAATGTAGACACATTTATCACACTCATTTATCTTGAATCCATTTGACAAAGATTGTATGGTCAAATTTTGCATGCCACTGTTTGGGTGCTTGTTTTAGTCCGTAAAGAGACTTAACAAATCGACACACCTTCTTCTCTTTCCCTGGAACTACAAATCCCTCAGGTTGTTCCATGTAAATTTCTTCCTCTAACTCTCCATTTAAGAAGGCTATTTTCACATCCATTTGATGGATTTCAAGACCGTACACGGCGGCTAACACTACTAACACCCGAATGGATGTAATCCTCGTTACCGGCGAGTATGTATCAAAGTAATCAAGACAAGACCTTCTCGTTGTCTAAACCCTTTAACAACTAGTCTTGCCTTATATTTATCAATAGTACCATCAACTTTCATTTTCCGCTTGAAAATCCATTTGGAACCTAAAGGTTTATTCCCTGGAGGAAGGTCAATCAATTCCCAAGTATGGTTGTTTAATATGGATTCTATCTCACTATTGATTGCCTCTTTCCAAAATTGAGCTTCCGATGAAGACATAGCTTCGTTGAAGGTTCGAGGCTCATTCTCCAACAAAAATGTTAGAAATTCTGGTCCAAATGAAGTAGACGCCCTTTGACGTTTGTCGCGTCTCTGCTTTTTCCTCATCAGGAATATTCTCCTTTGTTTCTTCCCGAGGTCGTTTAGATTCTTTGCTAGACGACTCACATTCCTTTTATACGGATATATGGTTTCAAAGAAGTCAAGATTATCCGATTCAATTACCAGTATTTACCTGAATGTCGGGATTTTCCGATTTGTGAACTGTAAATCGATATGCCTTACTATTTGTGGCATATCCTATGAAAACACAATCAATGGTTTTAGGTCCTATTTTTACCCTTTTGGGTTTAGGAATTTGCAACTTGGCCAAACACCCCCACACTTTGAAGTATCCCAAATTGGGCTTCCTTCCTTTCCACTTTTCGTATGGAATAGATTTTGTTTTGCTATGGGGCACTCGATTGAGTATTCGGCTAGCTGTTAGAATGGCTTCCCCCCACAAGTTCTGGGGTAAACCAGAACTTATTAACATGGCATTCATCATTTCTTTCAGGGTTCTATTTTTCCTTTCCGCAATTCCGTTTGATTGTGGCGAGTAAGGGGCAGTTGTTTGATGAATAATGCCATATTCCAAACATATTTGTTCAAAAGGAGATTCATATTCACCGCCTATCACTCCTTATCATTTTAATCTTTTTGTTAAGTTGAGTCTCAACTTCAGTTTTGTATTGCCTGAATGCTTCAATTGCTTCATCTTTACTATTAAGAAAATAAACGTAGCAATACCGCGTACTATCGTCAGTAAAAGTTATGAAATACTTCTTTCTACCGCGAGATGGGATTGACTTCATGTCACAAATATCTGTATGGATTAAGTCTAAAGGACTTGAATTCCTTTCAACTGACTTATAAGGATGTTTAACATACTTAGACTCAACACAGATTTGACATTTTGATTGATTGCATTCAAACTTAGGCAATACTTCCAAACTAATCATTTTTCGCAAGGTTCTGTAATTGACATGTCCTAAACGTGAATGCCATAAATTATTTGACTCAAGTAAGTAAGACGAAGCAGAAACTTTATTATTATTGGCAACGACCATTACATTCAGTTTGAAAAGGCCCTCTGTGAGGTAACCTTTTCCTATGTACATCTCGTTCTTACTTATTACAACCTTGTCAGAAACAAAAACACACGTAAAACCGTTCTTTACTAGAAATCCGGTAGATACTAGATTTTTCCTAATTTCAGGAACATGACAGACGTTGTTAAGAGTCACCACCTTGCCAGATGTCATCTTCAGCAGTATCTTTCCATAACCTTCAATTTTGGCCGTTGCAGAATTTCCCATATATATGGTATCGCTTGATTCTGGGAGCATATGAAGCAAAGGCTTCTCTAACAAAGACAAATGTGGCGAGTGGCGCCAGAGTCAATCCACCACTCTTTCGGATTTCCCACTAAGTTGCACTCAGACAACATAGCGCACAAGTCATCAACTTCCTCGTTTGTTTCAACCATATTAGCCTAAGCCTTCTTCTTTTCCTTTTTCGGAGCACGAATACCGCAACTTTGTGTCCGATTTTTCCACAATTGTGGCGCTTTCCTTGAATTTCTTCTTGTTGGGATAGCTCCTTGGACCCGATGTATTTTTCCTCTTTTTCAGATAATTTGGGGGAGCTTCAACAATATGGTCTCCCCCTATGGTTGATGTCACACTTGCCTTCTTCTCCACGCTTTGTTATCTTCCTCGATTCTCAAACGGATGATGAGATCCTCCGTGTCATCTCCTTTCGCTTGTGTTTCAAGTAATTTTGAAGTCCTTCCATGAAGGAGGCAGCTTCTATTATCGCCAAGAACTTGAAACGCCCCACTAATCACCAAACCTTCAGCGACTAGATCGTGGATGATAACCTGCAACTCTTGAACTTGAGTAACAACAGACTTGCCATCTACCATTTTGTAGTCCAGAAACTTGGCAGCGATAAATTTCTTTAATCCAAAGATCTTCTGCTTTATATTTCTTTTCCAACGCATCCCATAGATCTTTTGATGTTTCCACATTACTATAGACGTTGTAAAGATCATCCTCGATCCGCTAAGAATATAATTCTTGCACAAAAATCTGAGTGCTTCCATGCCTCAGGTACAACAAAACGTTCATTCTCAGGTGTTGATTCCGGCAAAATCGGAACGACCTCCTTAATAAACTTTTGGAGGATTAAAGTAGTTAAAGAGAGCAACATCTATTGTTGGCATCGTTTGAAATCAATTAGGTGAATTTTCCAGGCTTCTCTGCGGGCCGGTCTTTGGTGCGATCTGTTGGAGGAGCTTGACATTGCTCGTAGAACCAACCATGGGGGCTAGTGTGGCGAGTGATAGCATTCAAATTTGGAGTCATGTCTCCCATTTACATGCAAACGGCAACAGAAAAAGTTTAATAAACGGTGAAGACTTCAAACCGAATCAGCTTTTGACAAAGAAGAGATGTAATACACAATGGTGAAGATTTTATTTCTTCAAACCGAATCAAGGTGACACAAACAGATTTAAAATCCTTGAAACGAAATGCAAGAAATTGTATGTTGTATACTTGATGAAGTTTTTATATCTTCAAATCAAGTACCCAAATGAGTAGAAAATTATAAAACTTTAATCTCAACCTGGAGTAAAAATTCAAGATTTTAGTCTCCAAACAACATATTAGTTCGTTATAATCAAAACAACAAACACCTTTTTTTCCAAGAATTGTATGTTGTATATTTGATGAAGTTTTTATATCTTCAAATCAAGTACCCAACTGAGTAGAAAGTTATGGAAACTTTAATCTCAACTGAGTAGAAAATCAAGATTTTAGTCTCCAAACAACATACAAGTTCGTTACATCGAAACAACAAACATACACCTTTTTTTTTCCAAGAATTGTATGTTGTATACTTGATGAAGTTTTTATATCTTCAAATCAAGTACCCAAAGGAGTAGAAAGTTATGAAAACTTTAATCTCAACTGAGTAGAAAATCAAGATTTTAGTCTCCAAACAACATACACTTTTTTCTTTCCGACAACGCTCAGTAATTGTTAAACAAGAACAAATGAACACAGAAATAATGATTAAATTCCTTAAGCTTGTTGTTGTGCCTGTGTTCAAAAATCAGAAAACAGAAACCAAGCGGAAAGACAAAAACCAGAAAAAACAGCTGGAAAATAATACGTAAGTAAGAAAATATCCGAGACCACAGAATTCACTGTGTGTCCTTAAGGAATTTAATCCCCTCACTGCACTCGAGGTTATGGATTACTTCCTCCCAGGATAAAGCGGATATACTGTCGCAGAGTAGCAGATCGTCAAACGCCTTCGACTTCGACGAACTCAAAGTTGGCAACGAAACACAGTAAGACTCGATAGTTTTATTTGTGAAAAAGAATGCAGAATTTTAGATGCAGAAATTTTTGGTTTTTGGTATATTTAAAATGAGGCATTGCCTTAGTTTATATAGCCTTGAAGGTGCCTCTTCGGAATAGGTTGGTGACTGTTCGGAAAGGTTGCCTTCCATTTCTCATTCACACCAACTTGGCTAGTTTTATTCATTAACTAGCTTTAACATATAATTCGTGTGTATATATTATATACTAATTATACATTAACTTATTCATTTATTATACACCGATTTATGCATTTTTTATACACATATAATTCGTCTTTTATTCCCAAAACAAAGGTTCCATTAAATATGTTTCTTTCTCTTTATCTATTTTAGTTAAAAAATCATTTATTTGTAAGAGAAATTGATGGAATTGTATGTTGGCTGATTGCTTAATGAATCAAGATTTCCGTGATTTAACCTAGCGATATACGTATATGAGATTCCTTTCCTTCTTGCTACAAAAGTTTATGTCGAAGAATATAGAAATAAAATCTAAAATGGAAAATAAGGGGAAAAAAGTAGCAAAAGTTTCACAAAATAAATAAATGCAGTTGAAGAAACTGCAAAAAGGGTGGAAATTAAGGGGAGAGATTTAAGGGGGAAAATGATAATAATCATGAAAAAACTTTTATATAAAGAACGAATCCTAAAAGCAAAAATCAACACATTGGGAAACAAAATCATATTTCTTTTAGTATCAACATGAATAACTTTCATCTCTTTGTATTTGTTGTTGCTCTATTATTTTTCAATATATCAGTAGAAGTTGGAGCTATCATGATTGAGAATGTCTCTACTAAATCGTTAAAAATTAAAGAAATATTTCGATCTTTGACAAAGTTACGAACTTCAAGAAAATTCAAGGTGCCCTTGCATTTAGTTCCTTGTGGACCAAATCCGATACACAACATTTCTCCTCCAAGCATGCTCGAGACAAATTCTGATGCGCCCAAATCCAATACATCAAAGAATTAACCTTTGAGAGGAAAATTTCATATGATGTAATAAGCAATGTATTTATAATTTTAATAACATTGTGGCTTTTCCATTACCACTAATTACTACAATACATTTGGATTTATATGATATGTTGTAGTCGTTGATAAGTTATTGTTATTTTAGTATTGATATGACTTATGAATGTTAACAAAATCCAACAATCATTAAAAAAACACTAACAACGTACATTGAATACAAAATGAAAAGAAATTGAGAATAGTAATGTTAGGAAAAAGAAAATGATACAAACATAATAGAAAAGAAGTAAAAATCTTGTTAATATCCACCTTCCAATTTGATTAAATATGTAGATAGTCCCTTAAACTTAACACATTTTGTAAGATAGACATCAAATTTAGTCAGTAATTAAATAGATATTTGAACTTGGCAGAAGTGTATCTTTTAAACACAAGTGTTTGACGTGGCAAATTACCGTGTTTTAAAATCAATTTCAAGCACGTTAATGCCTTATTTTACCCTTATTTTTATTTGTTATTCAAAAATAGCCTATCTAAAATTCCAATCTTTCTTCTTTCACATTCCTTCATCTATTCCAATAAAGAATAGAATCTAACATAAAATTATCATTCTTTGTTTATGTATCAGTATTCTTACAAAGGTAAAGATAGATTTTTTATTCGACTATCTTACAATTGTGTTTGTATCGGAGAAATTGCTTTGCTGTCAAATAATTTTTTTAATACAAAGAGTCAAATTCAAAAAAGAATTTAATCAAGAAAAAAGCTAACAACTAAGAAATAAAAGAGGGGTAGGGAAGGATGGGACGATGATTTTGGATGGAGAAATGGAGGGGATGATGTGGTGGGGGTGGAGATGTGTGTGGGTATGGAAGTGGGTTTGTATTTTTTTAATTGTATTTATTCTATTTTAGTTATATTTGTCATTTTTATATAAAAAGAATTTACATATGTCATGCAATAAGTGGTCAATTTAACAAAGGCAAGTTCGTCTCACGCACTTTATCTTTTGCACACATGTGTTTAAAAGACACACTTTCAAGTGTCTGTTTGGCGAATGACTAAGATTGAGTGTCTATCTTACAAATCATGTCAAGTCTAAGAGGTTATAGTTATTTGAACTTTTGTATAGTACAAGACTTTTGAGGTTTAATATATATGTGTGTTCATAGAGTTACAATCTATATGTGTCCTTAAAGTTACAATCTCTTTGATAAAAATACCATATAGACATTTGAAGCTTCAGTTTAAAGTTTTAAAAATTTTAGTACTTAGTTTTTAGTTTGATGTGGTTAGAATTTGTTGGGAACACAATGATGAAATTATGTACAGAAGTTGAGGAAGATTGAAGGTGATTTGCACTAATTTAAAATCAAAATTAAGAAAAAAGGTAGAGTGAAAAGACGTCACTGCTACATGTGTATATCGTTATATCACACACATATATACATGGGTACACAAATATTGTGATACATGGATATACATACGAAGTATACTCATATATACAAGAGGATACACAAATATACAAGCGATACAAACAAATATACACCTCCTTCCTCCCCTTAAAATTAGGAGTGTCAGTGGTTTTTCAAAAACCGATTGAACCGAACCGTATCGAACCAAATTATGATTTTTTTAGTAAAATAAAATTTTAAAATAAATTTATAACCGTACCGAATAATTAAGGTGATTTTTATTTTCTAGAAAAAAGACTAAAAAAATACCGAACCGAATATATATATATATATATATATATATATATATATATATATATATATATATAGCTGTCCATACACTGAGTTGGGATGTATGGATTCTCGAGAAGAGAGGAGCCGCCTAAGAAGAAGAAGACTAAAAGGTTTGTTTTCTTCCTCTAAATCAAGCAAATTAAGAAAATTGCATCAGGTGAAACATAATTTGCTGCAAATTACTTCTCTCAAAATCTATAAACTATGAGTCTCGGGGCCTAAGAGAACTTGAAACTGTCCAAACTTTTTTGAAAATACCGATAGACCAGCATTCTCTCTAACCCTTCAATCAACGTCCCAAAATTTATATATAACAATGAGTTACCTTCTTTTGTTCGTACATCTATTTTATGAAGTTTTTTTAATATGTAATTTTAAGGAGCTTTCATGAAAATTACTTTTGTTAATAGAGTCCAAAACCACTTTGCAAAATATTCCCTAGTGATAAAAAAAAGTTTTTTTTTTTAGTTCAAGTGAACATATAATAAGAGATTAACTCAATATAATAAGATTGACAATATCTAAAAGAATCTATGGTGTATAAAATCCTCAAAGGTAAAAAACTACGATAGATTATTTTTTCTTCCCCCCCCCCCCCTCTTAAATAGACATGTTCATAAATAAATCATAATCCGGTTCAGTACAAATTAAATTGGAATTTTTCTTGTGGAGATAAATTCTAAAAAATTCAAATCAAAAGGGATTATTGTAAAAGTAGTGAGATATTGAAACAAATGGAGGTCTCTTCAATAATTTAAAAAGAAAAAACAACTAGCAAAGTGTGATTATAGCAAAAGATAAGTATACCTTCATTCAATTCTTGTAATGAAGAATAACTCGCACGTGTATTAGATATAAATTTTTCTTTCATAATGTAGTGTGCTCCTTATAAATCATAATTAGATGTTGTTGCATTTGTGAAGGTCAACAATAATGTTGCATTTTTAGTCTATTCCGTCCAACACCTTTTAATTCTTAACTTCTATTATTCTTTTGTATTGTATCAGGCGTCTTTTTAAAAAATATCGAAAACTAATTGAACCGAACTGAATCGAAACCGAAGAAACTCGACTTGATTGGGACAATCTCAAAAAGTTTGATTTTGGTTATATATAGTAGATTAACTGAAAATTAATATGATATAAATTATTCTAAATAACCGGCCGGATCGAACCATTGAACCCAACTTAAAATCATTCAATTCGCTACATGTCCATTTAAAACCACCGTAGCACAAACATCTAACCGCCTTTAGAACATAAAACCTATCACAAGTCTTTAGATTTTGTTCTTCAAATATTCTTCACTTTCAAACTAATTCTAGAAAAGTCTATTTTCAGAACCAAACATAATACCCAACCTATTTCTTCGACCTCCAATAAATTTCATCAATGAAATCTTGAAAAAATAGAAATTTCATTTAAAACTCAACAAAACAACATTAATGAAATTCAATTTCAATTTCAGTTCAATCCAAAACCCAAAAGTATGTGCAGAAAAAGAGATATCAATAAAACAAAAGTTGGCTATAGTAAAAAAAATATGTTAAAGTGGACAAATAAATAAATGGTATGTCATTTTTTACCAATCTTTTTTTTGGTAATTAAATTTGTATTTTATTACCATTCAAAGTTTAAAGCACACAAAGAGACCTGATCTACACAAAGTTGGACATGCCCAACCTTAGTATTTTTTCTACACTATACGACTTTCTACCATTGCATTACATAGGATACAAATTCAGTTTTTGCAATCTACTAGCTAATTTCTGAACTATACTACCTCTAGCAAACACCTCCAGTACAATCAATCTAACTATCACCTCTGGTTGCCTCCTGGTCTTCTGAAAGATCACTTTGTTCCTTTCTTGCCACACATGATATAGTGCAGCAGATAGAGTCATTATGTATATTGTGTCTCCTGCATTCTTACTTCTTCTTCTGTCAACCATTCATTGTATTTCGGTTATCCATCCTGCTGGTGCTCTATCAATGTCTTGCTATTTAAGTAGTCCTTGCCAAATCTGTGTAGTGCCTGGGCATTGAAAAAATAAGTGTTCTATTGATTCCTCATTTTGGTGGCATAGTGGACAACTTTTATCTTCAGTAACCCCCCATTTTGACAACCTATCCCTTGTGTAGAGTCTGTTATGTGCTACCAGTGTTGCTTGAAACAACCACTACAAGTGAGCCTTCTCTATGGGACTTTAGGGTACTCTCATAACATTTTAAGATATATCTTCTTTATAGAGAAAGTCTTAGTCCCATAATGTCTTCTCTAGTCATTCCTATTTCTTCAATATAATTCTTTGCTTTGAATATTGTCCTGATGACCTAACTAGCTTGTTTAGGTATCAGTTCTCATAGTGCTCCTCTGTTTCTGTAATAAGTGTGTACCCATTTCACCCATAGGACATCCTTCTTCTTACTTAATTTTCACAATAACTTGCACAAGGCTGCCTTATTCCAGATGTACACATTCAGCAAATTCATGCCCCCAGCTGCCTTTGGCATACACAGTTTCTCCTATGCAAGCAAAGCCTTTTTTGACATTTTCACATGTCCAGTCCATAAAAAGGTTCTCCAGATTTATTCAATTACCCCAATAATCTTCTTAGGGAGTAGCAACAATTGTGACCAGTATGTTTGTATTGCAAATAAGACAGATTTCATAAGTTGTAACCTTCCAGCATAAGAAAGTGTGGGATACAACAATTGCAGAAAATGAGAAGTAAGTAACTGCTAACTATTACAACTAACTGAAATTACAACAAACTGAAATTACAACCACTTTGATATTTTGTTGGGTCGAGTGATGACACTCTGTCTTTAAGACAAGATTGCCCCGTATATATCCTTTTACATTATAGACAATAGTCTCCCAAGATAAAACAACAACTTAACAAATGAGCAAAGGAAACTCAAATGTTACTTTTGAAGAATATAGAGTAACGAAATGATGTTGGAGAGGAAGAAGAAGATTTTTCTGTCTCTTACTAGAACAATTGAGCCAAAGGCTTCAATTTATAGTGTAAGGAGGGTGACTTCTCAACTAGCCAACTAATGCCTTTTAATAGCTATGTAATGGCACTTAGTGAGGAGTTATATTCATCCAAGTAAATGACTGAGTTTATGTGCAAAGTAATGGAGATTCAATGTTCCAAAACCAACCCAAAAGGCATAAATTTTCTGCGTTCCGTCGCTAGACCCTCTTCCCAATTTTATCTTTCATGAAACTCTAGGGACCAAACTGTAGATATTAAGCAATTTGGGGTTCAAAAAGATAATATCAGAAGAAGCCCAACAGCCCAAGGACAATGACCCACAACGGGACGGGCGGGCGGCGGCGCGCGTGTGGGCATAGCCTCGAACCCAAACACACCTAGGTCGTCCCTCCTTCAAACACATGGGTTACCCCTTGGGGTCCTAAACCCTTATCCATTTTTTAGACTTATAAAATGAACAAATCTTCATTTCCCACCGATGAGGGAGATTTGTTCCACACCATATTTTCATGCTTCAAATACATCATTTCGTGGACCAATATCTCTTTCATTTCTTAACAAAATTTGACGATCATTGGCCCTGCGGTCATCTACCCACTTAGTAGATTATGCACGTGTGAAGAACCAAAGTCTCCAACATGCAGAACCCTAGTGTTTAAGTCATTAAAGATGGGTGGATGCAACTCCCACCAAAGGCAAATTTCCAACAATCCCCTCTTGAAGCAGATTTTGGCGCACTCACAAGGTGCCTATTTCCAATAATTTTTCAGTGGACCGATGTTACATCAGGAGAGGTAGCTTCAGCTTTGAACCTCCCATAGTTAAATACCATCGGACTTACTTACTGCGCGGTGAACGTGATGTCTTGAACCATCAGTGTTTAGTGTAAGCCAAGCCAATAGTACCAACACAACAACTTCCTTTACTCTGTTCTTCGTAATGTTTTATCCGTTGCGGTCGTGGACACTTTTGGATTCTTAAGTGCGTTTATTTGAGGCGGCCTGTCCTCGCACTTAAATATGTGGTCTCCTACAAAGTAGCCGTCTATACCCCACTTTACAAGTGTTAGAAACCTTTAAAAGTGTCACGACCCAAACCGTAGGGCCGCGACGGGCACCCGGACCCCACCCGCCGGGTACCGCTAATCATACAACCAACACCTACTCACAATTATTTACCGACTAAGCCAAAAAAAATTATAGAAAATCTTAACCAGAAATCTAATTTTCATATATACATACCCATACCAAGGCCGACAAGACCACACATGACAACTAACCACATGACACTTGTTTACAAGCCTCTAAAGAATACATGACATCACAAGGACGGGATATGACCCCGCTATACCCATATACATATGCAAAAATACCGTACCACGACCATACTGCAACTCTGAAACAAATAGAGTGCTCCAACATCAGCTGAACCAGCAACCTACTAGCGTGAACCGTCACCCTCTTTAACTGAACCTGCGGGCATGAAACGCAACGTCCCCCAATAAAAGGGACGTCAGTACGACTGATGTACTGAGTATGTTAGGCATGAATAATATCATAACATGGATATAATAAATACTGAAATAGAAACAGCTTACCAGTAGTAAATGCCTCCAAGTGTCCTAATAGATATGCCTAAATGTTATGCACAATGCAAATGTGGTATACTAATGTCCACACAGGAATCCTACCCTTAACCACCACACATGCATTCAGTTATATCATATAAGCCACACATGCTTCAATATTATCATATCTTCTTGGCCACACATGCATCCATTTTGACTACAAAGGCTCGATATGTGGCCTCTTAGGGCTCTTTTGTGATAGTTTGTACCAGCTGCAGGTGGAGTGCGTATATAACGTCTTTCCCTTTTTCCATATCCTCTACATATATACGATATTTACCATATAGTAGTGTGCGTAGCACAAGTGGTCCAGGGTAATATATGTTGACACTCAATTTTGTCCCATCTTTTATGATTTTATTCGTAATTTTTAATATTTTGACACTTTTAAAATAATTTTAAAATATAGGCATATATGTGTATATCCTCTTATTATTATTATTATTCGCATTTTTTATATCATTTGCATTTTTATCATAATCATAAGTTTTATCCGAAAATTCTATGTTATTTTATTTTCGCAAAATTGCATCGCGTTCCCATTTTTTATTAAGCATTAAGCATTTCGCAAATATTATATTTTTCTATTACTATCGTTACGTTATTTTAAATAATTCACATCTTTTACAAAAAATATATATATATTTATTTAATATTAAACCCCTTTTATATTTTTAAACCCATAACCCATTTTTTATTTTTCCAACCCAATACAAATTCTACCCAAACAAAATTCACAAGCCCAAACTCATTCCCCTTATTCCCTTCCCCTTTATTCCCCCCCAATTCCCAAAGCCCAACCGGATCGGCCCAACGCCCTTTCTTATTCTCCAATTAAATTCCCCCCAGCCCAATACCCACTAACCCATTCGGCTCTCTCATTTTAACCCAACCAAAATCACAACCCAATTCCCACAACCCAAAAACCGCGAGCCCAACTTCGCCCCACTCGACCAACCCGTCGCCTCACCCCAACCCGACCTAATTCGACCCATAACTCATCTTCCCCCTCTTTTAATCCCCAAACCAAAAAAAAAAAAAGAAAACCAAAAACCTAAACCCTACCCGCCACCAAGACACCCCATACCCCCCATGCCCGACCGGTCACCTCGCCCCTGCCACCACCAACTCCCTGCTACCAAACCCTGACATCACCACACCCCTCCCATCACTTCACCATACCCATACCCCTAAAATCCGCTTCCAAAATTCAGAATTTTTTGCCTTTAATTCAAATTTCAAACTCGTTCTTGGGGGGGAAATCCACCTATAAATACCCCATGTTGTTCTTCATTTTGAGGGGATTTTCGGGGAGAGAAAACTGATTTTTCAAAGGATTTTTCGGAAGACTATTCCATATATACATAAAATATTTGTTGTGTTCTTGATTTTAAAGCATTTGCCTTCTTTGTTGTTCAAGATACAAGTCCGAAATAGGTCCAAGATTCGAAAGAAAGGAGGTGAGTTTCGTTCTTGAACTTGGGCTTTAAATACTTCTGTTCGGTTTTTGAAAAAACCGAGTCCGAAAATCTGTTTGCATTTTTGTTGTTTTTCACTGATTTCGGGTCGGGTCGACCCGACCCGGGTCTATCCGGTTTGGGTATTATTTTCAGAATTCTTGCATTTTCATATTCCTGTATGTTGGTTATCTGAATTTGGTGAATATTTGATTTCGGGTTGAGTTTCCGATTCGGGTCGGGTCGACCCAGTTTGGGTATTATTTTCAGAATTCTTGCATTTCATATTTTTTGTATGTTGGTTATCTGGAATTGATGGAATTATTTGATGTCGGGTTGAATCTCCAATTCGGGTCAGATTCTTGACCGGGTCGATCGACCGGTTTGAATTTCCAAATTTCTTGCATTGTTGCTGTTGTTATTATTGGTTATCTGAAATTGATGAAATCAGTTGATTCCGGGTTGAACACATGATTCGGGTCGGGTTGCTGATCCGGGTCGGGTTGCTGACCCGGGTCGGGTCGACCCGGTTTGGATTTCCCAAATTTCTTGCATTTCATATCTTATATATTGGTTATCTGAAAAAATGAAAAAAAAATCTGATTCGGTTTGTCATCGACCGACGGTCGAATCTTGCCTTGGTATATTTCCAGGTTATGGACATTTTTTCATATTTGTTGCTGGTTATCTGAAAAAGTCTGAATTTCTGATTTCATTTGGGTCACTGTTCGTGATCCGGGTCGGATTTTTTCATAAATACTTCTTAATCCTGTTTCGGTTCCAAAATTTCAGAATTTGGGTCAGATACTTTAATTGCTCACTGCTCGTTTCTTTTATTGTTTTATTATTTTATTAATATTGCATTAAGGCCGATGAAATTGAATTCGAGGCCGCGCTTTTCTTTCGTTTCATTTCTCTGTTTTTCAGCACTGTTTTAAGTATCCGGGTAACGGATACTTTACTATTTGTATTGTTTTAAACTAAACACCGCGTCTTTTTCGGAAATTATTTTTTGCTTACTGTTTTACCATCTGCTGCTGCTGTTTACTGTTTCATTTAAATTTTACTGATTTGAACACGATACTACACTGACCGATGAAAAATATCCGTCGATTTTGAGGCCTCCACAGTTGTAAAGACGAAAAAAAATATAACTTCTGGGCAATGATGAGACTTAAACCTTTTTATTTCATCCGAGATCAACATGTTTAGTAGGCGAGGTGACTAAAATAACCAACAAGTTATATATTCGCAGCCACGGCGTGATTATAGTGATCTTTTCTATTTCACCCGAGAGACCAACACGTTTAGTAGGCAAGGCAATCAAAATAAACCACATTAGTCATATGTTTGCAGCCACGACGTGATTGGAATGTTCTTTTCAAAATTTAAGTCTGAGCCCTCCGTGATCAAAGCATTCACTGTTTTGAATACGGATATGAAGTTATTTGTATTTAACTGTTTCTAACCGTTTGTTCTTGACATCTTGCAGGGATTAAAGTAAATAAAGGCAGATTATTCCTCGGTGTTTATTTATTTTATTTCTTTCTTTAATTCAGCTTTTATCCCGCTTTGTATTGTAATATTATTTATCGCACTTATGTAACTATTGAAATGCTTAGAATAGGCATACTTAGGATTAATTCATAGGTTAGTTTAAGATTTGAAACCCGTCGCTAGCTTATTTATTTGTAGGCTCGGTTAAATTCAAACTTAGAAACCCTTCGGTAGTTATTTATTTTTAGTCTCGTCACGCGTATTCAAGATTTTCAAAACAACTTTTGTCATCTTTTATTTGCTTTATTAATTATACCGAATAAGTTTATCTTTTTATTATTATTTTTGCAACTCGATGATTTCCGAAAGATTCGCTTCTTTGGCGTTATAAATAATTTTGTTTCTACTCTCAATTGACAAATGCATATTTTTTCCAACTCTACATGTATTTCTCTTTAAATACCATACAAATGCATATTTTTTCTCTACATGTATCTTTCTTTTAAAAAAATGCATCATTTACTAATTATTTGCAAACATCTTTAACTTCATACATCAAACATGCATTTTTCTAGCAATAATTAACCTGAGTTTGACCGGATAACCGCAAGTTAGCGGATCTTAAAGGATGCCTAACCCCTTCCCTTTAGGATAATAAAGAACCCTTACCTAGAATCTCGCTAGTTTCGCAGACCTTAAAATTGGAGTTTACATTGCAGCACTTAGTTTAATATTTAGGTGTCCTAATTCACCGTAAAAATAATTAGGTGGCGACTCTTCAACCCTTTTTACCCAGGAATCACCGGACACGTCCGCGCTCCGCTTTGACCCGAGCAGGTCGAAATAGGGCGCGACAGCATGGCGACTCCACTGGGGACTTTTCAGGTTCCTAACCATAACAAATTCAGGTTAATTATAATTGTGCTTTACTTTCACTCTTTGTTTGATGTAATGCTTTGATTTGTTTCCTTTGTGAAATTTTTTGCATGCATAACTGCTTTAATTTCCATATTTTACTGCTTATCTTAAATTGGCATTTCGCTCATATTTCTTCCACTCTGGAAAATTGACACTATTACACACTACACGCGAGGTGTGTTTTGCGCACCCGCAAATTTCTTTCAATCTACCAAATTTTAGGAGAGTTGGCGTATGCGCGGAGTGACCGGACCATCCAGTGGCCGCGTAGCCTTCTCACTCCAGTAGTCCGCTCGGAAACCTTGTGTCTAGTCAGCCAAATCTTAGAAAATTTAAGATAGAGTTATACCACCCTTTATTTTTAGTCATGCATGCATACACCTTAGGTGGATCGATCCTTGGTATCGACTCCACAATTAAGAAATCCGCCAAAGATGTCTACGGGTCTCACAACCCAACGACCAATCATCATATTATGTGTAGCGTGATAAGGATAGACTAATCCAAGACTAATCATGACATGCTGAAATTGGAAAATGTACATTCATTTTGTCTCATTTCCGACAAAGCATTGCAGTGTAGCAGCTTGGATCAAATCTGTCGTAATCCCGCATATCTGGAGTTTAGGCCCACCTCCGGCATAAGGGAGGCCCCATGCATATTAGGATGCGCATTTAATTGCCTTACAATCATTTTGTTGTTTTCTCCTGCTTTTTCACTATGTGCATATTATTTAAAGCAATAATTACTCGCCTTATACTAACTTGGTTTTCTTCATTTTTTTAGAAGGTTTATTTTGTCTAGATTATTTTCCCAAAGGTTGATTTGCGTTGACTAAAACTGGCGGATCATCCCTACTTCACGAGGTCAAAGACACAATCCTTCAGCAAAATGACTGATTCAGATGCATCCGAACAGACTGACCTGGAACTTATCACTCTTTCCAGAGATGAACCAGAGACTTCTAAAAATAGAGATACTACCGTCCAAGAAAAATACATCGCCTAACTGTTACAATAGATGGCAGCCATGCAGACTGAGATAGAGCGGCTCCAAAATCTCACCAACCTGTCCATTAGCGCCAATACCCACTCCCTGAACAAGGGACGAATGCAACTGCACCATAAATTTTCTCATCTCCTGAACAGCCATTTCCCCAAAACCTCCCCGATAATTCGCCACTATGCAAAACCAATCCACAACACACTAACCCGCAAGCAAATCCGCAACAAAGCCCGCTACAAAATGATCTGGCCTCATTCACAACTCCACATACCCAAATTACCACACTCATCCAAAACACCCCTCTCACACAAAATCACCGGGCAATCTAACACAACGAACAAGGTGTTCCACAAGTATACACAACGAAAGCCCAACCTTTCACTACCACAGTTCCAAACATGGCTCTTCAGGAAATCAGCCAGTGTGAAGAAATGGACAGGCAGGTAATGATCAGAACCAATGAAAGTGTGGCGAAAGATATTCATAGCCTAAAAGAAGCATTCAAGAATATCCAAACCAGCAAGGGACATGAAAAACTTGAGTACAAAGATCTGTGTATGCATCCCGACATTGAATTGCCTGTAGGATATAAGGTGCCAAAATTTGGTTTGTTTGATGGGAAAGGAAATCCTCACGCTCATTTAAGATCATACTGTGACAAACTGATTGGGGTAGGTAAAGACCAGGTCATCATAATGAAGTTATTCATAAGGAGTTTGACAGGAGAAGCACTCGACTGGTACACAAGTCAAGACCCGCGAAAATGGAATGACTGGGGCACGATGGCACAAGATTTCGTAGACAGATTTAAATTCAACACTGACACAGTGTTGGACAGATTTTATCTGATGAAGTTGGAAAAGAAGTCCACAGAGACCTTCAGAGAATATGCCATGAAGTGGAGGGCAGAAGCAACGAAAGTTCAACCCCCGATAGAAGAAAGTGAGATGACCACTCTCTTTGTACAATCTTTGAAGGATGCAACATACTATGAGAGAATGATAAGCGTCATAGGACGAAATTTCTCTGAAGTTATAAGGATGGGAGATTTCATAGAAGAGGGAATCAGAACTGGAAGAATTACAAACTTTGTAGCATTGCAAGCAACGAGTGAGACAATCCAGTCAGACTCATTTGAGGGAGCAGTAAAGAGGAAGAGAGACAGAGTGTCTTCTGTGGTGACAGTTCAGAAACATAGGCCAAATCAAATGTCAACCTACCAAATGCCATCACCCCAGCCTCCCTACTACAATCAAAACAACCAAAGTGCTCAGCTTTCCTATTATAGCTCATACGTCCAAAGCCCTCAACCTTATTATCAATACCCACCTGGTCCCTACCCTGTCTACCACACCCAGCCAATACATAGCCTGCCTCGAGCACCTGTCTATCCAAATCCCCCGCAATATCTGCCCGCATACTTACCTCAGCCACAAGTCCATCTACCAAACGCACCCAGACCCCGCGCAAAACAAGAAAGAAAGCCAACTAAAACCTATACACATTTAGCCGAACCTCGAGCCCAGTTGTATGAACGACTGAGAACTGCAGGAATACTCCAGCCTATCCAAGGAAATGTCCCCAATCCTGTTCCAAAATGGCACGATGAGACTAAGCATTGTGCGTACCACTCGGGAATTCCTGGGCACGACACTAAAAATTGTTATGCCCTTAGAGACAAAATCGAGGCATTGATCAAAGAAGGAGTTATCCAACTGAAAGGACCTTCCTCTAATGTAAATGATAACCCTTTGCCAGATCATGACAATGTCAATGTGAACATGATTACTGTTGACGAAGAACACAATTTGGAAGGGACTATTGTGCCAATCCGGAGAAAGGAAAATGTTGAATCACCGGCCTTTATCACCCCTATGATTACAGTCCAAGTGAGGGCACCGTTTGGAGTAGAAGTGTTTCCTCCAAAGTCGCGGGTCATGGCACCATCTTTTCTTGGAAAAGTCTTATCAACCAATCTCCGATGAAAGATAGATGCTCCTTTACCAAAACCTGTTCCACCTCTGAGTCAGTCATTCGTCAAAGCATGCGCCACTCAGGAATCAAAGGAGGACAATGCAGCCAACCTCGTGAAGGGATTCAAAAGATCTTTCATTGCTGAAAAAGAAGCAAAATGCAATATGATTCTCGGTGATCACGCTAGAAGCTCAACCATTTGTGATGCAGAGCAAGGAGATGTTTTGGGAAAATTGGACATATGCCCTGGCCTTGTTCTCCCAGAAACTAGTTAACTGCATTAATATTTAATGAAACAATGCGATTCAGATTGAGGCCTGAATCACATATATGCATTTAATGTGTTTTGCCTCTACCTTTTGAAGGGTTAAAATGACAAATCTGCATTGCTTTTGCTATTTTAAAATATGTTTTGTTCAATAATTCTCTTTTCTTTTTTCATCATGCAAACTAATTTGTCGGCAGTATGTGACATATAATAAAACAAGCAAACAAGGTCCCAAACAAGCAAGACTTCGAAGAATATAATGAAGACTCACAAGCGGAAGAATTGAGGCATTTTTGGAATAAGTCAAAGCCAGATTTGGATGAAACATCAAGATGGTTGATAGTTACAAGCATTGGCACGGACGTTTGCCATTTGTACTCTTGGGCTACCACACTACGATCAGGACTTCTACTGGGGCAATGTTATTTCTTTCGCAGCCAAGTGGATACAGAATCATTTACTAAGAGACTGGTTGATGAAAAGCAGATGGACGCAGTTGTCCGGGGCAACCTTATCAGAATAGAATGGCAAAAAACCATCAATGCAGATGCAGTGAAGAGATACCATATCTAAGATTAGTTATTCTCTATGTAATACTTTTTCTATGTTGTAAAAGTTGTGCTCCCTCGTCGGGATACGCATAGAACCCACGCAGGGTTCCGTTTCTTAGATCACAAATTTCCCCAAGTTCCTTTTTACTTGTAAACCTGAACTACGTTATGACCTGATTCCCTCGACGGGATAGGTAGGCGGCCACTTCGGCTTCGGTCCCATCTTTAGAAAAACCCTTACAAATCTCCTTCGCTTGTAATGAACTACGTCATGACCTGATTCCCTCATGGGGATACGTAGGCGACCTAAATTGGCTTCGGTCCCACCATTAGGAAATATTTTCTCCTTTATATCGCATATGACAAAATGCACCCATCTGATCACCCTGATAGGACAGGCAAGCAATCTACACAAGACTCGGTTGTCCGTTCAAAAGATCGTCATTCTCACATATCGGAAACTGGGGCATTTTTAAGAGATCACTGCCGGAGGACGCCGGTAAACATGGAAAAGCATCGGCAAACTAAGTCTTCAGCCTAAGAGGATTTTGGATAAGACGTTTGCTTTGTTTCACCGCATGTCGCTGCTCGACAGACATTTACATATATGCATACTTTCTTATAAGCAATTTATTTTCAACAAATACTTTCATTAGAGTTTGACAAGATTTTTTACTAATATGCATACTTTCTTATAAGCAAATCATTTTCAACAAATATTTTCATTAGAGTTCGACAAGAACTTTTTAATGATAAGCATACTTTCTTATAAATAAATTATTTTCAACAAATATTTTCATTAACGGTTAGCCAAGACTGGGAACCAGACATGGGCTACAGGTCCGAATCAGCAGGACATGCAGCTATCAAGAGCCAAAGCTACCAAGTCAACGCGAATCAACCGCCCATCCCCAAACTCACAAATTTTCTTTGAGTACAGGTTCTTCAGGTTGAAAAAACAGGGAAGCCACATCAGTTATGATCAATTCCCCAAAGAATTTCGGCACCACAACTCACTACAAGGATTACGTTCTTGTTCTGCATTTATACGAAGACATCATCTTGACCTACAGGGTCCCGACTATTATGTCTGCACAAAGATGTTATTTCGAATCACAAAGAACGACAACAAGGCAAACCCGATGGCAAAGACGTCGCATCACATTTTCGCCCGTGCCAGGACGACATTTCAATTCACATGAGTTTGGATCGGCAGAAGATTCAGCATAACGTGGAATCCTATTACAGCAAACTGACGGCAAGGACGTCACTTACATCTCTTACAACAGGACAACATTACAATAACGTCATCGACGTTATGGCAGCACGACAATCATTTTTACAGCTTTACAACGACGTCAACATCATTACAATGACGTCTTCAACACATCAACTATCTTTTACCGCATCTCAACGGCGTTAACAACATTACAATGATGTCTTCAGCGCAGCAGCTATCTTTTACGACAACACATCAACTATCTTTTACGGCAATGTAGCAACTATCTTTTACCGCATCTCAACGACGTCAACAGTATTACAATGATGTCTTCAACGCAGCAGCTATCTTTTACGGCAACACAACAACTATCTTTTACCGCATCTCAACGACGTCAACAACATTACAATGACGTCTTCAGCGCAGCAGCTATCTTTTACGGCAACACAACAACTATCTTTTACCGCATCTCAACGACGTCAACAACATTACAATGACGTCTTCAAGAAGAAACTATCTTTACGGCAATGCAAAGAACTATCTTTACCGCATCTCAACGACGCCAACAACATTACAATGACGCCTTCTGAAGCAGCAGCCTATCTTTACGACAACACAACAACTATCTTCTACAAAGATCTCAACGACGCCAACAACATTACAATGACGTCTTCAAACAACACTATCTTTACGGCAATGCAAGAACTATCTTTACGGCAATGCAAGAACTATCTTTACCGCATTTCAACGACGCCAACAAAGATTACAATGACGTCTTCAACGCAACATCTATCTTTACGGCAGATTACAACAACGCCATTGACGCATCGCAAAGACAAAAATATCTTTTATCGCATCTCAACGACGTCAACAATATTATAATGACGTCTTCAACGCATCGCCTATCTTTACAAAGATTACAACAACGCCATTGACGCATCGCAAAGACATCAACTATCTTCAACCGCATTACAACGACGCCTTCAAAGACAACAAATTATCCGCAATAACAAACATCATTACAACAACGCCATCGACAAGCATCGCAAAGACAACAAATATCTTTTACAGCATTACAACGACGTCAACATCATTACAATGACGTCTTCAACGCAGCAGCTATCTTTTACAACATTACAACAACGTCATTGACGTTACTGCAACACATCAACTACCTTCAACAGCATTACAACAACGTCCACGACGTTACGGCAGCACGACAACTATTTTTTACGACAACGACAACATCAGCAACGTCTATACAACGACGACATCAGCAAAGTCTATACAACAGCGACGTCAACAACATTACAACGACGTCTTCAACACAACACGTCGATCCAACGATGTTATTTCAAGCACTCCGCCTCATAATATGAGTATTTTAATTTCAGTCAGGCGCCCACCTTATAATGCGGGTATTTTAATTTCAGTCAGGCGCCCACCTCCTAATGCGGGTATTTCCAAGTTATTTTCTCTACAATTTTTCTCAGCAGTTATACACTAATTATATCTTAAGCTTTAGTTTGCAGGAGTTTTTAATTTGCAGGAACTTCATCACAGCGTGGAACTATCTCTTATGACGAACCGAGGTAAATTGGCTAACGACCTACTTCGAACGTCGATCCTCTTTTCCCATTAGTTTCTCGCATCTGCGACCAGTGTCATCCTAAGTCGACACTGGGGCATTGTTTCTTGAATGTGCACTATCTTTTTGCAACTTCTATACCCCTCGGGATTCTATTTCTTACCATGCAGTCCCGATGATCAGGACAAAATTGGCTACTCGATCAACTTTTTTGGCCGAAAACTCTTTCATCGTCTCCGTCCAAAGAGGGGCATCTGTTGACACCCAATTTTGTCCCATCTTTTATGATTTTATTCGTAATTTTTAATATTTTGACACTTTTAAAATAATTTTAAATTATAGGCATATATGTGTATATCCTCTTATTATTATTATTATTATTATTATTCGCATTTTTTTATATCATTTGCATTTTTATCATAATCATAAGTTTTATCCGAAAATTCTATGTTATTTTATTTTCGCAAAATTGCATCGCGTTCCCATTTTTATTAAGCATTTCGCAAATATTATATTTTTTATTACTATCGTTACGTTATTTTAAATAATTCACATCTTTTACAAAAAATATATATATATTTATTTAATATTAAACCCCTTTTATATTTTTAAACCCATAACCCATTTTTTATTTTCCCAATCCAATACAAATTCTACCCAAACAAAATTCACAAGCCCAAACCCATTCCCCTTATTCCCTTCCCCTTTATTTCCCCCCAATTCCCAAAGCCCAACCGGACCGGCCCAACGCCCTTTCTTATTCTCCAATTAAATTCCCACCAGCCCAATACCCACTAACCCATTCGGCTCTCTCATTTTAACCCAACCAAAATCACAACCCAATTCCCACAACCCAAAAACCGCGAGCCCAACTCCGCAGCCCACTCGACCAACCCGTCGCCCCAGCCCAACCCGACCGACCCGACCCATAACTCATCTTCCCCCTATTTTAATCCCTCAAACCAAACAAAAAAAAAGGAAAAAACCAAAAAACCTAAACCCTACCCGCTCGCCAAGACACCCCATACCCCCATGCCCGACGGCCACTCGCCTCGCCACCACCAACTCCCTGCCACCAAACCCTGACACCACCACACCCCTCCCATCACTTCACCATACCCATACCCCTAAAATCCGCTTCCAAAATTCAGAATTTTTTGCCTTTAATTCAAATTTCAAACTCGTTCTTGGGGGGGGGGGGAATCCACCTATAAATACCCCATGTTGTTCTTCATTTTGAGGGGATTTTCGGGGAGAGAAAACTGATTTTTCAAAGGATTTTTCGGAAGACTATTCCATATATACATAAAATATTTGTTGTGTTCTTGATTTTAAAGCATTTGCCTTCTTTGTTGTTCAAGATACAAGTCCGAAATAGGTCCAAGATTCGAAAGAAAGGAGGTGAGTTTCGTTCTTGAACTTGGGCTTTAAATACTTCTGTTCGGTTTTTGAAAAAACCGAGTCCGAAAATCTGTTTGCATTTTTGTTGTTTTTCACTGATTTCGGGTCGGGTCGACCCGACCCGGGTCTATCCGGTTTGGGTATTATTTTCAGAATTCTTGCATTTTCATATTCCTGTATGTTGGTTATCTGAATTTGGTGAATATTTGATTTCGGGTTGAGTTTCGATTCGGTCGGTCGACCCGCTTGAGTATTATTTTCGAATTCTTGCATTTCATATTTTTGTATGTTGGTTATCCGGAATTGATGGAATTATTTGATGTCGGGTTGAATCTCCAATTGGTCAGTTATTCTTGACCGGGTTGGGTCGACCCGATTTGAATTTCCAAATTTCTTGCATTATTCTTTGTTGTTATTATTGGTTATCTGAAATTGATGAAATCAGTTGATTCCGGTTGAACACATGATTCGGTCAGTTCTTTGACCGGTCAGTCGACCCGGTTTGGATTTCCCAAATTTCTTGCATTTCATATCTTGTATATTGGTTATCTAAAAAAATGAAAAAAAATCTGATTCGGGTTGGCATCTGATTCGGGTCGGGTCACTGACCCGGGTCGGGTCGACCCAATCTTGGTATATTTCCAGATTATGGACATTTTTTCATATCTGTTGCTGGTTATCTGAAAAAGTCTGAATTTCTGATTTCATTTGGGTCACTGTTCGTGATCCGGGTCGGATTTTTTCATAAATACTTCTTAATCCTGTTTCGGTTCCAAAATTTCAGAATTTGGGTCGGATACTTTAATTGCTCACTGCTCGTTTCTTTTACTGTTTTATTGTTTTATTAATATTGCATTAAGGCCGATGAAATTGAATTCGAGGCCGCGCTTTTCTTTCGTTTCATTTCTCTGTTTTTCAAGATCTTGTTTTAAGTATCCTGCAATGAGATACTTTACTGTTTTTATTGTTTTAAACTAAACACCGCGTCTTTTCCGCAAATTATTTTCTGCTTACTGTTTTACCATCTGCTGCTGTTGTTTACTGTTTCATTTAAATTTTACTGATTGGAACACGATACTACACTGGCCGATGAAAAATATCCGTCGATTTTGAGGCCTCCACAGTTGTAAAGACGAAAAAAAATATAACTTCTGGGCAATGATGAGACTTAAACCTTTTTATTTCATCCGAGATCAACATGTTTAGTAGGCGAGGTGACTAAAATAACCAACAAGTTATATATTCGCAGCCACAACGTGATTATAGTGATCTTTTCTATTTCACCCGAGAGACCAACACGTTTAGTAGGCAAGGCAATCAAAATAAACCACATTAGTCATATGTTTGCAGCCACGACGTGATTGGAATGTTCTTTTCAAAATTTAAGTCTGAGCCCTCCGTGATCAAAGCATTCACTGTTTTGAATACGGATATGAAGTTATTTGTATTTAACTGTTTCTAACCGTTTGTTCTTGGCGACTTGCGAGGGATTAAAGTAAATAAAGGCAGATTATTCCTCGGTGTTTATTTATTTTATTTCTTTCTTTAATTCAGCTTTTATCCCGCTTTGTATTGTAATATTATTTATCGCACTTATGTAACTATTGAAATGCTTAGAATAGGCAAACTTAGGATTAATTCATAGGTTAGTTTAAGATTTGAAACCCGTCGCTAGCTTATTTATTTGTAGGCTCGGTTAAATTCAAACTTAGAAACCCTACGGTAGTTATTTATTTTTAGTCTCGTCACGCGTATTCAAGATTTTCAAAACAACTTTTGTCATCTTTTATTTGCTTTATTAATCATACCGAATAAGTTTATCTTTTTATTATTATTTTTGCAACTCGATGATTTTCGAAAGATTCGCTTCTTTGGCGTTATAAATAATTTTGTTTCTACTCTCAATTGACAAATGCATATTTTTTCCAACTCTACATGTATTTCTCTTTAAATACCATACAAATGCATATTTTTTCTCTACATGTATCTTTCTTTTAAAAAATGCATCATTTACTAATTATTTGCAAACATCTTTAACTTCATACATCAAACATGCATTTTTCTAGCAATAATTAACCTGAGTTTGACCGGATAACCGCAAGTTAGCGGATCTTCAAGGATGCCTAACCCCTTCCCTTTAGGATAATAAAGAACCCTTACCTAGAATCTCGCTAGTTTCGCAGACCTTAAAATTGGAGTTTACATTGCAGCACTTAGTTTAATATTTAGGTGTCCTAATTCACCGTAAAAATAATTAGGTGGCGACTCCTCAACCCTTTTTACCCAAGAATCACCGGACACGTCCGCGCTCCGCTTTGACTCGAGCAGGTCGAAATAGGGCGCGACAATATATGAATGCAATGCAAATGAAAATGTATGAATGATAATAAAACCTTCTTTGAATTTACCGGATGACAATAATATCCTTGCCCATTTGGCTAACATTGAATATTTAACATGTACCTTCAGCTGACACTGTAAATATTAACATTTTTCCACATGCCTCAATAAGGACTTAAACACATATTTAGACATGTTTTTAGCATAAGAATCAATAATATGAACATTCCTTAACTCACTAAGAGCAGAATAAATTATGGAGCAATATCACAGTTACGTTTCATACGTAGAACATGTCAAAAGAAATAAATGATTTGCCTTAACATACCTCGAATATTGTCTTTTCAATAATTCTGTATTGAATTCGCTAGAACGTTGATGGACGATCTCTCCTTTTTAAACGAAACCAAGAAATTATTCACTGACAACTCAAGCCGACAAAATTCTCTATGTATAATTTCCAAAAAGTCCACACTAGACAACACAAGGTAAATGGAGAATTGCATATGCAATTGGGTGTTCTAATTTGCGAAACAGAGAGAACACTTGACAATTGTTTTGGTGTAGGAATTTGTTAGGCAGCAAACTGATTGACTTCAACCTACTTAAATACTAAGAATAAGATACACTAAAAAAATGCAATTGTTAGCTATTAAATGATCCCATGATTTGGTCTCCCACTCAGCCAATTCTTTGGAAGTGGGAGCACCCTCTTTCACGCCACATGCACACTATATGCACCCCACTTAATTAATCAAGTGATCGGCCTCTGTATAATTTATCAATCACACATAATTAATTTCGTGATCCTAATTCACTTAAATCTTAATAACTTATAAGACCTTCATATACTCAATGTCATAACCTTGTGATATGACACTAGTCCATAACCTATTTATGCACGCACAAAATTTATTAAAGCTTTCTGTCGTCACACTTTTTACGTCCAAAATTATTTCAGAATTTTATCTTTTTATGTGCTAAACTCTTTATTAGCATACGTGATACGACATAAAATCCCCGAGGCCCGAGTCTACTTATTACGCTTAGGTGCTCAAATCATTGTCCAAAATTCTGAGATTTTACAAAAAGTTTCGCCAAACCTCAACCGTTGAGGATCATTAGAAGATTTTGGAAACTTAACCTTCACCCACACTGCAGATAGCACTTAACGTCTATCGCGGGAATGCCTTTGGGTTTATGTTCCTTACAGAAATCATAACCCGAAGTGCTCTTGCTTCCACCGAAGTGCTCAACTGAACCTTTACAACTTAGTTTTCCCATTGAACAAAATTCTTGGGATCTCCAGTCAGTAAGGTTGGGTTACCACCGTATTGGTCCTTAAAGCTTGGATTTTAAGCCCATTCCCCTAGACAAATAGAATATTTGATCTCTGGGTATGCCCTTTGTCAGTGGGTCTGCTATGTTATCCTTTAATTTTATGTAATCAATGGATATTATACCCGTGGTGATCAGCTGCCTAATGGTCTTATGTCTCCCGAATATGACGAGATTTGCCGTTGTACATAGAACTTCGTGCCTTTTCTAAAGCCGTCTGGCTGTCGCAGTGAATCATCACTGAAGGTATAGGTTTGTCCCACTAAGGGACATCCTCTAAGAAGTCGTGAAGCCACTCAGCTTCTTCTCCTGCTTTGTCTAAAGCGATAAACTCTGATTCCATCGTGGATCGGGCGATGCAAGTTTGCTTAGAGGATTTCCAAGACACAACCCCACCACCAATTGTAAATATATACCCACTGGTGGACTTGGTATTCTCTATATCAGATATCCAGTTTGCATCACTGTACCCCTCTAGTACAGCTGGATATCTTGAATAATATAACCCATAATTTAGCATGTACTTCAGGTAACGTAGCACCCGATTCAACACTTTCCAATGATCATTACTTGGATTAGGGGCAAACCTAGCCAACTTGTTGACTACATAAGCAATATCAGGTCGGGTGCTGTTTGTTATGTACATCAAACTTCCAATCACCTGTGCATATTGCTCCTGGCATACAGGTGCACCACGATTTTTATCAAACTTTTGATTTCTATCTAGTGGTGACTTCATAGGCGAACTGTCAAACACCTCAAACTTTCTCAAAACATCCTCAATGTAGTGAGACTGAGATAAGACCAATCTGTCAGACGTCTTAGAGATTTTTATCCCTAAGATGACATTTGCGATACCCATATCCTTCATGTTGAAGTATTGTTTCAACATGTTCTTAGTCTCTAGGATTAAGCTAGGGCTGTTTTCTATGATCAACATGTCATCTACGTACATGCATTTAATGACGAATGAGTCAGAGTTACCTTTCGTGTAGACACATTTGTCACACTCATTAATGGAGAAACTCTTTGATAGTAGAGTACTATCAAACTTTTCGTGTCATTGCTTCGGGGTTCGTTTCAGCCCGTACAGAGATTTGGCAAGTCGACAGACTTTCTTCTCTTGCCCTGGAACCATATACCCCTCGGGTTGTTTTGTATAGATTTCTTCTTCCAAATCACCATTTAGGAAGGTTGTCTTAACATTCATTTGATGTATCTCAAGGTCATGCAACGCTGTAATCACAATAAATACTCGTATGGATGTCATCCTAGACACCGGAGAGTACGTGTCAAAATAGTCAAGGCTTTCTTTCTGTCGATAGCCCTTGACTACCAACCTGGCTTCTAGTTGTCTATACACCCATCTACTTTATACTTCCATTTGAGTATCCATTTACAACCCAATAATTTATTTTCGGGAGAAAGATCAACCAACTCCCAAGAATGGTTATGCAGGATAAAGTCTATTTTACTTTCAATAGCTTCTTTCCAGAGCGGTGCCTCTGGAGTTGATAATGCTTCAGCAATTGTCCTTGGTTTGTCATCAACCATATAAGCTACAAAGTCAGGAACGAAGGTTTTATCCTTCCTAACCCTTTTACTTCGCCTTGGTTCCATCTCTGGAGTCTCCAAGTTCTGAGAATCTGGAACACTAGATTCTGGATATTCAGTCACTTCGAATTCCACTAGATCTGAACCATCTAGATCCGGGCAGTCAACGCCTCCTGGTTCCTAAGAGCTTTGTTCATAACTTCATTTGCGAGAGGTTATGTCTTTTTCCTTTCTAGGAAAAATATCCTCAAAGAATTGAGCATTCCTTGATTCCATGATTGTACCCCCGTGGATATCTGGAATATCTAACTTATGCACTAAGAAGCGATAAGCACTATTGTTATTTGCATATCCGATGAAAATGCAATCTACAGTCTTAGGCCTAATCTTGACCTGTTTTGGCTTAGGCACTTCGACATTTGCCCCACACCTTTAAATATTTATAAGTGGGTTTCTTTTCCTTCCATGATTCATATAGAGTTTTGTCCTTACACTTATGTGAGACTCTATTAAGAATCGTATTAGCGGTAAGGATAGTTTCTCCCCATGTTTTGGGAAAGACCAAAATTGATGAGCAAGACATTCATCATTTCCTTATATGTGCGGTTCTTGCGTTCAGCAACACCGTTCGCCTGAGGTGAATATGGAGCCGTCGTTTGATGAACACCGCCCGATTCGGCACAATATTCCTCAGATGGCACTACATATTGATTTAATCTACATGCTTAGTTGGTTCTCAACTTCTGCTTTGTAGCGTCGGAACGCTTTAAAGGCTTCATCTTTACTTTTCAACAAGTAAAGGTAACAATACCTTGTGCTATCATCAATGAATGTTACAAAGTACTTGTTCCCCCTAGTTTGTGCACACTTCAAATCACATATATCTGTGTGAATAAGTTCTAGAGGAGCGATATTCCTTTCGACGGATCGAAAAGGAATTTTTATGAGTTTTGCCTCTACGCACACCTCACACTTATGTTGAGGGTTTACGTCGATAGACGGCAACAACTCCAACTTCACCAACGTTTGGATGGACTTATAGTTAACATGTCTTAATCTATGATGCCATACATTAGAAGATTCAAAAAAATAAGAAGAAACTTTAATTTTATTGCTTGGACGCATTACAAACATGGCGTTAACTTTGAAGAGGCATTCACAGACGAAGCCTCTCCCAACAAAAGTTTCATTCTTGGTGATTACAAATTTATTGGACTCAAATACTAGCCTAAAATCAACATTAACCAATAAAGGACCTAAAATTAAATTCCTCCTAATCTCAGGGACATGCATCACTTCCTTCAAAGTGAGCTCCTTTCCAGAAGTCATCTTCAAGACCACCTTTCCCACCCCTTGCACGTCAGAGGAAGTGTTGTTACCCATGAACATCTTATTGTCGGTGACTGGTGTATACGTGGAAAAGACATCTCTATTGGAACAGATGTGTCTGATAGTACCCGTGTTCATCCACCATTGCATATGATTCTCAATAAGGTTTGCTTCAAGCACCACCGCCGGGAACTCCTCAATCATGTCGTCAAGAAGCGTGTCTTTGATGACGTTAGCATGTGCCTTGCCTTTGGCCTTGGCCTTCTCTTGTTGCTCAGTCTTGAGCTTGCGGCAGTCCTTGATCATGTGACCAGGTTTTCTATAGTGGTGACAGTTTCCCTTGAACTTCTCCGCCGCTTGGGTCTTGCCGTCTTTCTGAAACTTCCGTTTCTTGCTTGAGTTCCCTTTTGCCTCAGCTAGATTTACCTTTGCCTCAGCGGGTTGTTTTCCCCTATGCAAAACATTCTTATTATCTTCCTGAATATGGAGTTTGATAATAAGTTCCTCAAATGACATTTCATTTGTCTTGAGTTTTAAGTAACTCATAAACTCAATCCACGAGGGAGGTAACTTTTCAATTAGTGATGCAACAAAAACTGCTCATTTGGTTTCATACCTTCCAAATCCAAGTGATGTAGAATCATTTGGAATTCCTGGACTTGGGACATCACAGTTTTGCTATCCACCATTTGAAATTTCAGGAATTTCCCAACAATAAATTTCTTCGTACCAGCATCTTGTGCGTTGTGCTTCTTCTGCAGTTTTTTTCATAACTCTTTAGCGGTGCCTATAGTGCAATACACCGTGTAGAGTGGGTCTGACAGACAGTTCAAAATATAGTTCTTACACATGAAGTCGCTATGACTCCATACATCAAGAACCATCTTCATGCCATTAACGACATGGATACCTTGGCCCCTTCAACCGTTTCATTAGGCTGAGGGTCCATCTCATCTCCAGCTTATGGAGGATCTTCTGTTAGGAACCGAGTCATTCCCATAACAGTCAAGTAAAATAGCATCTTCTGCTACCATCTCTTGAAGTTGGAGCCCATAAACTTTTCTGATCGTTCATAGTGGAATTCAGAGGGTGGAGGAATTGTAACGTTTCCTTGAGCAACAGGAAAAATGTTAGTCGTGCCTTGAGCAGCAGTAGGAAGGCAGAGGGGTTGCCTTGAGTAGCAGCAGCATCAACAACAGAATCATAAGCGTGTTGTGCTTTTCCAGTCATCTTTCTAATCAGTTACAACACTCTTGTCTTAGAATTGTGGGATACAACAATTGCAGGAAATGAGAAGTAAGTAACTGCTAACTATTACAACTAACTGAAATTACAACCAACTGAAATTATAACCACTTTGATATTTTGTTGGGTCGAGTGATGGCACTCTATCTTTAAGACAAGATTGCCCCGTATATATCCTTTTACGTTATGGACAATAGTCTCCCAAGATAAAACATCAACTTAACAAATGAGCGAAGGAAACTCAAGTGTAACTTTTGAAGAACTTAGAGTAACGAAATGATGTTGGAGAGGAAGAAGAAGATTTTTCTGTCTCTTACTAGAACAATTGAGCCAAAGGCTTCAATTTATAGTGTAAGGAGGGTGACTTATCCACTAGCCAACTAATGGCTTTTAATAGCCATATAATGGCACTTAGTGAAGAGTTATATTCAACTAAGTAAATGACTGAGTTTATGTGCAAAGTAATGGAGATTCAATGCTCCAAAACCAACCCAAACTTTCTGCCTTCCGTCGATGGACCCTCTTCCCAATTATCAGAAGAAGCCCAAGGCCCACGACCCGAGCCCGAACCGGACGGGCGGTGGCGACGCGCGTGTGGGCTTAGACTCGAACCCAAGCACACCTAGGTCATCACTTCTTCAAACACATGGGTTACCCCTTGGGGTCCCAAACCCTTATCCATTTTTGAGACTTATAAAATGAACAAATCTTCTTTTCCCCACCGATGTGGGAGATTTGTTCCACACCATATTTTCATGTTTCAAACACCTCACTTCGTGGACCAATATCTTTTTCATTTCTTAACGAAATTTGACGATCCTTGGCCCTACGGTCATCTACTCACTTAGTAGATTATGCACGTGTGAAGAAACAAAGTCTCCAACATGTGAAACCCTAGTGTTTAAATCATTAAAGATGGGTAGACGCAACTCCCACCAAAGACAAATTTCCAACAGAAAGCATTTTGTTGGTCCAGGATTTAATTCTTCCTAGCATCTTGTCTAGTAATGAATGGCACTGTATAATCGAGATTTTACCAATCTTTTACCTAACTAGTGTGTGTGTATCAAAAGGGGAAGTAACACTTAATATAACTAAAAGAAGAATAATTTCAAAACAATTAATCCAGTATAAAGCAGCCAAGAGGTCGACAAAATTCTTAAAAGAATGTTAGAGAACTTCATCTTTTGTGCGGATTTCCCCTAGAACGCATTGGTGTTTAACTTTTGTCCTTCATATTTATGGTCTTTAATTTTCCACCTTGCTATTTATTTTATAAAAATATCCAGGTCTATTTCGCAAGGCATAATCTCTATAATATTATTTTTTTTGAAAACTGATCTTTTGCCTCGCGCGTCATAAATTATGCAGGAATTAAGTTATGCGGCATAGTTTTGAGTGTTGGAAATCATACCTTATCCGGCATAGTTTGTGTGGATGTTATGATACATATGTTGAAATTAAATGATAACTATGCCCGCCGAAATCTAAAATTATGTCTTTTTTCATATTATGCCGAGTGTTGACAGTTATGTCTTATCCGATATAATCTGTGCGTTGTGTATAATACATATGCCGAAGATAAACACTAATTGTGCCGAGTAAAATTCTAATTATGCCGCATCAAAAAATAATAAAAGGTAAAAATTAAAAAACTCAAATTTAAAGGACATTTGTGTGAATGACCCAGAACTTTGATGACTTGGAGAGTTAGAAAGGGCCTTTGGCCCATAGAAAGAAACTTCTCTAAACATTGGAACTTTGTTTGTTAGGCAATTAAATAAAACAAGTATTAACCAAAAAAAAAAAAAGTAGTACTAATATTTTTGGAGTTCAAATCGTTTTGACAAAAAGAAAAAGCACTATCACGTATTTTAACGTGTGATAGTAAATTAATTGCTATTTTTTATCATAATATCAATAATAATTATTACTATATAAATTTACCTATAATTATCTTATCAATTAATTGTATAAATTTATTATTCAGTAAGTGCAAAGAAAAAAAGATTATCCACACGCCACCTAGCATTAAATTAGCAAAAAGGTTAGGAAGTGACACATTTTCCATGAAAGTGACCATGACATGTCTTTAGGGGGACCATTTCTTGGTCTAACTTTACATTTAATTAATTGATTTTTAACACACATTATAAATATAAGTGAACTTTTAAAAAGAAAAATCTAAGAATGATTAGACTTACTAATTGATTAGCAACCAATCCCCATCTAGTGATAGTACATAAGACTTTGTCCATCAATAAGCTGATATTGACAGCTTTCATGTCTTTATATGTAATCACCAATAACAATGAGCCACCAACTCATGTGGATCAAATTTTTGTACAACTACTATTATTAAATGGAAGAATTGGAGTAACTAGTAAAATTGTTGTCATGTGATCAGGAGGTTACGGATTCAAGCCGTGAAAATAGTCTCTTGCAAAAATGCAAGAGAAGACTGTGTACAATATAGACCCTTATGATCAGGCTATTCCCCGAATGCGACACATAGCGAGAGCTTAGTACACCATACTCCCCTACTATTATTAATAATCGGTTCATCCCACCTAATTAAGTTCCTAAACTCGAATGAATTTTATTTTAATTCAACATTTGTAGGTTATATTTTATCCGAAAGAATAAGCCAGATTTAAAAACTAGTGTCCTCTCTTCGGAGACGAATCTTGGGATCTCAAGTTTAGAAGTTTCTATAACGATCTTAAATTAATATATAATAATAATTAAATTCACATTTTTTTTTTTACTATATATACATAACATGCGCAAAAATTTGATTCCGATAAACCCGTAAATCATACTCTACACCTGGCACTGCCTCTGATCAAGGTATTTTTTTAAATAGAACAAGTATAATTATTATCGTGAAGATTGATTGATAAATTTGGTAGAAATGCATGTCTATGAATAGTTTACAAACACAACGCTATTTATTTTATTTTCTTTTTCTATGGTAACATTATATTTAAATTGAATTTCTTCATTCCTTCGACGTAATTTACCTGCTTCTCAATCATAAACGGGCCTTTAGGGGCGATTAATTAGTTCATGAGTTTTCTAAATTGGAAATATCGACAATCAAATACTTTCTAATTAAATATTTCAAAGTAAGTGGTACGGGTATTGTAATCTTAAAATGTCATTAGCTGGAAATGAGTGACAAAAAGGAAAGGGCATGTGCAACTTACTGATTTTACCAAACTTTGTATAATTAATTAAATGATTATTGGAAGACATTAAGGAAGGAACAAAGCATATATTTGATTTTTGATGACCAAACAGTTATGTCTAAGTATACATCTATGTGGAGATAATTCTTCTTTTTTTGGTTAATGAGATAATTCTTCATTATATCACAATTTGAACTGTAATGCCACAAATTTAATTCTTAACGGAGTCAAGTTTTCGCTCTTTGCTATTAACTACTACTGCAATAACAACATACTCAGTGAAATTCGATAAAATAGGATACAGGGAGGGTATTTTGTATGCAGTCCTTACCTCTACCTTGGGAGGTAGAGAGATTATTTTCGGTAGATCCTCGACATAAGGACAAATAATTCAAAACAATATAAAAAATGAATAAACCATGACAACATACTATACAAGCATGATAGAGCATTAACAACCACAAAAGGAGCAGTAACAACCACAAAAGGAGCAGTAACAACCACAAAGTAAAATAATAATCAAAGAAAAGAAATAACAAATAGAAGCAGGATCGAATGACAAGAAACTACAAGAGTACTATTACGGCTACTAGTATGGAGGGATAAGCGTTTTAGTCAGGCAAAGATTTCTACGCTCTCATCTTATGATAGTTAGAGAGAAAAATCACTAACCTTCTACTATAATCCGTGTCCTCCATAACCCCCTATCTAAGGTCATGTCCTCGGTAAGCTGGGATTGCGTCATGTCCTGTCTAATCACCTCTCCCCAATACTTATTCGGCCTACCTCTACCTCTTCTAAAATCGTCCACATCCAACCTCTCACACCTCCTCACTGGGGTACCCGTGCTTCTTCTCTTCACATGCCCGAACCACCTCAGTCTCGCTTTCCGCATCTTATCCACCACTGAGGCCACCCCCAGTTTGTCCCGCTACTTTCATCTTCTAAATGTGAGAGCTCTTGACTGACCAACATTTTGCCTCATACAACATAGTTGGTTTAATCACCACTTTGTAAAATTTGCCTTTAAAGTTTTGGTGGTTAAAAAGTCTAATTTAGTTAATTTGGGCTAGTTAGTCTATATTGGCTACCTATATATGTTATATTTAGATGTCATTTGCAAGTTCATAGATTTAATAATTGATGCTTAGTTTGACTTAGACCATATGTTAATACAGAATTACTCCCTTCCATTTAAAAGTTCGACCCCCTGATCATTAATTAATTTTCATTGGAATGTGAAGTTCAATGAACTCGATATTTCGTCTTTCATTAATATACATCTCTATCTAATGATAAATAAAGTATTCGACTCTTTTTTGGCTCATATTAATCCTGAGTAATGAATTTCTTAGCGAATCTCTCTCTGTTCTGATATATAAATATATAAATCGAATATGTTTATGACTGATAATTTGACCAAGTAGTGACCAAAATTAGATCTAAGTCTATTAGAGATTATTCATCTTAATCATGATCAGAGATATTTTCTTATCTTCTAATGTTTGATCGTACTAATTGACAAATTCTTTTTTTAGTTTGATGAAAAAGTTGAAATAATAATAAAATTAATAGAGATATACATCTTGTTTTGATGAATATAATATTTGATAGATTGTATCATTTCTCATTGTTACATAATGTTACACATAAATAATTTGAAGAACAAACTTGCAGTATTATTAGAAAAAGTAAGGTACATGGTAGAGTAATAGAGTTATTATTAAAAAAAGGTAGAATAAAAGATAAAATAAGATTATTAAATAATAAGTAAAGTTAAAATTAGTGAAAAAATAATGGCGTAATTATACTAAATCGGTCATTACATAAAATGTGACTTTCTATCGTTATATATTAATGTATTTAGTGACACAATATAATAAAATTTAAATAACAATCAAAACAAATACGACTGGATTTATAACGATAATACGATACAATATAATGATAACAACATTTGACGGTGACCACGGCTTTAGATTGTTAACATCTGTAAAAAAGAAGGTTAGTGCAGATAGATGCAATGCATTTTTTTGTGGTCAAATGGATCCTATCAACTTTATAAGGCTTCCATTATTGTGGAATCTTGATTAAAATTATCATCTATTAGTAAACATCATGCTCAAACTCACTTAATTTTTAAGATATAAAAGCTTTTTAAGTTTCATTATGAAAAAGGGGGACAAAAACATGGTTTATGAATTCCTAAAAAAAATGTGAAGAAAACAATGTGAGCCATAATAATTGATTTTACGTGTTCAATGTAATTGTAACTTCAAATGGGTTAGCTATAAATATGTAAGAAAGTTATCCCACAAAAGGTTATGGGTGTGTTTGGTATGGAAAAAGATTTATCTTTTACTTCAATTTTTTGTGTTATGTTGGTCAAAATGTTCTCGAGAATATTTTTTTTAGGAAAACAAGAACTTCAAAATGAGGAAAAATGAATTCCTAACGAAAATAGGAAACACAAATTTTATAAGTGACATTCCATGCTCATTGTCCCCCCTCTCCCCCTCCCTGCACACCCCACCCAATGACTCCAACCCCCAATCCTTGACATCCCGCAACCCTCGAAATCCCCCACCCTCCACCCCATAGTGTTTTTGTTAGATTATATAGAAATGTTCCTGAGATAATATTTTTTTGTTTATCTATCAAACATAAAAAAATATGTAATAAACCTACTTGTTTCCAAAGAAAATATTGTCTAGAAAAATATTTTTCATGAAGAACATTTTCATCATACCAAAATGCCCAATATGGCTAGGGAAACAAATACATAAGGGACATTTCAATCTATTGTCTCCTCCCCACATCAAATCCCCCCTACCTCTCACCCCCCCCCCCCAGATCACCCACAACAACTTCATAGAGTTTGTTCAAATTATCGATAAATATTTTTTAAATAATATTTTTTATTTACTTACCAAACATCATAAAATAAGTAAGAATATTACTTATTTTCATAAAAAGCATTTTCCTTCCTACCAAAAAACACCTTATATCGAACTTTTAACTGCAAAATATTAACAGCTTGGACAATACAAAAAAAATTACACACATTCGATATGTATACTAAATTAAGTGTAAATTAATTTTTACTTTGAAGGTAGGTCAAAAGTCACCATCACTATTGATAAATGATATTTCATATTTTGTTATTTTCCTATCAAATGTAGACTTCTTTCCTTTTTCTTCCTTGACAAGATAGCATTTAGAAAGGATGGAATTAACTAGTGGTATATTTGCGTAATAAGTGGAGTAACTATTTTAAAAGGATAACTCCTAAACATACAATTACGTTTTAATTTTAGTATCTGTCGAGCACATCTAAATCAAAAATATAAAAAAATATATGAATTTCAGTTGAATTCCCTTTCTTTTTGTTTCAGATACAATGAGAATTATTATATAATTAGAAGAATTTAATTTTACAAAGACAACATTAGGTTTAATACAATTAATATCCTCTTATGGTGAAAAATCACATTATTTTTTGGTTTGTAGTTACAGTTTAATAATTATAATTTTGTCTTCACACTTGCTAGTATGCTAGCGATGTCCCATTGGTACATGTGTGGTCATCGAAATAGTTAGTATTTCAATATTTCAAACACTGAAATAATTATTTGTGAGAGATAGGTCAGCCATAAATCTTTTCATTTCAAGCAAAATATCATCTAAACTTTAAGTGAATTATTGAAATAGTTAGTTAAAAAATATTTCGAGTAAAGCTCCTCAAATCCTCAATTTTCACTCGTATTACTTCAACTTTTACAAACTATTTTTTCAAGTAAAGTTTATGTCCAAAAAATAATGGAGTAGGTACTTTAATTTCTTAACTTGAAAATATTTTTCAATCAATGTGTATCTAATTATAGGGAGTAGTTTAAATGCTTTTTATTGTACATAGTACAGTACCCACCCTTAACAAGTCAGACACACACCTTATGCCTTTCTGTGTAAAAGGAAAAAATACATAATCAGAAGCATAAAATCATTATCAATGCACAAAATAGTTCGCATTCGCGAAAATATAATATACTCCCTCCGTTCCATTTTGAATGTCTTAATTTGATTTGGTACGATATTGAATGTCTTAATTTGATTTGATATGGTGTTTAAAAAATAAAGAAAGATTTTTAGATCTTATGACCTTAAATTAAAGATGTATGAGTCTTATAAATCTTATGATCTCAAACTTGTCTTGGTATTGAAAATTTTACTAAATATAAAAAGAGGCACTCTTTTTGAGACAGACGAAAAGTAAAACTATTAAATAGAGACAGAGAGAGTAAATAAGTTTTTTGATCCAAATCTGCACTCAGGACACGCATAGAGATGGCAATGGATCCTGGACCCGATCCGAATCTGGTGGATCCAGATCCGTTTTATAGGATATGGATCTTCAAAATTTGGACCCGATGGATCCGGATAGGACCCGATGGATCCGGATAGGACCCGAATCCATTTTTGACGGATCTGGATCTTGTATTTGAGATCTGTATCCGGTCCAGATCCGACCCGTGGATCCGTTTTTTATTAAATATATTCATAACCTAGAATGTAATTTTATAAGTATTTTCTTAAAATTGCTAAGCACATCCTCGCAAGTTTAATTCTCAAAACAAGTTTAATTTATCACCGCGTTAACTCAAAAACCCAAAAATAAAGAGGTAACTTTGATAAAATCAATGTTATATTAGTGAATGACTAACATCTCCATAAACAAGTAGTTAAAATTATATTCACTTCATTTGTGAAGATTCCAAGCACATGCAAGTTCTGCATTGTGAAAATACTAGTCAACATTTTCCACAACTATTGTCATTGTCCAACATTTTCAATTAATAGCTCACAATTAAAACGAGACAACAAACAAAATATCTCATATGAACATTTCAAAATTGAATCACAGTAAACTGTTAGCTAAGTAAAAATCGTTTGTCAGTTTTAAAAAAAAAATTCTTAGCAAGGTTACATTCTTAGCAAGACAAATTTTTTTACATGTGGATCCAGATCCGATCCGTGGACCCGGTGGATCCGGATTTGGATCTAATTTTTATGGACCCGACGGATCTGAATCCGGATCTAGATCAGGTCTGAAAAATGAATATGAATCTGAATATAGTAAGATCTGGTTCAGATCCGATCCGTTGCCATCCCTAGATACGCATAAGACTTCAGAAAAGGGTTGGAAATAAAATGTTATGTTATAGATAGTTATAAACATTAGTGACTGATTTTTATGGTAAACTTGTAATTTTTTTACACCGATAATTTTATCATTACTTTAACGCTCCCCTCGTCAAATTATCTTTCCAAACTCCTGTAAATTATTAAATTTGGAGGGCATTTAAGCAAAATTCTGGGCCCTACAACTAGAATTAAATGAAAAGAAAACCTTAAGAAACATCATTCTACCCACAGTGTCAGTGGGTCCCGCCCTCTAGCATATGTATCATACTAGATGAGATGCGCACGGGAGCCCGAAGTCATATATTGCAATTAAACAACCATTTAACTTCATAACTCTGTGTTTAGGACCAATGTTTTTATCAACATAAAATAATAAATTGCAAACAAAGGCATTACGTAGAACTTTGAAAATAGCACTAAGCTTGTTTAATAATCAATAAAAGTAACTTTCAATTACATAAGATATTTCAAAATTTGAGAGGTAATTCACATTGAGATCATGAAACATTCTTCGATATTCAATTTTTCAATTACAACATCGATATCATAAGTCCTCATGCTAAGTACTAATTTCATATCATCACTGGTGTAGGAAAGAAGAATCAACTTTTTATAAATATTTACCGTTTAGAGCGTAATTACGATACGTGATTACAATTTAAGTATTTATGAAACGTAGCTATATTTATTGTATCGGACGAGTATTAACTATATTAACAAAACCAACTGCATAAAAAGAGTATCATCCGTTGAAATTATGTATCAACACATATTGTATCAGTGTTGATGACTATATTTTGTAAATGTACTATTTACATTACGTAATTTCTTAAAACTATAGCTAAATTTATAAATACAATCTAAATATTTGGCAGGTCCGTAAAAAATAAATAAAAGGAGAAGTGAAGAAAAAGCAGAGAATAAAAAGGGACCGGATGTTGACAAATTATTTCAATGTCGAAGAAGGTCGTTTTGTTGGTGTGTGAGAGAAAGGAGGAAGAAATATTTCTTCTCTCTCTAACTTTCTCTCTCTAAGCCTTGATTAGTAGCTCTTTCCCTCCCTACAAATATATAACCGTGGCCCCACCATCAAGAACCAAAATCTCCCAATCTTGAGCTTCTTCAATGTTGTTAGTTGTTACCAAACTAAAAATACCCACTTTATTATAATAACAATAATAACTATTATTATTATTATACTCCATAATAATAATTATTATTCCTTTTTTTCTCTTAAGTCACAATTTGGAAACTCCATGATTCTTGATATGTTGTTTGACTTCAAGTTATGTTCTTTGATTCAATTCATTTATGGGTTTTAACAAAGAGATTATTCCACCATGTGGGTCTGAGGTAAAATCTTATTTAATACTTTAGATTTGTTTATATTTGACTTTAATACTAAGTAACATAGGATTTTGTATTTTCTTGCTTTGTTCATGTAAATATGTTAAAGTAAATTGTTGTGGGGTTGTAATTTTTTTTTTGTCATTCTTGAAATTGGGTTTTGGTCATTTACTGTATTGTATACAGTAGTGTTAATATAGATTTTTGAGCTGAGGGTCGGAAACATCCTCTCCGTCTTACAAAGGTAGAGTTAAGGTTTGCATACATCCTACCATCCCCAGACCCCATTTTGTGTGATTACACTGGGTATGTTGTTGTAGTGTTAATATAGATTTGATTATGTTTTTTTTTGGATATTATAAGTGATCCTTTCTATATGGGATCTTTTAGATTATGGTTTTTAAAGATTTTCACTCAATTAGTGCCTTCAATTTGGTAAATTGTTGTGCTGTTGCTTAATTTGATTGGCCATTAAATGTAAAAGTAACTTCCAAATTTTAGTTTTGGATGTATGCTTTAACTTGCATGAATTAATGTTTGACTTCATTTTTGGATTATGTGATCCCTGCATCCACATAGTTGTTTGATATTCAATGCACTAGCTATAATAAGGATTTGCTAGTTCAATGAAGATTATGAATATCCAATAATTGGAGTTAGAAGGGGAGCCTTGTCGTAACTCGTAAAGTTGTTGCCATGTGACCAGGAGTTCATGTGTTCGAGGCGTGGAAACAGCCTCTTGCAGAAATGCAGGGTAAGGCTGCTTACAATAGACCCTTGTGGTTCGGCCCTTTCCCAGACCCGCGCATAGCGGGAGCTTAGTGCACCGGGCTGCCCTAAATCCAATAATTGGAGTGTTTTGATTTCAGTGTTACTGGTATAGCAATGTGCTTATTTAGTTTTACACTTCTCATGTGAGTTTTAACTTCAGTGTTAATTCACTTCTTTTCCTTCTTTTTCCATTGTGATTGAAGGAAGACTGCTATCAATGTACTTTTTCGGTTTTTCACTTCCCTTTTTCTGTTGTGACTGTCTGACTGAAGGGGTTAAAGGTAAAAATTATGCCGGTAATTCTAGGCATGGGAGCGGAAGAGTTACGTAGTTACAACCTTAACTTTTTGTTTTAAAGACTTAATACAAAAATACCAAGTGTTCACGTTGTTAGGAACATAAGCTGGCAGTTAAAAGCCATGTGAGTTTTGTATGCCATTGGTGCCACTATTAGCATATATTGAATGTGAAGTAATCCTCACATGTAATGTATATTAAGCAAGTTAAAGCATGCCCTTTTCTTTCTGTCCCCATCAGTTCTGTAAATATTGCAGAATGCTTTAATGAAGTTTTATATGCCATTGGTGTTTCATTGTAGTGTTTTGGGATCGTTGTATGTGCATAGATGTAGCTATAAGATCTGAATGTCTCAAATCTGATTTCCATTGAAGTTGTTTTTAAACTTGTTAAGTTCCATCATTAATGAGTTTCTTATCTAATTTGGACTGATATCAAGCCAAGACACCTGACGATAATAAAGAACAGGGAATACCGATATTAAGTTTTGAACTTCACGATCAGTAAACAACTGGGATTCATTGAAATCCTTGTTTCTAATATTGGCAGGAATGGGAACACAAGTGCATTACTCCATGAGGGATCTTAGTGAGGATTCTAACAGTAGTAATTGGCCTTTATTTTATGGAGATAAGACCCTCTCAAATGGACAATACTGTAATGGTTTCATGTCAAGGACATTAACGGATGCATATCCAGGATATAATAAGGATGTCCTTAAGGAGAAAATGCTTGAACACGAGTCCATATTCATGAATCAGGTAATTTTGATTCTAGTTGTCAATCTTTATTTTTCTAATAATCCCTCCAGTCCAAAATAATTGGTGTTTTAGGCATGGACACATGTAAGGCTGGCAAAATGGTTTAAAAAAACAACCATCCAATCCAACCCATTAAATATGGGTTGGATAACTGACCATTTACAACAGGATCAAATATGGATATTATCCACTAAAAAATGGATATCCAGATGGATAATATGGATATCTATATTATCAATATCCATTTGTCTTCTTGTTATTTTTCATGAGTTCGTAAGCTTATTTTGGCTTTTAGCTTGTGTTCTCACCTGACTATTCCTGAAACCATCGATAATCCATGTTATCCGTCGGTTAACCCATTTTTTATCCGTGTTATATATGGCTGGTTCGGATATTTTATCCGTTTCTATTTAACCAGTTTTTGACCCGCTCATATCCGACCCGACCTGCCCATTTGACACTCCTAGCGCACATGGCTTAAGGAATTTACTTACTCCTAAAATTTAAGAGAGTTTTTGACGTAGATTCCCTTAATTATGATTTTCTTTTCTTTTAGGTTGACATAATTATCACGGGGATTAGGAATGTGTCAAGGACAAATTTGGGATAAAGAACTAAATACCTTTTTGGTTTTGTGAAACATCAATTATTTTGGACCAACTTTTAGAGGCTCAAACATCAATTATTTTGAACTGGAGAGAGTAATCAGGAAACTTATGTTGTTTCTTGATAAAAAAAGATCTTTAGCTGTAAGTTTGGTTCTACATGTGGTGATTTTTGTTGTTGAACAAAACAAGTTTAGGTCTACATCTTTAGCTAACGATGTGGCCAATTGGATTCTCCTTCTGCTTAAGTTGTTCCTATAGCATGTTCCTGCACAAAAGAAGTACTTGATTCCTTTTTTTGGGATCATTGATGTCCACTGGTATTGCGGACGTTTACTTAACCAAAACTTTGTTTGTAGGTGGTGGAACTGCATCGCCTTCACAGAATTCAGAGGGATATGATGGATGAAATTAAAAGGGAAGAACTGCACAAACTTCGGGCATCCATGGATCCATCCTCTTCATCAAGCCACCTAGGATCTCAAGTACCATCTGAAGATGCTCTGAAATGGCATGTCACCAGCTTCCCCTCGGCAAATTCTAAATCGGGTACAGGAGTTGTTTATTCTCCCTTGAGTTTTTCAAAAGGAAATGGTGGACAGTTTGGTCAATGCCAATTGCAGAATGGTTGTTCTTCAAATATCTGTGAAGTTTTGGAGGTTAGCCCCTCAAAGGTCCGGAAAAAGTTGTTTGATCTCGAACTCCCGGCTGATGAGTACATTGATACAGATAGCAGCGAGCAGTTGCAGGCTAATGGAGGATCTTTCAATCCAAGTTATCGTGTTAATGGAAACTACACAGTTGCCCAAGAGAGTAGTGCAAAATTATTTAGTAATTGCGGAAAAAATGCCCCAACTTCCAGTACATGTTTTAGAAGCTCAAATCTGTTGGCTGATCTCAACGAACCAGCTCAGCTTGAAGAAGCAAATCCAGCACCTGTTGATTTTCTCTGTTATGGTGATAATCACAGAGAGAGAAGAGGACTAAATGCTTCTGTTAAATCGATTCCAACATTTGTGGCTTCTCCAAGAGAAACCACGTGGAACTCCCATCATGCAAACCCTAACGGCTCCTTAAACAGCCTATATGTTGACAGCAAAGGAAAAGAGAGGGCTTGGTTCTCTTCTGCATATGGAACTGGTAACCTCTTATAAGTTTTTGCATACTGGTTGTTTGTCATAATTTAGGGTTATCATTGCACACTTGTAGCCTTTTTGGCCAAGCTTCTCCGAGGCCAAAACTGTTTTTTTTTCTTTTCAAAAGAAGTGCTTTTTTAAAAAGTTGATGTGTTTGGCCAAGCTTTTAGTTGAAGAAAAAGTGCTTTTGAATAGAAGAAGAAGCTGAAAAAAATAGCTTCTCCCTTTTTTTAGCACTTTTGAGAAAATACACTTGAAGCACTTTTTGAAACCTTGGTCAAACACTAATTGTTGCTCGAAAGTGCTTGTCAAATTGATTAGCCAAACACAAACAACTTCTCACTAAAAGTACTAAGTTGATTTTAGAATCTTGACCGAACATGCTATAGAGTTGGTTCCTTCATATGTTACAGCTTCTCCCTTTTGTGGATTTCCATAATGTGTTACATGAGGTTTGTTTTTCCTTCTTAGGTAACATTAAAGGTACCATGGCTTCAGTACCTCAGAGTCTTGAACAAGACAAGTTACCTACTCCTTCCCGTCCAGTACAGTTAATGCTTAACAAAGCTTATCAACCTCCGGGAATCCATCCATTTCACCATACAAGAGATAACCTTTGGAAACAGAGAGCAGTGCATAGCTTAGAGACATTTCATATAAACCGTGAACCCAACTATATCCATGTAGAACCGTTTGGTGGTTCTCAGATGACTAGTCCACATCCATTTGCTAATTCCAAGTGGTCACGCACGGTCTGTTCTTGGGGGAAACCAAGTGGCGACTTTACTCAGAGGCCTTCATCTGTTCATACAAATCCTTCGTTGCTCTCATCTTCAGTAAGCAAGAATGGACAGGCATCTCAGAGCCACGACTTTCTCGGAGACAAATGGCACATCAGTGATAGTTCTAGGTTGAACAGGTTTGATCACGGATCTTCTTTGGCTTCAAAAGTATCGCCAGCTTGCTTCCTGTCAGTTGCTAAGGTTGAGACTTTGACATCTGAGCGATTATCTACTAATGGATTTCCAAAGAATCTCAATAGCACCAATAATATGAACTCAGTGTCTGAAAAAGGTTTCGATTTGAATCTGCTGTCTGAAAGTTCTCTAGATGAGGGACCATCCGAGCCTGATATTGAGTTGGTTGACGAAAAAAGAGAGCTTCAAGACCCTTTATCAGTGTTTCCATGGCTTAAAGCTAAACAATGTGGTAGAAATGACGTGTTGAAAAATGCTTCATCTCTGGAAGATTGCATTAGGAGGGCCACGAAAGAGGTTGGAGAGACCCGAAGTATCGGGAAAATTCTTGGGGTTCCGATTCTTGAAAATTCCTTGGCTTCCAAAACTGAATCATCTTCACTTGTTTCCACTTCTGTTACTCTTCAGTCCTCACCTGAGGGAGAAAATTTTAGACATGAACGGAGGAAGATGTTGATTGACATTAACATGCCTTGTGATGACCTTTCTATGACTGATCCTGAGAAACCCGATGCTATTGAACCACTTGTTCCTAAGAAGGTGATGGAGATGAAAGTTAACAATATCAAAAATTGCTTCGATTTGAACTCCTGTATTACTGAAGATGAAGATCCTTTCTCTGTTGAAAGCAATAATAATGTCAGTGTGAAGAAGGCTGTTCTGGAGATAGATCTGGAAGCTCCTTTTGTTTTGGATGATGAAGAATTGAATATGCCTGAAGAAGGTGACAAAAAGCAACACGAGGAAAAATCTTCGCAATCGGTTGAAGACAAACCCGAGCAAAGACAGGATGAAGTTGACAGGATGGCAGCAGAAGCAATTGTTGCAATCTCATCATCTCCATCTGATGATCCTTTGGATTCCTTACATTGGTTTGCTGATGTAATCTCTTCTTTTGCTGATGAACCTGAAAACGGGCCTGAAAGAGGAAGAATAGGCAAGGATGTTGCAATTGTTGCAGAAAACGAGCCTGAAAGAGGAAGATTAGGCAAGGATGTTGCAATTGTTTCACATTCAACTGCCAAGGAACTAGATTACTTCGAGGCGATGACATTACAACTGACGGAGACCAAGGAAGAAGACTACATGCCAAAGCCTTTTGTTCCTGAATTCCAGAAATTGGAAGATGGAGGTGCCACTTCACTAACAAATCGACCCCGAAGAGGGCCCGCTAGGAGGGGGAGGCAGCGTAGGGACTTTCAGAGAGATATCCTTCCCGGTCTGGTTTCCTTATCAAGGCACGAGGTTACCGAAGACCTTCAGACATTCGGAGGGTTGATGAGAGCTACAGGACATACTTGGAGCTCGGGATTGACAAGGAGGACAGGTGGTAGGAACGGAAGAAGCCGGAGAACGGTGATCGAGTCCGTTACCCCAATAAGTCCTCCTCTACTACACCAACTTAATAATATTGAAGCTAGTTTGGAGGATAAAAGCCTAACAGGGTGGGGGAAAACAACTAGACGCCCTCGGAGGCAAAGATGCCCTGCAGGCAATCCTCCTGTCCCGTTAACTTAAATGCGGGAATGAGGATGTAATTTGTCAATTCTTCATTTATAGAGATTGAGATAACAGATTTAGGGACTTGAATGAAATTGAGGAGTGAAGTTGTTAGCTATGGGGATTGTCTTTGTACATACAAAGTCTTTGTAGCCCCCCGTTCTTATATATCTTCCACTGGTTTACTGACTTTCATATCCTGGAAGAACGCTGGCATAATTTCTTGTGGATGTATACAGCAGTCCTTTGGATATGTTTATTTCCTACTACTAAGCTGAGGCGAATATACAGTTTTAAGCAAGTGGATGCAGAATATCAACTGCATCGATTACTCATCTGTGATGATGCGTGCATGTTTAGCTTAAACAAATATTTTGCATATATTTAGCATAAACATATAGTGCGAGGCAGGGCAGGACTTACCTCGCCTTGCACCCGCATAATTTTGAGAACTTGGAAATTTGCCCTGCCCCCGCAAAGGTTTTAACCCGCCCCGTCGCACAGAAATTCTGCATGAGTTCTCGAGACACCCTTCTTGGAGTTTGAGTGATCTACTAGGGTAAACCTTGACCATCTTAGAGTGGAATGTGTGAGGTGAGTAATGTTCAGCTTGCATCTTGATGAGAAAGTCTGCTTCACAAAGAAAATTGTTTGTATAGGCTGCTGGACTCAGTTTAATTTTTATAGTTCATTCACCCTTATTCCCATAGAATCTTGGATCATAACTAGGGCTTGATCTAATTGAGCACCTAAACACATAATACAGTTTTTCTATTAGACACTTTGGTTCATATTTTGAAAAGGTTTCTGCATGTATTCAGAAGCGTCATTATATAGATAAGTTAAATCAAACAAAATATGCATTCTCCTCTAATTATACGCATCAACGTTAATTGGAACACATATGAGGTTTTACAAATGTGTACCTAAAAGAGCGGATATATTTTAAATGGTTAACTTATCTACATAATATGCACTTGAGCATATGCGCAAAAGATGTTTCAAAATTTTGAGTTTGAAGTGTCTAATAGGAACACTTTATCATATCTTCAGGTGCTCAATAAGAACATATAATAATTTGAGTGTCTAAATAAAATTCTCGGTAAATTTAAGCGGTTGTGAATATATTCTGCCTTAATTATATATTTTGTTCTATTATCCATTATTAGGCCTTTAAATAGTTCAAGTTAACGTGTCATCCTTTCTTTGCTTTAGGGATATATGACACACTATAAATATTGGAAAGATCAGAGAAAATTATTTCCTGGGATAAAACCTTGGACTAGTACAATTGGTATTGACAAGTACGTTTATATTGTTCAAGCTCGGTTAGACTATAAGTTTCACAATATGTTTGAAGGTCAGTGTAAAAAATAAAAAGTAAATACTTAGTATGAGTGCAATTTTAAATGTGATAATTTATATGTTGATATGAGATTTATGGTTTCATAGCTTCTAGTTGAGAGTTGAATGTGTGCTTCATTGGGAGCTTGTCATGATTGTAAATGTGATATTTGTCTAATTTCTTATCCGTTCTCCTTTTTTTTTTGGTTCTATATACAACAACATACCCAGTAAAATTTCACAACATGAGGTTTGAGAAGTGTAAAGTGTACGCAAATCTTACCTTCACCTTGGTAGGTAGAGCGGTTGTTTTCAGGAGACACTCGGCTCAAGACAAAGCATAATCACAAGCAAAGCAAAGCAAAGTAAGAGAAACAATCAGACTCAGATAAGAAATTAAAGTAGTATGAACATGCTGATAACAAAATCGAATACGCCATAGTAGCGTATTCTAACAAAAGGAAGCAGTAGCTAACACAACTATATAACCTCATTAATTTATATTTTTTAAGTTAAGAGGAGAGTACATCAGTCGATGTATATACCTTATTTTTTCTTCAAAATAAATAAAATGGTGCATACCTTTAGGGATTGTTTGGTTGTTGGTTAAGAAATGAATTATTCATGTATTAAAATCAGCGTAAGTAATATTATATTTGGCAATATTTTAGTTGCTATGTATAAAATTCAGCATATTAAGTACGGTGTTTAGTTACTACTTTATAATCTCGCATAACTAAAATATGTATAAACTGTGAGTCAATTTATATATTATTTTATATAGAATTAAAGGTGAAATAACTAATACATCACGAATTTGTAATATTAAACCTGCATAACTCAACCAGCAGCTAAATAATAATTCTGAAACTGATTTTGGTATTATTGGGTCATTGTTCAAATCAGATTTTTTCCTTTTCAACTTGTTCAAATCAGAACAATAGATAGGAAATATTACTAATCCAACAAGGGTTATGTTAATTAGAGATCTCGCATTGAGTATGAAAAAAATTATGTTAGGGAACGCTTTCCTCTTAAATAAAATTTATACGGTGCGAATTTGAGTTAGTTGAGAGGAGCAACCGACACGGACGGAAACCAAAAAAATTTACTAATCCCACCAAAAAAGACAAAAACAAAGAAAAAAAAAAACAGAACGACGTCGTCTAGTTTGATGATGATCGTGTCTTGTGGTAAATGTCCGACGATAAAATCTCTCAAATTTCAATTTTGTCCGAAAATATTCTTCCTAATTAGGATTAAATACTGAATACAAGTAAGTTTCATCAAATTATACATTTTAATTTGTGAATATGCAATACTGAGATTGTCCTATTTTTCTATTTTTGCCTATTATTTGATTTTGAATTAATCATTTATTGCACCACATTTGATCTCTTTGCATGCATGTATGTAATATACAAAAAATTATTTTTGTGGAATATCTGTAAGAATCTTGTGATTAATGCCGTATAATTGATTAGCTAAGAATGTGGAATTGAATTTGAAATTTCTTCACTGAATCTGAAATTTCTTGTTTTTTTGTTTATTTATTTGTTTTTATATCTTAAATTTAGTTTGATTAGTTATTAAGAGACGATGTCAATTTATTTAAGCTTCTACATGGCTGTGATCTGCGAATTTAGATTTGAATTGTGTGGAATGGATATATTGATTTCATTTGTGTTGGTATTGGAAGTCCGAATTTAGATAAAGCAAGTTGATAATAACAACAATGAAAGATAATAGGGTAACTTACCGATAGTGAGCAGTGGCGGATTCAAGATTTTCACTAAAGGATTTTGAAAAATAAGAATGTAGTGCCTAAGATTTGAATTTGGAACTTCAAGGTGAATTTTGAACCCCTAAGCCACTAAGCTAACCTCTAATATTGTGTTCAAGGAATTCAAATTCTATATTTGTATATAAAAAATAATAAAATTACCTAATATATACAGTATAGTTTTTTGCCAATGGTGTTCGGGTGAACACCATGACCCCCTCCTACATCCGCCCTTGGTAGTGAATAGTGATTAGCTATACCACTATGACAATAGATATGCAAAAGACACAATTAGAGATAAAACACTAATTATTTCGAAAATATGACGAGAGAATACTTGGCAAAAGAGATTCACGCAAGTATTTTCCGACACCCAATTCTCTCACAGAACACACTCTACTTTGAGACGAGAAAACAGACAGAGAGTGTTTCTAGGATTGTAAAATTGGTACATCTGAAATGAATGAAACCTATGCCAATTTATATTAAACGAGTGAAGGAGACACTTGGCTAAAAATGTGACGGACAAGGTCTTTGAGTTACTTGGCCATCATTGGCCAAACTCTGGTTATTCTTTAAGTACATGAGAGAATAACCTTGCAACTAATACTAATAAAGAGGTTCAGACAAGTGTTTCCCAACACCCAACTCTCTCGCAAAACACACTTTATCTTGAGACAAAGAGAAAACACGTTGAGAGAGTTTCTCGAATTTTGTAATTGGTGTGTCTGAAATGCATGAACTAACGTGATTCTTATTTTCATGGTATTTTCTTTTGCATATTTGCAGTTTTGTTAGCCTAATTTGTAATGGAGTTTTAACTACATGTCTGAGACACACTTTGATGTGGATATCCAAGGATTCTCCCTATATTACTATGCAAAGTGAAACGAGTTTGAACCTTTCCATTGACCAAAGGCTAATTATTAAGTGGATAAGGGTAGAAGAGCAGACACCCATTCATCCACCGAGTTTCGAACCGCTCACCAGACAGACTTTGAGGATTTCTCGGTTATTAAAAGAAGGTAAAAAATGTCAAAACTTCTAACGTTGAAATACTAAATAAATGTAGTTTCTCCATTTCCAAGCCTGTTAGTCTAATGAAGCAGTATATGTTTGCATCTATAATATATATACTGGGAAATGAAGCAGATAATGAAGAACAAATTAAATTATGGATATCAACGTTATCAGGAAAAAAAAGATCAACTGCGTGATACCTAGAAATTGGTATTCAGTTGATTAATTCCTTCATTTAGTATGATAACATCACAAAACGTTAGTTGTTGACCACTCTTCTTGTGGTAACTTGACATATCATTACATGAGGAGTTGTGCTGCTCAGACATTTGTATGCCGAGAAGCAGTCCTGATAGATGAATTTTTATGGTGTTAATGAATTTAAAGTGGCTTCGCTGGTTTACCGACTTTTGAATCCCTCAATAGCACTCAGGTGAACGGGGGACTAGATCTATTTTGCTAGTTCTTTCCTGTATTTTGCCGGTAGGTAATACAAGGTAGTGGGACAACAAGGTGCAACAGTTCATATTTGCTATTTATTTGAGAGACCTTGATTAGTAAAGAGTGTAATTGTGTAAACATAATCCAGCTCTTATTTTTATCTACAATTGCTTCTGATTTTTAAATGTGCTATCATCTTGAGATGGTAGATTAGTGACTAGTTATCTCCAGTGTTATTCAGGTTCAAAGGAGAAGCAAGAGATGTTTAAGACTGACCCAAAAGGCTTGTCGCTTTGAAGGTCAGGTTCATCTTTTAGTACCATATACAAGTACACGCCAAGTTGCAAACTCGAGTAGTTTGTCGGCAATAGCGATTTAAGTTACCACCTGATATGTGGAGGTCTATCTCAAATGCCATCACAAGCTTTGGACAGAAGAAGGAATGTGGTGAGCCCAGTCAAGCTTGCCATGAATGCTCAGATGACGACACCTATTCTAATGCCAGCACTGAGGAAGGCCTCGAATGCCCAATATGCTGGGAGTCTTTTAACATTGTCGAAAATGTCCCGTATGTCTTGTGGTGTGGTCACACGCTTTGCAAGAATTGTCTGTTGGGACTTAAGCAAGCTTCTTGGAAGTTTTCCACTCAACAGGTCCAGACTCCATTGTTCATTTCCTGCCCATGGTGCAATTTGCTGACATTTCGGTTGGCATTCAACGGGAATCTCAAATTTCCTAGCAAGAATTTCTTCCTCCTCTGGATGGTGGAAAGCAGAAACGGTGACAGGGTGAAGTCTCCATCTGCCATATGTAGGGATCATCAACACGATTGGTCCGCCCGGTGCACTTCAGTTACAGGGAACAACACCTCCGTCGTGAACTACAGGAGGGTTCATCGTCTAGGATCTCCAGGGTCGAGCACCAGTAGTCATAACCATACTAGTGGTACCCCTGCATCGCAGAGGGTCCACTTTTCTCTTCACAAGTCCCTCGATTTCTTTATCCGCGTTACATCCAAGTTTCCATTAGTTATCGTGCTTCTTCTACTTGTTATGTTCGTGATACCTTCCTGTGCAGCCGTCCTAGCGCTCTACTTACTGATCACTATTCTCTTTGGACTTCCATCTTTCCTAGTATTGTACTTTGCCTATCTTGCTTTAGAGTGGCTGGTCAAAGAGATCACAGCTTGAAATGTTTCTCTTTCAATTTGTTTGAGAAATTCTCTTTCTAACATTCTTAGTGCGATCCCAGTTCTCATATCAAGGATGGAGTCTCAGTATGCAGTGACTATTTGGACTAATAATATGTTAGTTCAAGATCCATTCACATATTCTTTTTCCTATTAAAATTGCACCCTTAGTGGTTGTTTGGAAGAGGTGTATCGAGGATTTGAACTTTATTGGTTTAAGTTGGAATTCTATGGCATACCATTTAATTTGCTGGGTTATCAATCTATTATTTGTACTTATTTTTTCAGTTTTTTAAAATATATATATACAAAATTTAAGCCAAAGCTACTAGGTTCTGATAAACCCATAGCCTATTAACTAGATCCGCCCTTGGTTGCTGAACTGAAGCTCGGAGAAGTCAGTTTGGTGGTAACCTTTAGATTAATTTCTCTGGATTTTTTAAATTGAGTTTAGGCTAGTAAGACTAGTGATGATTTAGAAGAATTTGCTTCAATAAGAAAATATGATTTGTTTATGCAGCAATATTCCATTTCATGATGTGGTTTGAGCTATTGTAATCATCTCCTAGTAATGAAACTATTTCTTTTTTCAGAGATCTATCAAGAGAAGATTCTGTCAATAGATAATTTGGAATATTTTAAACAAAAAAATGTTTTGTTTTACAATCCAATTCATTAATTTAGATTATGAATTTGAAGTTTGAAAAATTATTAGAATGATGTTTGACTTTCATTTTTAGCACTAGAAAAATAAAACAAATATAGACAATAGACAAGAATATAATCTTGGTACTCAGTACAAAATAACACCGTAGATATTTTAATTCATGCATTACTAACACATGTTCTTATTCAACACTCTGTGCAGCATAAATAATGCATAATCTAAAACATATATTATTTAATACTATTAACTAAATACTATATCATCTTGTATGAGACTTTATGTTGGGACTAATTAATTTAATACCCAAATCGAACATTATATTATCTTATATGAAATTTCACGCTGAAGTTAATTATTTCAATACCCAAAACAAGACCCCATCTGGTTAACCTGTCATCTTCCCCGATTAAAATTGTCATAACGGTGCTCATGTTACGCAATTCTAAGTTAACTAAAAATTTCAATATGGTATTTCAAGAACATATGAAAGAAAGCTCCTGAAGTTTTACATTACAACTCCATTCATCACTTCAACGGCAAATACTAAAACACAGACAATGATTTATTTTGTGACAAATAACTAATACTCCCTCCGAATAAAAAAGAGTGTTCACTTAGTCATTTGCACACCCTTAAGAAAATACTAACTCCTAGAAAAAAAATAGATAATTTGATCAAACTACCCTTAATTAAATAGGTATTGGAATTTGATCACATACACTTAATAGGGGCAAATCTAGAAAAATAAAGTTAATTCTTTCTTGATTTGATAAGTAGACACTCTTTTTTAGTAGAAAAAAAAGGCTAAGTGAACACTCTTTTTGATCCAGAGAAGTACTAGTACTAGCAACTCCATAGTTCACATCAAGAATGAGTACATAGAAACAAAACAAATTGAAAACCCTCTACAAGATCACCTATCCTATCAGCACTACCTTTCATGATAGCTCAGTGAAATCTGCTCTGCTTATAATAAAAAACCAAATGAAAGAATTTAACGCAAGTGATTGAGAGGCATTTTGCAGTAACTTATAACGATTCATTACGTGGTACCATTAACTACAGCAACAGCAACAGCAACAGCAACAGTGCTTTGGTTGATTGCTTCTTTGCACAAAAAGATGGAAACTCTCTCATCTGGCAACTAAAGAATAAATTTGGCTGCTTGTTTGACAGCCTAGGTACATTTGCTCATAGTAATGATGCGAGCTTTTTTTTTTTCTAAACAAGGAAATCTGCGTCTGAAAGTTCTAGAACTTTGTGCAAGCCGATTGGTTTTACACCAGGCCGGAACACGTTCTCTTCAATGTACCTATGACATAAGTAACTAACATGTCAGTATTTGCACAAAGCCAAAGAATGCTAGGTACAGAAAATGAAAAACTTACATTTCCTTCAAGAAAGGATGCTTGTAGAAGGCATCTGGAATCCTCCCAGAAAATTGATTGTGATCGAGATACCTGAAATCAGATTCAGCTTCAGACATGTTCTACAAAATCTCCACTCATTCACATACAGACAATGCATGCAGAACTACGTTTTTTCCCCTTTTTGTACAAGATCTAACTGTATACAATCAAGAAGAGTGAAGGAATCATCTATACCACGAGAATTGTCAACGAAGAACGTGAAAAGAATAATAAATAAAGAAAAGGAAGAAAGCACTCGCGCACACAACTGCCAGGACCATTTAGGCTTTAAGGTAAAAAGCATATTTCAAGTGCTCTCTTTAGTGAGTAGGTGCAAACAAGAACAAATATAAATATAGGTAATGTATGAAAAAGGAACTATAAATACAAACACAGCATTTTTTTGATAATGAAAACACAAACAACAATAATAGGGGTAGAAAAATACCAAAAACAAAGTAAAACCAATTGGTTAAAAGCAATATTAAATTCAGTTTTTTTTGTTGTTGGTTAATTTCAGATTCAAAATGCAAACATCTAGCTTTAAAATTCTAATTCAGACTTAGTGACTAGTTTTCTTACATGAAATGTACAGTTTCTTATTTCTAATTACTAATATTTCATCAGCGAAGTCTCGCAAACAATTAATATATCGTTTTGCAAGCTACGTATTGAAATTTTTTTGTTTACTGCAAACCTATCCAAGAATGGGCCTCACAAATAACCTAATATTTTCAGAAAAGCTGTTGCTTGGCTGGTTTTGCGACAACGCACCCCTTACCACCTACATTGGAGCAACTTGTGCTGAGCCTCAGGTTCATTGCTCAAGTATCACTTTGACAACACTAATAACCACTTCAATGGACAAGGCCAAAGTTTCAGTTTGTGTGGTTTAGCTCTACTACCAACAGTTTGAAGGAAAATATTGTGATAGAACGTTTTTTCCTCAAGAAAGAAAGACCCTTGCAAGACCACATTAGCCAACTAGCCCCAAGTGCATCTACTAATGTTTTTCTCAAAGCATCCTTAAGTTGAACAATCCTCAAAATTCATCTTTTTAAGAAAGAGAGATCCTTGAAAGACTGCACTCATTAAACAACCATTGGGACATCACATCTAGTATGCTAATTTTTTTTATAGATAATAAAGCAATTTATTAATAACAGAAAACAGCACTAAACTAGTGCAAGGTAACACACAAGATCATATCTAACATGGCATCTAAATCATGTACAAAGACCAGGTTGCACCAAAAAACGATCAAAGAAAGAGATCTAAACTTTAGACTAAGAATGTTTCTGTATTTGCCTTAAAAAGTTCTGAAATTTCTCTGTCCGAACTGTCCACATCCAGTATAGTAAATGAGTAGATAAGAGCATAGAGGTAGACTTACAAGTAAGTTAACTTTGGTATATGAGCAATGCTATATGGTATAACTCCTGTCATCCTGTTATAGGATAGATATCTGTAATGACCAGAGCAATCAAATTAAGCATAATGATATTTATTAACTACTACACAAGAAATTAGCTGTTATTCAAAAGACAAGCACTAATCACGGAGAAACTTTCTTCTAGAAACTTACAAGATCTCCAAGTTTGTCAAATTTGCAAGTTGCGCTGGAATGCCTCCAGTAAGATAATTATTATTTAAGTATCTGCAAGTTACAGCACATGTTAACTCCTTGAATTAGCATACAATCCATAACAGTAGCAGCAGGATATCTTCAAGAGATTTGACATTTAAACAGGAATAATCAACTTACAGGTTGCGGAGAACCGGAAAGCATCCTTCAATACGTATGAGTTCTCTTATAGTTCCAACCAAACGATTGTTACCAACATCCCTGGAATTGCATGAGATCACAGTGACATCCATGTACGACACTGGTTCCATATGCTAAAGTAGAGAAGAAGTTAAGATGGTATCTTACAGGTGTCGAAGATGATGTAAGGTACCCAGTTCAGGTGGAATTCGCCCAGTTAAATGATTTTCATGCAGATGGAGATAACGAAGTTCAGGAAGATTAGCAAGCTCCTTAGGTATTTCGCCTTTGAAATTATTGAAACTTAGGTAGCTGAAAATACACATATCAGTCATTAGTCTATAACAGCAAAATAGATCTGTGGATAAAGAGCACAGCTGAGAAGTTTAAAAAGCACTCACAGATGTGTTAACTGCTTTAGTTCACCTATTTCAAGTGGAATGACATCTTGCAGCTTATTCCACCTTACATTTCTGGTAAAAAGAATCAAGAAAAGGAACCAATCAACAGTGCAACATTATAACACACTAGGAAACTAGAGGATAACACATAATTTCACCATAGTGTGTTGGGTAAGAAAAGCAATAAATGTAAATTTCAAAGTTGACAACATTTCTGGGACAAAGTGGAGGTTCCTATGGACAAAAGAGAAACTTAAAAGGTTAAAGGGCAACACAAAATAGATGTTGAGATATACATCTGCTATGATTCTAAAAAGAATATAAAAGGCCTTCTTAGTTAAGTGATATTTCCTTGATAATAAACCTACTGTTTTTATTTTTAGAAAATAAACATACAAGAATATATTCTCTCAGTTGAAAACTTATCTTCCTTCTTTGATGCAGATTATATTAGGCAGACTCTCTCCCACTCCCTTTTTCGGGATTAATCATTAATCAGGTAGACTTTTCCTTGCTAAGATAAACACATTTCATCTCGATGCAAATGCGATGTACGTCATTACTTTGTACAACACAGTTGAATCGTATTAACTCCACCTAGCTAGATTTTAACAGATAAATATATGTTAATCCAGAAACTGGAGAATCAGGCTATTCAGAGATAAATATCAGTTCATAACAGCTACTGAATATAGACACTTCAATAGGAGTACACAAGTAAAAGGTAGTAGTACAATATTTTAAGACGCTTCAAACGCCCAATTTGGGAAGGAAGAGGGCCAGTCAGCTTGTTATTATGCAGATCCCTGCCACATGAAAGAATATTATAGATTAGTAAGTTTAGAATGAAAATCAAGAGATCCAACAATACAGACGCAATATCCACTAACTATTGCCTTAAATAATACTCCCTCCGGTCCAAATTTATGTGGCACACTTTCCTTTTAGCCTCTTTCAAAAAGAATGCCATCTTTCTATATTTAAAAGCAATTTAACATTTTAAAGTTAATAAGATGATTTATAGTTGCACAAATGTCTAAGGCTTGTTTTATACCACAAGTTTCAAAGTCTTCATTTCCTTCTTAAACTCGGTACCCAGTCAGTTAAATGGTGCCGTATAAATTGGGATGGAGGGAGTAACAAATTGGAAAATAATGTCTATGCACATTATTGTTAACACCCAATTTTATTTTGTTTTTGATAATAATTGTTAACACTTAAGCAAAACAATTCTTTAAGCTGGTTAATGAAGAACTATGATTGGACAGTATTAAAAAATCCAGATTGGAACTATAAGGCAATTTCTCAGTTTGAACGAGGTAATAAATCTTTAAGAAATAGCTAAAGCGAGCTTTGTAGATACTAATTTTTTGTACAAATCCAAAGAGAAGAATCTTACAGTCTAGTAAGATCCAATAAATTAGTGACAGCAGTAGGAAATGGGCCAACTATTGAAACAGCATAAACTTCCCTGCAAGTGGTAAAACGGAAAAAAAACAGTGTGAAAAAGTGACAAGAAAAGGATATTTTCATACAGATTTGAACCTTAGCTATAGAAAAACTACTTAGAACTGCTGAGGCAACACTTACAATTCGGTAACTACTCTATAATCACCCTGGGTGGAACAGGTAACACCAGACCATGGAGGTAAATCACCATCTCCACAAGGATCATCTCCAACCCATGCATACACCACTCTCCATCCAAGAGATGCCTTAATTTCATTCAAAGCTTTCACTGCAATCATATTCCAGAACTTCAAATTAATCCCATTGTAAAAATGTACATTCAGGTACTACAACAACTCCTTGGTTTTTTCATGAATACAATCAATGGTCAAAAACACATTGAACTATCACTGTTTCGCGAGTTTCACACCTCAACTATCAGCTGTTCACTTTTCCTGCCTGAACTATCACCGTCTATGTATTAAAACACACCTCAATTATTAGTTGTTCCATTTTCCCTCCTAATAGGGTTTAGGTTTTTAGGTAGGAAAAGGGAACAACGGATAGTAGAGATGTGCTTTAATATATAGATGGTATATATAGATGGTGATAGTTCAGGTAGGAGAAGGTAACAACTAACCGTTGGAGTGTGAAACTCGCGAAAAAGTGATAGTTCAAGTGTGCTTTTGACCATTCTCTCTATAATCTATAAGATCCAATCATTTCAACTCAAACTATAAACTTGCACTTAGAAGGTGGAAAAACTCTATAAAATCCAATTAATACAACCCAAACTATAAACGTGCTTTAGAAACTACATAAAATCGACAAAATCCACTTACTTTCACTCAAACTATCAGCTTGCACTTAGAAATTGCAGAAACTGTACAAAGTTCAATTGTTTCACTGAAACTATGAATTTCACTACAAACAGCATATGATCTATAAGATCCAATCATTTCAACTCAAACTATAAACTTGCACTTAGAAGCTGGATAAAATCTATAAAATTCATTTACTACAACTCAAACTGTAAACTTGCTTTAGAAACTACACAAAATCGAATAAATCCACTTACTTGCACTCAAACAATAAGCTTGCACTTAAAAAATGCATATATTCTACAAAGTTCAATTGTTTCCGCTCGAACTACAAAATTCACTAAAATTAACTGATTTTCCTCACCTAAAAGCTAAGAAATTAGATGTAAAAGGAAATGGATCGAAATGTACCGTCACGTTTGAGTGTTTTACAGTGAACGACAGCGTTTTGGATCAAGGATAAGGAGACGATCAGGAGCAATACTGAAGGTAGATGACGAGCCATTTGATGAATTGCTTAATCCAACGACAGAACTATACGTACATTATACTATTATATAGCCTGCCCTGCACGTCGGTGGATTGGATTTCCACCCTCCTTTTCAAAAAGAAAAGAAATACTTACTCCCTCCGTTTACTCACGCGCCGCTTAATAAATCATAAATAAAATGAATATTATCTTTATTTCTCTCGAATTAATTATACTCTATTTAATATTGATTATTTTAAAATATAATTAATGTTAAGATCAAAGTAAAATAAAATAATTAATTCTATTTTATTTTTAGAAAGTGATAAACTAATTTGGAACTAATATTTTTAATAATGTGATCAAGTGATATAATACGGAGGGAGTATTTTACTAGAGTTTGTTTGGACGAGCTTATAACTATGACTTATAAGTAAGGTCGGCCAGGTAGGCAAATGAACCATGTGAATTTTCTTTATGAGCAAAAATTTACATAGACTTAATAATGTTCATACCATATGGACGGGGTACCAACTCCCACGTCTTATTATCAATAAGAGCATTATATTCATCGGTCATAACAATTTTTCAATTCGGGTCATTTAAAGCAGACACAAGATTATGGGGTAAGGGTGATTTAAGAACATTCGAATGTAAATTAAAATGTCTTTTGGGTTTAAAAATACCCCGTTGACTACGAGTGACCGGTCTATGACTCGAGGAAGAATTGGGCGGATTTTGAGAATTTGCTGGACTCTGGACGGACTGGCCATCAGGCAGTGCGCCTGCTGGCCCAACACGATAAACATGGACTGGACCAGTTGCTAGAGTGGGCTGGACTAGCCCTGAAACTGGCCCAGTTATTATACTGGATAATGTAGCTCGTGACGGGCCAGTGGACAGTGGGCCCGCTGGAGAATTTTAGGTGCGGGAGACGTCCGAAAAATGGTGAATAATATACGTGGATATACCATCATCCAAAAAATTATACGAACTAGGCACGTGAGTACTACCTTTAGCAAACGGGAATTGGGATTCATAAAAAATTACATGGCGACTAATGATGATTTTATTAGAAGATAAATCAAAACATTTATAACCACGATGATTGGATGGATAACCCAAGAACACACAGGGGTAGAACGGGCCTGAAGTTTGTTAATTGTGGTGGACGAAAAGAGTGGATAACACAAGCACCCAAAGACCCGAAGATGGGAATACGAAGGAGTCTTATTATATAAAATTTGAAGGGGGGGACAAATACGTCAAACCTTTGGAAGGAATAATGTTAAGAAGATATGTAGCAATTTGTAGAGTATGATGCCAAAAAGACGGGGGTATGAAAACATGAATTAGTAAAGTGCGGACAATATTATTAATGGTACGAATTTTGCGTTCGACTTTCCCATTTTGTGAAGACGTATGAGGGTAAGAAAAATGAAAATTGATCCCATTATTTGCACAAAATTCCCGAAACTCCCCATTGTCATATTCTTTGTCATTATCACATTGGATATTTTTTATTTCGTGTTCGAATTGAGTTCTAATGAATGCTCTAAATTTTAAGAAGATGGAAAAAATTTGAGATTTTTTTGCTATTGAAAAAGTCCACTAAAATTTAGAATAATCATAAAAAAAAAGAACATAATACCAATGACCCAAAGAACTAAGAACATGAGACGTCCATAGATCACTATGAATAATATCAAATGGCATTAAAGTATGAGAATTATAGTCTACAAATGGCAACTTAACTATTTTTCCTAACGAGCAACATTGACAATTCGGAGTGCTACGCTCACCCTTGCATGAAATAAAATTGTTTTTCTCTACGGAAGACAAAATGGATGATCCCGAATGACCTAGACGAGCATGCCCACACGATTAATAAAGTAAAGTAATTAATAAAACACCCTTTGATCAAGGATAAAACTCTTTTAATCTCATAAGAAACTTACAACTCATATTTCCCAATTTATAATCATACTATATCACCATTAAAGTACTTAGAATAATGAATTTAAATAATAAAGGATGGAAATCTTTACCTCAAATATGAATTTTCTATTTTTCTTCAAAACCCCCCTTCTTGCGGCTCTAGGTTCGAGAATACTAGTTTGGGAAAAAAATCTTGACCTAGGGATTAAATATACTACTTGATCCAACTATTCCGCCCCAACAGAATTGACTCCACTAGCGCGATTTCGCCTCCGCGTGAATCGACCTCGCTGAGGCGGTGTCACTTGACACATCGCCTCAGCGCAAAAACGAACCCGAATTCGCAAAGGCGTGCCCGCCCCTGCGAAAGTCCCATCCCCCAAAGCGGAAACTCAACAGTTACCTATATCCCGCTTCTGCTAGTCAACTTCCCGCCGAGGCAAACACACAGGAGCGAACAACAGTGTCGCCGAGGCGGACACCAAACATTAGATCATAATGAATCAACTCAATCTTCCACCAAACATCCGAAATACTCCCAAGACCCCCAGACACAAATCAGACATGCTCGTCTAAGGTAAACATTTCTATGAACTCACTCGTACCCTTGAATTTCCCATTTAACCGAGCTAAGACACATTTTTCTAAAAAATCGCCCAAAATAACCAAGTATCTAAATATCATAAGTAAGGTCACAAAATGCATGATTGTCTCGAGAAGCAAGTCAATGACTCGACTAAGTCATAAATGATCCTCCGAAATACCGGAAGTGACGGAACCCGAAAACGAACTCATACGTTCAGAAGTCAACCTTGAGTCAAACTATCCAACTTTAAGGTTCCTATTTTTTATTTTTCATCCAAAACTCATATAAATGGACCTCGGGATTTGTGATACCCATCCATGCGCATCACAAACCCCACACAGAGTCTACGGGAAGGATAAAATATCAAATAAGGAGTTTTTAGCTAAAAATGACCTAACATGCCGTTACATATGGCGGATAGGTCCTTGGATGCAAAAGAAGTTGTCATTGAGTTATTGAGATTTCATTTGTCTAGGGCCCAACAAAGAATGTAGGATATAGCTAACAAACACATATCTTACACGAGGTTTGCAATTGGTGATTGAGTATATTTGATGTTACAATCTTATAAACAAGTATTTGTTGTTGCTAGAACATTTAACAAATTAGCAGCCAAATACTTTGGTTCTTATCTGATTGTTGCAAAGATTTATGCAATTGCTTACAAGTTATTACTACCTTCTGATGTTCTCATCCACCACACAATTCATGTTTCACATCTTAAGAAGTGTTATGAGGTTCCAACTGCTATAAACCATCCCCTAGTTCTATACATTTCTAGTCCATTACCTGAATCTATTTTGGACAGGGGGACAGACAAGATGTGTAATAAAGTTTGTAAAGAATGGATCTTATGCCTAACTCAACCTCAAAAGCTAGCTTGTAGGGTGAGGATTGTCCAAGTCCATATAAGGAGTCAATGTTCCCATTTCATATCCGATGCGGGACTCTTAACACTCCCCCGCACCCCCAGACCTTATTAACTAGAGCGTTAATAATATAATTTGGAGGCCCAACATCGGTGAACAAAGAATTGGAATGGGCCTGTCTATGATACCATGTAAAGAATGGATTTAGGGCCTAACTCAAGCCCAAAAGCTAGCTCGTAGGGTGAGGATTGTCCAAGTCCATACAAAAAGTCCATGTTCCTATTCCATATCCGATGTGGGACTCTTAACAAAGTTATTTGTCATGTGTTAGTTAAATGGATTGGCATTGACACTAGTCAAGTTACTTGGGAGTATGCTATTGAATTACATCACATGTTTCCTTCATTTCACCCTTGAGGATAAGGATGTTCTCAATTAGGGTGTTTGATGCAAGATTGAGCTGAAGAAAGCAAGTTAGACTGTTACAATTAGGGTTAGTCTATCCACAATCTCAAAAGCTAGCTTTTAAGCACTTATTTTAGGTTAATAAGGTACAAAATAAGCCAAAAGTCAAAAGTTAGATAGGACCAACTTATGACTTTTAACTTTTGGTTTATAAGTCACTTTTAAAAAGTAAATCAAAACACCCTCATATTCTTTTGTTTTGAGTTGGATAAAAGGAGGATAGTGAAAAATCCCAAATAAATTGATAATCATACAGAACCAAAAATTAGGATTTACTAAATTAAAATTGGTTTAAGTTTAATTAGGATTTCCTCTTAAGGGACTAAAAAACACAATCATCCTCATAATGAATAATTTTTGGCAATGCTTGAGATTTACAAAACCCAATTATCTATCCAAAAATATTAATTTTTTCTTAAAAAGCTCCAAATAAATTTCATGATAATCATATAGAGCCTAAAATTACTGTATAAAGATAATTTAATTAGGACGAAAAAAATAGGGTTGTTGTACATGGATGGATATCAAAGACTCAACAAAAGTATCTCACTATTTTAACTGTGTACTGTTCGTTATCTTAACTTCCTCAACTATTTTTGCATCACCTCAAATTTGCAACAATATGCAATTCTTTAAATATTGAATGTTAACATTATATTTATAAACTCAAATAGGTATTACCTAAAACTCTTTAACACAAATTGTATGTTTCAATCTTAGTAGGTATTACCGAAAAATCTTTAACACCTGATATTGGTAATTTCTTCAATCTATTTATTGTTCCTTTTATTCATGAATTCATGTAGGATATTTCTTCAAACTATTTACTCTTCTATTCATGAATTCCTGCTTTTATACTAGTGAGTAAACTATTTACTCATTTTTTGCATCAAACAAATAAATACATGACATATGTCTCCTTCTTCCGCTACACATTATATATGTCTGCACATCCTTTAACAAATATAGTAAAAATAGTCTTAATTGAGAGTACTTGTTTAAACAACAACAATTAATTTTTGGGACCGGAAGTAGGAGCATGTATTCATATCGCACTTAATTATGAGTAATTAATGTAGTCTTGTAAAACGTGAGTTAGTTTTAATACGTCGTTAGTATTATTTTTACCATTAAGGTTGCGTACAATAGATCCTTGTGATCCGGCCCTTCTCTGGACTCTGTACATAGCGAAACTTAGTGCACCGAGCTGACCTTTATGTTAAGTGTAAGATTTGAAATGAATCTCAACCATAAATTATTTTATAATCCACCTGGCATGAATCTAATAGGCCATTGAACATTACTTGAGGCAATAGTACTGGACTGGATATTTTTTCTTCCCTAAATTATTTATAATCCACCACAAATTAGCTATTTTTTTTCTTTTTAAGTAAGTCACATAGTCTACTATTTTCTCCCAGCATGTTATGAATTTATTGTGAGATCAACCACTGAAGATAGGCCGTCTCCATTATACCGTCTTGGAGTGTTACTCATTAGAACCTCCTTCACTTAAAATTACACTATATTACTTATTATGTATTTATAATGGACGTTGAATTTTCTTGATTTTTTCCTGTGTTTCGTTTTTCATAATTGAACCCCCTAGTGAAAATCCTTGCTAGCTACTTCTCGGACCTTGCGTAATCATTTTTTTTTTTTGGCAGACCAAAATGGCATCTCATCACTTTATCTATTTTTTAGTAATGGTGTCTCTAATGATCACCAATACTAGTGCACATAAGGCATGTCACCCTGATGATGTCAAGGGTCTCATTGACTTCAAAGCTGGCATACATTCTGATACTTCTGGCAGGCTAAATAAATGGATAGGCCAAGATTGCTGCAATTGGCCAGGCATCTCTTGCAACTCTACAATTGGAAGAGTTGTAGAAATTAATCTCCCTGGTTACTATGTCTCTGGTGATGATGAATCTCCAACATTTGTGTCAAGCACAATGAGTGGCACAATTTCCCCTTCAATTTCACTTCTCACTTCACTAAAAGTTCTTCATCTTAACAAATTAGTTGGTTTAACAGGCCAAATTCCTCAGTCTATTGGAGTTCTCAAGAATCTCAAACAACTCTTTTTAAGTACCAATCAAATATCTGGTGCAATACCAGAGTGTATATTCACAAATTTGACATCTTTGAGAATTTTGAGACTTGAAAATAACCACTTGACAGGTGAAATACCAGAAAGTATTGGAAATTTACAAGCATTGGAGAAACTTTCTTTGTCAAACAATTCATTAACAGGCAAAATCCCACTTTCAATTACCAAACTAAAGTCCATTTCCAGCATTTTACTAGACCAAAATCAACTTGTTGGAGAAATACAATTGCCATTGAGTCCTGGTCAATGGCCTTCAATTCAACATTTGAGTCTTGCAAATAATAGACTCACTGGAGTTATACCTACTTCAATTGGATACTTGACAACACTTTCAACATTCTCAGTGTCATATAATCAACTTACGGGGCCTATTCCTTCAAGTTTGGGAAACATAAAACAATTGCAAATATTGAAGGTCGATAACAATAATTTATCCGTTGAGTTATCAAGCTGCATTTGTGGACTTACTGAGCTTAGTGTTCTACATATTTCTCATAACAAGATCCAAGGACCATTGCCTAGTTGTGTTTCTTCATTCAAGTACCTTCTAGAAAAGGAAGTCGATGTATCATTCAAACGTACGGCCATTCTCCCCACAGGACATCACCAACTCTAAGTACAGTGGCGGAGCCAGAAATTCTGACAAGTGTATCAGAAAATCCAAGAATGGCGTCATGCATGGGATTTGAAATTGTATTTCTCTTATGTTAACGGGATTCAAAATTTTATACATATCTAAAAAAACTTGTTTTTACTTATATCTTTCTAGCATGAGACTCTAACTTGCCAGAATGACTGGCCAGTATGAGAAAATCTAGTAGTATTATCTTTGACAACATGTACTTCTTGAACAAGATAATATAAATTGAAGAGTTGTCACTCTAATTGTTCTCTTTTTTTTTTTTTACCTATTTCAAATCTCTTTGCATTCAAAATGTAATTTGAATATCTTACTGCATGGAAGATGATATTGCTAGAGGCATCACTGCATTCATGACTCCTTTGTAGCAAACTGTTTAACTTAAACATAGATGCATAAAGTACTTCCTTTTTTTATATGTATATATATCTTATATGACATTTTTTTATATTTGGAAACGCTTTAACTTTAAACTTTTGAGGTATCTCTCGTAACAACATGTTTTTGTAGCTAAAGAAATGTCATGACATATTTAAGACTATAAGTTAGTATATATGACATTTTTTTATATTTGGAAACGCTTTAACTTTAAACTTTTGAGGTATCTCGTAACAACATGTTTTTGTAGCTAAAGAAATGTCATGACATATTTAAGACTATAAGTTAATAAAAATATGTCTTTATTCTTAAATTTAGTCTCAATCAACTACTGTCATATACAAAAAGAGATAAAACGAGAAAAGATTGATGTCATGACATGTTTAAGACTATAAGTTGATAAAAATCTGTCTTTATTCTTAAATTTAGTCTCAATCAACTACCGCCATATACAAAAAGAGATGAAACGAGAAAAAATATTTCAAATCTCTTTGCATTCAAAATGTAATTTGAATATCTTACTGCATGGAAGATGATATTGCTAGAGGCATCACTGCATTCATGACTCCTTTGTAGCAAACTGTTTTAACTTAAACATAGATGCATAAAGTACTTTCTTTTTTGATATGTATATATATCTTATATGACATTTTTTTATATTTGGAAACGCTTTAACTTTAAACTTTTGAGGTATCTCGTAATAGCATATTTTTAGCTAAAGAAATGTCATGACATATTTAAGACTATAAATTAATAAAAATATGTCTTTATTCTTAAATTATTCTCAATCAACTACTATCATATACAAAAAGAGATAAAACGAGAAAATATTGATGTCATGACATGTTTAAGACTATAAGTTGATAAAAATCTGTCTTTATTCTTAAATTTAGTCTCAATCAACTACCGCCATATACAAAAAGAGATGAAACTAGAAAAATTATTTATATATAAAATATCATCAAAAGTGCTGGCTGTGGGGTTCGAACCCACGCGCACTTATGTGCAGAAGATCTTAAGTCTTCCCCCTTAACCACTCGGGCAAACCAGCTTTAGTGTTCACCTAATTCCTTAATTGTTATAGCTATTTGATTTCATTGACTCTTTTGGACCTTTTTTTTTTAAAAAAAGTAGAATTTGAGAAAATTCTACCTGTTTGAATAGATGTTTACAAAGAAAACGTTTTTTCAAATAGAATTAATTTTTTGTGACAATGTTCTTGAAAAATCTTGGGAACACTTTATAAATTATGAGTATTCATTATCACGACTTAATTTTTTGAACAATAAAATCTATCAAATTATTAATGTTGTTTAACTAATGGAAAGAGTTATAAATCTCATTTATAAGTTGAAGTAAGATACGTGTAATCGCAATAAAACCATTCTAACAAATGAATAGAAAACTCAACTACTTTATGTTACAATATTTTTATTTTTTATTAGTTAAAAGGAACAATATTTCAACTTTCTACGAATAAATGATAAAAAATATAATTCAAGTTAGAGATGTAATTATCTTCCCTACTATAAAACATTCTAATATATAAATAATGGATCTTGGGCCTAACTCAACCCCAAAAGCTAGCTTGTAGTGTGAGGATTGTTCATGTCCATATAAGAAGTTCATTTTCATATTCTATTTCCGATGTGGGACTCTTAACACTCCCCGCACATCCAGAACTCATTAACTGGAGCGTGGACAATATAATTTGAGGGCCCAACATCGGTGAACAAAGAATTGGAATGAGTCTGACTCTGATACCATGTAAAGAATGGATCTTAAGTCTAACTAAACCCCAAAAGCTAACTTGTAGTGTAAGTATTGTCCAAGTCCATATAAGGAGTCCATGTTCTCATTCCATTTTCGATGTAGGACTCTTAACATAATAATTTATATATAGTTTATGTTGATGGCATTTGATTCACAAATGATGTGTATGATTTGTCAGATATAATTACGTACTAACCTTTATTTATAATTCTACGTATTTATTGGTATTGCTTATAAAATTATAGAAACTTATATTCCAAAACATATAAACTCGACAATTTTGAAAAATTACAATAATATCTAATTTTTTAAAAAGAAGAAAGGCAATTAACTTTTTTTTTGGTAATGAAGATTACTATAAATAGTACAGGAGGTACCTCGGGGCATTACAAGTAAGGGAACTATCCCTATCACAACTAGACATAAGATTACAACAAAAAGATGGCTTTGTCACAACCAAGCAGGAAGTTTCAGTGGTTACATGAGCAAACCTAGAATCTATTTGTATCTTATGATTATTTCCATAATCAAATCAAATATCTTATATTTAAGAGTCTAAATATTCTTAGTATATTCTACCATAATTGTAGTATAAATTAAGTCTTGTATTATATATATAATATTGTATTCAAGGAATGGAATGAGCATGAAAAATATTTTCTTCATGGTATCAAGAGCAAAAAAGTAACCCCCTAAAAACCCTAGCCCTAAGCCTATTCACCCCCGCCCTAGCTGAAACCCTAACTTTTTTTCCGGCTACGTCTTCTTCTTCAACCCTAATTAGGGTTTGGGGGGGGGGGGTAGAAACCCTACCCATTTTCGGTTTCTTCATCATCTAAACCCTAATTAGGGTTTCTTCCCTAGCCGAAACCCTACCTTTTCTTTTCATCCTCTTTTTTTGTTGCTCTTAGGAAATAATGGCCGACCAACACAAATTTCATCTCACTCTTGCCGTAAACAACGTCAAGAACTTCATTCCGGTGATTCTTGAGATAGAAAAAGGGCAATATTCATCTTGGACAGAGTTATTCAAAATTCATTGCCACGCATAACCAGTCATTGATCATATTATTCCTCCAAAACCTCATTCGTATGTCACAGAGAAAAACAAGGCCACTAACATTGATATGGCCCTATGGTCTCGCTTGGATGTTATAGTCCTTCAATGGATTTACGGCACGATATCCAATGATCTTTTGCACACTATATTGGAATCGGATTTGACGGCTCAACAAGCATGGGAGCGTTTGCAAAATATTTTTCAAGAGAACAAAATTTCTCGTGACTTATATCTTGAAAATCAATTCACCAACGTCAAGTTGGATGATTTTACAAACGTCTCCGCATATTGTCAAGAGTTAAAAATGCTTGCCGATCAACTTTCTAACGTTGGTACACCGGTAACGAATCAAAGATTAGTTCTCCAATTAATTGCGGGATTGAATGAACAATATGATGGGGTTGCTACGTTCATTCAACAAAGTGATTTGTTGCCACCATTCTATGAGGCTCGTTCGAGATTGATTCTCAAAGAAACTCGGAAAGTGAAGCAGGCGGCTACGGCAGCAGCCACTGCCCTCATCTCTACCAACATATATTCCACTCATTTTGGGCCTCAAATTTCTGGTTCAGGGAATTCAACGAATTGCACTAACAATGGACAGAAAATGGGTCAAAATCACAACAATAATAAAGGGAAAAATAATTGTGGAAGGGGACGTGGTTGGGGTGGTGGTTCACAGACCGGCAGCAACAACAACCACCACCAGCAGGGGCAAACGAGGCCCGGCCAGTGGCCGCCGCAAGCCCAGTCAAATTGTAGGCAGCCTTGGGAGCAGTACCCATCGTAGGTTTGGGAACCACAATAGGTTGTCCCTCCTTGACCGTACCCCACGTCATCGTGGGACAGGCCACCACCACCCACCAGACAATCTGGAGTACTTGGTAGCTGCCCACAACAAGCATTTGCAGCCCATGGACCATCTTCGTTGAGTCATGTTCCCACGGATATCGAGCATGGCATGCACACTATGAATCTCAATGTTCCCGACGATAATTAGTACATGGAAACGGGTGCGACCTCCCACCTGTTAAGTTGCCTTTTTATTTATCTACTTCAAACACTATTATGCCATTTGATATCATGCATAGTGACTTGTGGACATCCCCGATTTTAAGTTCGACAGGTCATATTAGTAGCTTATATGTCGTGGGAGGGTTACAATTCTGAGGATGCAGTACTTATTAGCGAGCGTTTGGTTTATGAAGATATTTATACTTCTTTTCACATACGAAAATAATAAATTCAGACTCATGTGACAAGCCAAGGCCCTGAAAAAGTAACTAATGAAATACCGCATTTAAAAGCCTATTTACTCTGCAGTCCCATTGATTGACTACTACATCTAGGGACGGGACTGATCCCGAAAGAGAGGTCCTTAACTATTTAAGGGATAATAGAATGAATCACATTTTTACCACTAAACTATACCCACTACAATCCGACATTTCCTCTTAGACGACAAATATGACCACTAGCCTTCAAGCCCATTCCCTGAGTCGGGACTTCTCATGGCCTATTAGAAGTAGAAGACGCTCTGGTGGGATCTTCACGGACAAAAAAAATATTGCAGTCAGTTTGATAATGATCGAGTGACATTGCTTCTACGGCCCGAACCGAGGAATCCCTTAGATATGATGCAAAGGCACGCCTAGTTAAAAGGTTGTGGCACCGCGACTTGAGGGAACTTCCGTCACCAAGTGAGATGGTCGAAATAATTATCGACCTCTTCGCCAGCAACTCGGGTGAACAAATAGGCGTGAGGAAGAGTGAGGGGGGGAGAGGGGAGCTACGAGCCCTCTCTCATTGTTATTCCTGAACCACCCATCTCTTCCAGTGTGGATCTTTAGCTTGGAAAGAAGATGAAATTTTTAGGCAACCTGTCCTACTTTCTCTATGATGGGGAATGACCCCTCATACTTGCGGCTGACACTGTATTATATGCTTAATTTGGATGATTATTCTAATTTTCTATGGACATTTCCCATTGGAAAAAAATCGTAGGTTCACACTATTTTCAAACAATTTAGTACTTTCATCTAAACCCAATTTGAGAAGTCTATCACAAAAATGGTATGGAATTTCGTTTCTCTTGTCCGCATATTTCTCCTCAAAATGGGAAAGTCGAGCGCAAAATACGAGCAATAAATAACTTAATTCGAACTCTTCTTGCTCATTCGTCTGTGCCACTATTATTTTGGCATCATGTTCTTCAAATGGCCACCTACCTTTTAAATATTCTCCCTAGCAAGTTACTTTCAAATATCTTATCCACACAAATCCTTTACTATTGTGTCCCCTCTTACACACAATTGAAGGTCTTCGGGTGTTTGTGTTATCCTCTCTTTCCTTCTATAACGATAAACAAACTTCAAGCTCATTCCACTCCATGTGTATTTTTGAGATATCCACAAAATCATAGGGACTATAAGTATTATGATATGTCTAGTGGGAAAATTATCATCTCTCGTCACGTTATTTTTAATGAGACCACTTTCCCGCTTGCCAACATACACACGTCTTCCCCACCCTCATATGATTTTTTGGACATTGGGATACATCCATTTTTTGCAACACCATCTAAGTAACCCAAACAATCAAAGCCCAAATGAGGGAGCCACTACTCCCTCTCCCGCCCCAACCGTCCAGTCACAGGCCCAAATTGGGCCAACCCAAATGTCCCTATCGATTTAGACCAACGACAGATTTGGGCAACCATACGTGAGGGAGCCCAATGCTCTCTCTCCCTCTCATTTGGTCCAACTCAGTAACGAAATTGGGCCAGCCCAAATAAGGGAGCCCACTTCTCCTTTTCCCCTAACATCGGACTAGGTAAATGGCCGAAGTGGGCCAACCCAAATGAGGGAGCCCACTTCTCCCTCTTCCACTCAAACAATTCGTATACCAGGCCCAATAATTCAACCAACGAGAGAGCACACTGCCTCCTATCCCACGGCCCAGTCAGTCAATTGCACCCCGCTACCCCAACAGTCTACTTCGGCCCCAAATCATTCCATTGAAACCCTGTCATGCATGGAATTTTTTGGCCTAAGCGTCGTTATAATATGACATCATTTGTCCATTCATCCCCGATTCCCCGAAATCCGAAAGTTGCCTTATCGGACCCGAATTGGAAAGCTGTTATGATAGATGAAATTGATGCTCTTATTAAAAATAATACGTGGAGTTGGTTCCCCGTCCTTCTAATGTGAACATAATACGTTCTATGTGGGTTTTCTTTCATAAAAAGAAATCTGATGGTTTCTTTGAGAGGCACAAAGCCCGTCTTGTTGGTGATGGCAGGTCTCAGCAGGTTGGAATGGATTGCGGCGAAACTTTTAGCCCAGTGGTTAAACCGGCGACTACCTGGACAGTTCTCAGTCTAGATCTGTCAAAATCATGGTCCACTCATCAGTTGGACGTAAATAATGCGTTCCTACATGGTCACATACATGAAATAGTTTACATGCACCAGCCTTTGGGATTCCGAGATCATATTCAACCTGATTATGTTTGCTTGTTGAAGAAATATTTATATGGTCTCAAACAGACCCCCCGGGCGTGGTATAATAGGTTTGCGAGGTTTGTTGCTACACTGGGGTTATTACATAGCAAATCTGATCAGTCTTTGTTCATTTACAAGAAAGGGAATGACATGTCATACATTCTTCTATATGTGGATGACATAATCATCACATCATCATCTAAGTCTCTTCGCTAGTCTATTATGTCCCTTCTTGCTTCAGAATTTGTTATGAAGGATTTGGGCCATTTGACCTATTTTTTGAGCATTGCTGTAACTCAACATGTAGGTGGTCTATTTCTATGTCAAGGAAAATATGCCGAAGAGAAATTGACAGAGCTGACATGTCTTCTTGCAAGCTGTCACCCACGTCAGTAGATACCAAGGCAAAATTGAGTAACTCTTCAGGATCTCTATACGACGATCTAACACATTACCTCAGTTTAGCAGGGGCATTGCAATATCTCATATTTACGAGACTCGATATCTCATATGCTGCTCAACAGGTCTATTTACATATTCATGACCCGAAAGAGGAACATATGGGGGTTCTCAAATGAATTTTACGGTATATACAGGGTACTATTGATTTTGATTTACATCTGTATATGTCAACCATTTCTGGTCTCATGTCTTATACCGATGCTGATTGGAGTGGATGCCCTAACACCAGGCGCACCACCTCTAGTTATTGTGTATTTCTCAAAGATAATTTAATCTCATGGTCGTCAAAACGTCAACCCACATTATCTCGGTCAAGTGTTGAAGCCGAATATAGAGGGATGGCTAATGTTATCTCTAAGTTATGTTGGCTCCGTAATCTTCTATTAGAGCTCCATTGTCTGATAAAAAAGGCAACTGTGGTGTATTGTGATAATGTGAGTGCGATATATCTGTCAGGAAACCCCATACAACATCAACACACAAAACACAAAACACATAGAGATGGATATTTTATTTGTTCGTGAAAAGGTTGCACGTGGACAAGTTTGTGTTCTCCATGTACCGTCTCACTATCAGATTGCTGATATATTCACAAAAGATCTTTCGCAGATACTCTTTGATGATTTCAGGGACAGTCTCAGCGTGCGAGAACCTCCCGCTAAGACTGCGGGGGACTGATAGAGTGTTTCTATAATCAAATCAAATATCTTATATTTAAGGTGTATTTATTTTTAGTATATTTTACCATAATTGTAGCCTAGAATAAGTCTTGTATTATGTATATAATATTATAAGTCTTGTATTATGTATATAATATTATATTCAAGGAGTGGAATAAGCGTGGAAAATATTTCCTTCAGTATCATTAAATTTGTCATCCCTGTCTTTTTGAAGGAACTTAAGCACAAAGTGGGGTGACTCTGCCAAAAAAGTGATGTTACTTTCCGATATTTTTGCACCAAAACGAGCTAGACTATCAGCTACCATATTGTACTCCAAGTACAAGTGCCTGATGGGTGGATTATGTAGCCAGTGGAGGAGGGATCTGCAATCATTAATTATGTGGGTTACAATAATTGCAGAAAATGGAAAGTAAGTAAATATTACAAATTGCTAGAAAGGAAAACTAAAGATTACAATAAAACTGGAATCAAGAACGTAACGAATTGCTTGTGATTTGCTGAGTCGAGTGATGACACTCTATTTTTAAGACAAGATTGCCCCGTATATATCCTCTTACGTTGTCGGGCAATAGTCTCCCAAGATACAACAACAACTTAACAAATGAGCAAAGGAAACTCAAGTGTTACTCTTGAAGAACTTTGAGTTAGTAAACTTGCTAGAGGGGAAGAAGAATATGTCAGAAAATTCTGTAGTGTTTTCTTAGTGTGTTGAACAATTAAGTCAAATGCTTCAATTTATAGTGTAATGAGATGACTCTTCAACTAGCCAACTAATGGACTTCAATAGCCATGTAATGGCACTTGATTGAGGGGTTACATTTAGCCAAATAATGGTTGAATTCATGTGCCGAATAATGGAGATTCAATGCTCCAAAACCAGCCCAAAAGTCAGAACTTTTCATCTTCCCATCGCAACATTCTGCCTTTGAAGCGCCGCGGCTCCAGTGGCTGAAGACCTAATTAGCGATGCGGCCCTTCGCGGCTCCTCGGCGATTTCCGACTCGTTTCATCTTACACTTCGTACATTTCTTCCTTCGTTTACCAACTGGAATACTTTGTCATTTGGCCAATAACCGTCCATCATTCTATGTCTCAAACGTTTCACTTACGTACCAAATATCTCTTTCACTAATGAAATTTGCGATACTTGGCACTACGTGTGCACGTGTGTGGAAATGACGTTTCCGACGTGCGGGGCCCCAATTATTCGAGTCATAAATAATGGGATAAACTTAATTCTACATTAGTAAATTTCCAACAAATTATATGTGAGTGTAATGGAGATGAATTATTTAAAATAGTAATTATTTTTGCAGCATCGACTACAATTCGATGGTTATAAAAATGATGATGACGTGTCAGTTACAGTCTTCATAGTAACGCCATGAATTCCTGCATAATTGTGCTTATTTCAGTTGTTATCCCGACATATTACATGACCCAATGACTTGAGGAGTTGCGAAAGACTCCTCCTAATCCAGTGTGTCGTTGGTTTCTAGGGGGGCTGCATCAGTGTGAAGGAAAATTGTGTTGTCTTGAGGTGTAGTTCCTCGATCAAAAACAATATGGTGTGACTTTGTGGTGGTGTTTTTTGGTGTAGTGGCAAGATAGTAAAATTCAAAGCTTTTCCTGTAGATTAGGGGTGCCTTCGGTACGGAGAAAAATATTTTTCAATTTTCTCATGTTCGTTTGGTCAAAAATTTTGGAAAATATTTTCTTTAAAAAAACAATTTTCTTAAAAATGAGGAAAATTATTTCACTAATGAATGTAGGGAAAACAAGTCTTCAAGTGACATTCAACCAACTACGCACCGGCCACCACTACCCAACCCACCCCCAACCACCCTATACACCCCCACACCCATCCACCTCGACCCCCCCAAATTTTTTTTTTGATTTTCTACACCTCTCCCCACCCATCTACCCCGACTACCATCACCCCAATTTTTAAAAAGTTTTATTTTTATTTTCTACACCACCCTACCCCACGTTATGAGCCCTCCCCCCACACCACCCCCAAATAAATTCATTTTTTAAATATTACAAAATTTTTATTATTCATACCGTTCAATAAAAAATTATTATTAAAAAATTTAATTAATTTTTTTTAATTTAAAAAAATTTAATTAATTTTTTTTAATTTAAAAAAATTAATTATTCATACCGTTCAATATTATAAGCATAATCAGCTCATCTCTTCATCTAAACAGACGACTGCCCCACCATCCATTCCACCATTCACTGTCGCCCATCGCCTTCTACTCCCCATCGCCCCACTCCACCCTCGGTCGCCTCCCACCGCCGCCCACAGTTCGTCGCCGCTCCACAATCCTCAGTGATAATCTATAAAAAAAAATCTCCATCTCCGTTTGACGTTGTCATTCATCGTCTCCGGCGAGACCCAACCAACAACGCTACACAGTGACCGAAAAAGATCGGGTTAGTCTAGATCTTAGTGGTAAGTAAGAGATCTACCTTGCACAGTGACTCTCGGCGTTCTCCGACGATCTGCGGCGAACTCCGGCGAAGATAAAAATTCAGGTTTCTTATTTTCTTCAAGTTTTGCGGCACTGACCAGGTCTATCTTGTCTCTTGTCTTTCATTCGAGGAACATATTTGCTACTTGCTATTCTTTACTGCACGTTGCTTGATTTCTTTACATTTTAGTCGTTAGTCCTTAAATTTTAGCTTCTATCCTTATTAGTTTTTACTTGATTCCAGTTCTTGGTTGGTTGTGCAGTAGTATTGTCTCATACCCTCTTAATTGTAGCCTTTAGATTCCTGCATTTTATTCTACTTGTTTTACTGATTCTTGTTTGCGTTTAATCTTTAGATAGTGTTTCCGGTCTTATTGATTTTTCATTGGATTCTTGTTTTAGCTCTACTTGATGTAGTTCTAATTTCTACTAGTTTTTTGGGTTCTTGCTTGCGTTTATAGTTTAAATCCTTGGTTATGTTGTTTTTGTTGTAGTGGCTCTGGTGAACGATGGTAGACTAAGGTCATGCTCTCGGTCGGGGACGGGGGCAAGGGTCAATGGTGGTAAGTGGGTTAAAGGCGATTCTAGGTTGAGAGTAGGGTCGTGGAACATATGTACTTTATTGGGGAAGTCCATAGAGCTAGTGAAGATTCTCAAGAAGAGAAGAATTAACATAGCTTGTGTCCAGGAGTTCAAATAGGATCAAAGGCACGAGATATGGACGAGAGTTGTGGTTCTCAGGTATATCGAGGGATAGGTATTTTAGTTGACTCGAAGCTAAGAGATCAAGTGGTAGAGGTTAGGAGGGTCAACGGTAGGATGATGGCGATTAAGTTAGTCGTTAGAGGGTCCACTTTTAGCATTATTAGTGCTTATGCACCGCAAATAGTCTTGGATGAGGAGGTCAAGAAGCACTTTTGGGAGGATTTGGACGAGGTGTTGAGGGGTATACCACCCTCAGAGAAGTTTTTGTAGGAGGAGATTTCAATGGACGCATCGGGTGTATGTCGCAAGGGTTATGATGATGTGCATGAAGGCTTTGGTTTCGGGGATAGGAATGAAGGAGGAGTCTCGCTTTTGAACTTTTCAAGAGCTTTTGGATTGATGGTAGTCAATTCGAGCTTTCAAAAGAGAGAGGAGCACTTAAGTAACTTTTCGTAGTTCGAGGGTTAAGACTCAGATAGACTATTTGCTTCTCATAAAGGAGGATAAAGGGTTGTGTAAAAATTGCAAGCTTATTCCGATTGAGGGTCTTACAATCCAACATAAGCTCTTGGCAATGGATTTGGAGATCAAGAGGTCGAAGAAGAAAAAAGAGGTTGTGGGTGATCGACATAGGATCAAATGAGGTAACTTGACTACGGCTAGCGCAAGGGAGATGTAGGAGAAGTTAATGGCTATGGGAAATTGGGGGAGTAGTGGAGATGCGACCACTATGTGGAATTCGACTGCTAGTTGCATTAGGGAAGGAACTAGAGAGGTGCTAGGGGTTGTTGACACCCAATTTTGTCCCGTCTTTTCCAATTTATTTGCAATTTTAAATATTTTTTAACACCTCAAACAATTTTAATCTATATACATACATGCGTATATATATATATATATATATATTATTATTATTCTCTTATTATTATTACTATTCACATTTTTTACTATCATTTGCATTTTTATCATAATCATAAGTTTTATCCAAAAGTTCTATGTTATTTTATTATCGCAAAATTGCATAGCATTTCCATTTTTTATTAAGCATTAAACATTTCGCAAATATTATATTTTTATTATTATCACATCGTTACGTTATTTTAAATAATTCACATCTTTTACAAATATATATATATATATATATATATATATATATTTAATGTTAAACCCCTTTTATATTTTTAAATCCATAACCCATTTTTCATTTTTTCCAACCCAAAACCCATTCTCCCCAAAAACAAAACAACTCATTTTGGCCCAATCGAACCGGCCCATTCGGCCAAACCCATTAAAACCCAACCCCAAATCCCCAGGCCTACCCGCAAGCCCAACCGGCCACCCACTAGACCAACCCAAACCCGTCGGCCCACTCGGCTTGCCCAACCCCCCTTTTCTAAATCGGCCCAAACCCATCCCCCTTACCCCATAAAAAACTAAACAAAAAAACCTAAAATCCCTAATCAAAACCCTCACCATTTCTTTTCACCCTTTCCCAAAAAGCAGAGCAGCAGCAGCTCGCCTTACCCCTTCTAGACAAGCTTACAAGCTTTGTCAACCATGGAACAGAGGGTGTTGCTCCATTTTCGTGCTATGAATCACGTGAAGCCTGCAAGGCCATCAACGTCCGGATTTTTGAAGGATTTCGTTGACCCATTTCAAAATTTGAAGCTAAAAACCCCGCCCAAAAAGCCCTAGAAATCCCTAAGTTCGTCCTATAAATATTGGCATGTGGAGTCCATTCAAAGAGAGGCTTTTTTTTGGACGAAAAACTCTCGGTTCTTCAGAAAATCAAACAAAAATTCACCATTTTTCTTAGGCTTGCTCAAAGGCAAAGATAGGCAGAAAAACCCCTCTCTCGAACAGCTTTCGATTCTCAAAATCCTTTTTTTTTACTCTCAGTTCTTGCTCGACACAACCACAAAATATCCATGCCCATTTTCTGTTCAATCGCATAAACACACTTCTCCGAGTGGGTCGACGATTCGAGACGATGCCTCGGTTCGCTGCCCGGAGAAGGTTAGTGAGTTCAAATTTCCCTCATTTACTTTAATTCTTGTGTATATTAGTTTTGAAATATTTATATTAGTTTCAATTAACTTAATATATCTATTATATATTTGATATGCTTATTATGAATGATTAGGTCCTGTTTTGTTGTATCAAGTACTGTGTGTTTAAACCTGATTAAGTTCAAATATTTAATCATCCAGTTGTGTGTAGCATATTAAAGTACTATTAACATTTTATCAAGTGTGTTTGAATGCTTATTACTATTTTAATTTACCTTAGGACTAGGCCTTATGTTAGCTGCCATTTTGAGTTCATAATTAATCCATGGTTGGTGGGAATCATGTTTGGTTCTAGATATGCCTCTCAGCTGTTTTAAAAGATCATGATAAGATATGTAGTGATTTGAACTTAAACGGTATGGATGGTGTTATCGGTATAAGTAGATTGTGTGAAGTCAGGATTGGTTTGAAATGGTTCTTGAAAGAAACATTCCCCCTCTCATGTAAATGACATGTCCTAGATATTTCTTACTTTTTATATAATAGTCTGTTGAGTTAAGATTCATTTGATAACCATGTTGAGTCATGCCATGTCTAATTTGAAGTATCATCGTGTCTCATACAGCCTAAGCTATGATTGTGTATATCTTTGTGCCTCTGGCCTTGCATACTTAAGTTGTTAATTTTCAACGACTATGAAAGTCTCTTCTGTTTGCTTTCTATGTTTATCCTAAATTGGTTGTGCACACATCCTTGCTTATCTTAGTGTAAGTTTATTTTTGTGCTAAGTATAAAAATCTTTTAGAGCCATGTGGTTAGTGTATGTTGTTTACCTTAATAAAATATGCATTTTTGACCTAGCTTAGACAAATCTGTGTCTAAAAATCATCATCTTTTGGACAGTCAAATCTGTTTCAGCATGCCTGTCAACCTGCTTAAGTGTTAAGTGCCTCCATATCATCATATAAAGTCTTTTAAGTTATCTTATATCATGCTCTGTTTGCTAAAGTTGTTGAATGATATCTGTATTAGCATTTTGTGCGTATTTGAACAGGTTTGTGTCGAGTTACATTACTGCCCATGTCTGCATTATATGTTTACTGCCGAATTTTTTCTTTCATAGTTGCCTTGTCTGAACTTTCCTATTGTATTGCTTTGCCGGCTAAAAGCCAAGGCAAGCTTCGGGTTTGGTTTAGCCTTCTTCGATAGCCTGCCATGCCTAAGATTCTAGAAACCTTTTGAATCTTGTTGCGACATCGGAAATGAATGGTGGTAGCCCCCTTGGTCTTCTTATCTTTCAAATTTGAAGTTTAGAGTGATTGGTCTTTAAGTTTACCTTCCCCTTTATTCTTTGTTGTGCTACCAGTAGTTGTGGTATCCAGTTGCACCTTGAAATTCTGGATATATGTCATCTTTAAATAGTTCTGGCTATGGGTTTTGTTGCATTTTGGCTGCTGATTCTGAGGCGCGATTCTTTGCAATACTTGGTGACATCTGCATTTTCGAGCCATTATTCATTGTTGCGCTTGTCGCGCACACCGCTGCAATCTTGTCCATTTATACCTCTTTTCGAAATATTTTACTGCTACATTTTGAGCATATTTGATGTCTTATCAACTCTTGTATTTTAGCCCAAATGGGCTTTGTTTTCTTGGTGAAAATAGTCGCTTTAAAGGTCGCTGGACAGCCCACTGCTGTTTTTCAAGTCCACTGCTTCTGTGTTTCAAGCCCACTACTGTGTTATTTTTAAACCCATTTGTTGTTGTTTCTTGGCTGAAAACAGCCGCTTTAACACTGTTTCGGACAGCCGCAATATTTACGAAAAGTTCATCGACTTGAGCAGAATACTACACTTAGTAGATGAAATTGAATTCGAGGCCGTGCTTTTCGTTTCTCTGTTTTTCAGTTTACTGTTTTAAACATTCGTGCAGCGGATATCTTACTGTTTTGAACAAACACCGCGTCTGTTCGGGCACTGTTTTTCTGTTTCGATTCCATCGCTAGGTTTTGATTCTTGTTTTGAGTTCATCGTTTTAAACATCCGTGCAACGGATATCTTACTGTTTTACTATTTTAAACTAAACACCGCATCTTTTCGGAAATTGGCTATCTGCTTTCATCGCTTATCGCTTACCGCCGCTTCTTGTTTCAATTTAATTTTGCTGATTTGAACACGATACTACACTGGCCGATGAAAAATATCCGTCGATTTTGAGGCCTCCACAGTTGTAAAGACGAAAATATAACTTCTGGGCAAGGATGAGGCTTAAACCTTTTTATTTCATCTGAGGGATCAACATGTTTAGTAGGCGGGGCGATTAAAATAACCAACAAGTTATATGTTCGCAGCCACGACGTGATTATAATGATATTTTCTTTTCCATCCGAGAGACCAACATGTTTAGTAGGCGAGGCAATCAAAATAACCACCGAGGCATGCGTTTGCAGCCACGACGTGATTGGAATGGTCTTTTCAAAATTTAAGTCTGAGCCCTCCGTGACCAAAACACTCATTGTTTTGGATACGGATCCGAAGTTATTTGTATTTAACTGTTTCTAACCGTTTGTTCTTGACAGCTTGCAGGGAATAAAGTAAATAAAGGCAGATATTCCTCGGAGTTTATTTATTTTATTTACTTTCTTTAATTCAGCTTTTATCCCGCTCTGTATTGTAATATTATTTATTGTACTTATGTAATTATTGAAATGCTTAGAATAGGTAGACTTAGAATTAATTAATAGGGTAGTCTAAAACTGGAAACCCGTCGATAACTTATTTATTTGTAGTCTCGGTTAATTCAAACATAGAAATCCTCCGCTAGTTTATTTATTTTTAGGCTCGTCAGACATTTAAAATTTTCAAAACAACTTGACCATCTTTTGTTCACTTTATTAATTGAACAACTCAAAATGATTTCCAAAATTACTTCTTTGGCATTATAAGTAATTCATTTTTTTTCCTTATTATTAATTGTCACAAATGCATACTTTTTCAACTTTACATGTATTTTTTTAATATCATACTTGAAAACTTGTACAATATGCATCCCTTTCATTAATTATTTGCAAACATCTTTTTAAGTTTATATTTTAAAACATGCATTTTCCTTAGTACAATAATTAACCTGAGTTTGACCGGATAACCGCAAGTTAGCGGATCTTAAAGGATGCCTAAACCCTTTCCTTTAGGATAATAAAGAACCCTTTCCTAGAATCTCACTAGTTTCGCAGACCTTAAAATTGGAGTTACATTGCAGCATTTAGTTTAATATTTAGGTGTCCTAATTCACCGTAAAAAATAATTAGGTGGCGACTCATTAATTCATTTACCCAGGAATCACTGGATACGTCTGTGCTCCGCTTTGACCGAGCAGGTCAAAATACGGCTCGACAGGGGTTTTGAGAGATAGATTTGGTGGGCATCGAGGGGACTAGTGGTGGAATAGAGAAGCCCAAGGGAAGGTGAAGGCAAAAAGGAAGGTGTATACGAAGTGGATGGAAATCAAGGACGAGGAGGAAACATGGATAAATAGGGAAGGGTATAAGATGTCGAAGAAGGAGGCTAAGTTACCGGTTACGGCGACAAAACGACCGCTTTTGAACGCATGTATGTAGAATTATAGGGTAAATACGGGGATAAAAAATTGTACATGCTTGCCAATGCGAGAGAAAAGAGGGATCATGACCTGGACCAAGTGAAGTGCATCAAGTATGAGGAAGACAAAGTATTGGTGGAAGAGACATTTATTAGACGGAGATGACAATCCTACTTTCATAAACTATTGAACGAAGAGGGACAGAAAGACATTGTGCTGGGGGATTTGGAGCAATCAGAGAGGAGTCACAATTTTGGATATTGTAGGCGTATTAAGGTAGAAGAGATTAAGGGTGCTAAGGGGAGAGCGGCCGGACCTGATGAGATCCCGATGAAATTTTAGAAGAGTGCAGACGTGACAAGTTTGGAGTGGTTGACTAGGTTGTTTAATGTTGTTTGTAAGATAGCAAAAATGCCCGAAGAATGGAGGTAGAGTACAATGATTCTGTTGTATAAGAACAATGGAGACATTCAGAGTTGCAACAACTATATGGATATCAAGATGCTAAGCCACACTATGAAAGTTTGGGAGAGAGTGATGGAGATGAGGGTGCGGAGAAAAGTGAATATTTCAGAGAACCAGTTTGGATTTATGTCGGGGCGCTCAACAACAGAAGCTATTCATCTTGTGAGGAGGCTAGTTGAGCAGTATTCATCAGCCTTGAGAAGGCTTACAATAAAGTTTCTAGGGATTTTTTATGGAAGTGCTTAGAGGCTAGAGGTGTACCTATGATGTACACTAGGGTGATCAAAGACATGTATGAGGGAGCCAAGACCCGGGTAAAGACTGTGGGAGGAGATTCAGAGTACTTTCCAGTCATGATGGGATTGCACCAAGGATCAACATTCAATCCATTTTTTTTGTCTTAGTTATTGATGTTTTGACGCGGCATATCTAAGGAGAGGTACCTTAGTGTATGTTATTCGTGGATGATATTGTGTTGATTGACGAGACCCGCGGGGGAGTCAATGCTAAGTTGGAGGTTTGAAGACAGATTCTGGAGTCTAAAGGGTTCAGGTTGAGCAGGACCAAGACATAATACTTGGAGTGTAAGTTCAGTGGTGTGATGCGTGAGGTCGATGTGGATGTAAGGCTCGATACACATGTCATCCAAAAGAAAGGAAACTTCAAGTATCTTGGGTCTATTATCCAAGGTAATGGAGAGACTAACGACAATGTCACATATCGTATTGGAGCGGGGTGGATGAAATAGAGGCTCGCATCATCAGTCTTGTGTGATAAGAAAGAGTCATCAAAATTCAAAGGCAAGTTTTACAGAGTGGTGGTTAGACCAACTTTGTTGTATGTGACAGAGTGTTGGCCAGTGAAGACCTTTCACGTTCAATAAATGAAAGTTGCGGAAATGAGAATGTTGCGGTGGATGTATGGGCATACTAGGAGAGATAAGATTAGAAATGAAGATAATAGAGACAAGGTGAGAGTGACCTTGATTGAGGACAAGATGCGGGAAACGAGACTGAGATGGTTTGGGCATGTGCAAAGGAGATGTATGGATGTCCCAATGCGGATGTGTGAGCGGCTGGCTATGGATGGCTTCATGAGGAGCAGAGGTAGACTGAAGAAGTATTGCGGAGAGGTGCTTAGACGAGACATGACGCAGTTACAACTTACCGAGGACATGACCGTAGATAGGAGGTTGTGGAGGGCATGTATCAGAGTAAAGGGCTAGTAAGTAGTAGGTGTCTCGCTTATTCTGCCGTATTACTAGTAGTCGTAGTATTTCTTATGTAGTTTCTTATTCTTTGATTTATATTGTTATTTACTGTCTCGTGTTCTTCACTTGACATACTGTTTTGTTGTAGCTATTGCTCCTACCTTACTATTAGTCGTAGTATTTCTCCTGAAGTTTCTTGTCCTTCGATTCATGTTATTATTTATTGTCTCTTGTTCTACGCTCCTCTTTCCTATTTAGCCTGCTCTGTTATTGCTTTATTCTAAGCCGATGATCTATCGGAAACATCCTCTCTACCTTGTAAGGTCTTCGTACATTCTACCCTCCCAGACCCCACTTATGAGATTTTACTGGGTATGTTGTTGTTGTTGTTTTAAATTCATTTTTTGATTTTCTACACCATCCCCGGCTGCGGAACCCCCTCCCCCCAACAATTATTTTTTAAAAAGAAAGTTTTAAATTTATTTTTTGATTTTCTACACCAACCACCTTAACCCTCCTGCTGCGGACCCCCCCCTCTGAAAATTTATGTATTGTTTTTAAGGAAAGTTTTTAAAAGTTCTTTTTTGAATTTTTACACCCACTCCCCCACCCCACCCCACCACTTTCCAAAAATTTTTAGTTTTTTTTTTAAAAATATTTCTGGGCAATTTTTTTTTTAGCTTCTGAAAAACTTATTTTACTACCCCTTAAAAATATTTATTTTTCTTATAAAAACTTGGCCAAACAAACATTTTTGAGAAAAATAAATATTTTTAGAAAAAAATAAACTTGATCAAACAGCCTATAAATACGAAATGTAATTTACAATTATGAAGCGAGTAAAGGATAAAAATATTATCCCCCAAAAAAGAAAAAGAATAGAGATGAAGAAATTCCAAGGAAGTCAATTCTTCAACTAAAAAACAAATAAAAACTTGAAAAATACGCTAAATTAAGTTCAAGTTTATCGATCTTTTGGAGAATGGGAGGAGGATGGAGAGGATCTGGATCAGCAAGTAGAGTACCGATGCTTACTCGTATAGCATCATCTACAAGTATTCGTCTTGGTAAAGTACAACCTCAAGCACCAGGTCATCGTACTGTCTTTCTTAATGATCCTCATGCTAATGCCCTTTCCAAATTCAAGGTAATTTGTTTCTAAGCTTTCTTAATTATTGTCAAAAACACGGATTATGAAGTTCCTTCAGTGGATGCAGAGTTGTAGGTGAATGGATAAAGACTTAAGAGTGTGTGTGTGTGTGTGAGTGAGAGAGAGAGTTTGTATATTTACTGGTTTTTATGACTTCAAATGGAGCAAGATGGATAGGAAGATTGATATTGTCTAACTCCAGCTAACTTGAGATTGAGGCATATAATTAGTTGTTTTTCTTGTATTGTCACGACCCAATTCGCTAAGCTGTGATGGCACTAATTTGTATTAAGTCAATAAGCCGACAACAACTATCTAACCAATTTATTTAAAGAAAAAGGTACTACAAATTCCCTAAGCTGTGATGGCACTAATTTGTATAAAGTAAATTTTAAGTCTTACTAAATTCCATAAGCATAAAGTATGAAAAAGGTACTACAACTCCCAAAACCTCATGTCACTAGTACAAGAATGATTAAAAAGGAAATACAAGTCTGGAATATAATCCGAATACAAATATTGTTTGGAAATAGAAAAGACATAATGAGGATAGATGGAGAATTCGGTGTCATGGATCATGCTAGTAGCTCACCCCGAATTCTGCGGATGGTCTCCTCAGCGACCGACGTAGTCTCAATATCCGCTCGTGCTAGGAACAGAATCTGCACACAAAAAGGGTGCATCAAGTGTAGCGTGAGTACAAAGAACAACGGGTACTCAGCAGCATCGTCAACTGACCCTAGTTAAAACGGAGATGAGGGTTGACCTTCCGAATACTACTTCCACACTTAACTGCTATTAGTCCGATATAAAGATTCAACTAGGGGTGGCTAGTGGGCGGGGATCGGGACATTCAGGCAGGGTCGGGTCGGGTCAGGCGGGATCGGGATATGCGAGATTTGCCGATGTCCCGCCCCAATCCTGATCCCGTCGGAATCGGATCAGGATCCCGGGCGGTTCTTTTTTATTTCTTTTTTTGTACTTAATTTAAAAAATAATATATATATATAAAAACTCAATAATTAAACAAGACAAGATAGTATAATAAAAACATCCCAAGGCTATTTTTGTGCCTCTTATATTATTTAATAGACATATGATTTTTTTTGTAATACAAATACAATTGTCAAAATTGCAATTTTGTGGTGTTGTTCAATAGTTGCAAATTACATAGTAAAATTGCAATTAAAAAAATTACATTCTGAAAAAAACCTGTTCTAGTTTCTTGATAATTTCCTGTGGTTCTTCGGTTGGAATTGGTATTTGTTGGTCAAATTGCTCCACGTCGCTTCCACCACCTTCGGATAAGATTTCGTTGTAGTTTTCGTCCTCTTCTTCGTTGATCTCCGGTTGACCGCACCTTCTCCGCTTCGCTTGTATCCAATCTCTGAATAATACTACAATCTCCAAGCTGTCTCCGGCTAATGAGTGTCTGTGCTCTCCTATTTGATATCTGCCGGCAGAAAAAACGCTTTCAGACGCCGTTGATGACGCGAGAATGTTCAAAACATCTCGGGCCATCATTGAAAGTGTCGAAAAGATCTTCTCATCCCCCCTCCAGTATTTCAGCAAGTCTACACGTCATTTTTCATTGAGAACTGCTTGGTACGGTACAGAGCCCTGCAAAACAAAAATATCAAACTCGCTAATTTGGTTAGTAGCGGTACGACCGCACATTCTATTTCTGAGGCTTTCAATACTAGTCGCAGAAACATGTCTTTTGTGAGGTTGTGTTGAAGAAGAAGGAGAAGATGGTATGGAAGCCGGTAGGTTGCTAGCACTTTCTTATTGGTAAAACCTATATACTTTTTTGCATTCGTCTTCTACGCTAGACAACACTTCTTCTTTAGTTTGTTCAATAGGTGGTGGGTGAATTGGATTTTTGGGACTTGGATGTGGTAGTACTTCTATACAATCGTAAATAGTTTCAATAAGTGATTTAGTACGTCTATTTTAATAGTCGGATTTAATACAACACCAATAATATAAATAGTTTGAATAGGAATAAAATATTTTTTTATTTTGATAAACATTTTTTAATAGCTGCCTTATAAGCTGATTTTTTCATATATTCACTAAGTAATAAAAATATTAGAGCTATATAAATCAACATAGTTGAAATAGTAGGATAATATATACCGGAAAATTCTTTTGTTGCTTGAAAAAATTTCTCTAAAAATACAATAAGTTCGGAAATTTTACCCAATCGCTATCTACAACCATATCAGCTGGATTTTGATTATGAGAGTTAAAAAATAAAGTTATAGGTTTTCTATAGTCATAAGCAACAAGTAGTTGCTCGTATAAAGAATTCCACCTAGTGGGTACTTTTTCTGGAATTTTTCTATAAGGTAGTTGGCAATCGTGACAAGTTTTTTTATATTCTTTTATTCGTTGTATTCTATTATTTTTAAAAATAAAGTTTATAGCAAATTGTATTTTACTAAGAATGTCTTCAGAAAGTGAGAGACCATCCTTTACAATTAAGTTATATATATGGCACACACATTTTATATAAAAATGATCTGAAAAAGATGGAGTTAAACTATTTTTTTAAATTGTAATAGCGTAATTGTTAGAAGAAGCGTTATCTAATGTAATAGTCATAATTTTATCAGTTATTCCGTAATAATCGCACACTTGATAAATATTTTCTACAATAAAAGTACCAGTGTGCCTATCATCTATATATCTATACGCTAAGATACGTTTTTGCATAGACCATTTATAATCTATCCAATGACAATTTACCGTTAAATAATCATGGCCGTTAGTACTACGGCCTATATCAGAAGTGATAGCCACTTTGCCATTAAAATGATATAATGAATAACGTAAATACTGTTGATATTCATGTGCCAATTTAAATACATCTCTCTTAACAGTTGATCCAGGAAAATCGTTAAAAGCAGGATTATACATATCTCTAATGTAATGAATAAAATCGGGAGATGAAGGAAATGAAAAAAGCAAACCCTCCACAACAACTAATTTTGCTATTGCTTCCCTATCTCTATGTTTATCGTGTTTAGGGCCTACAATTCCCCCCGTCATAGGGTTAATTTGACCCTGTACTTGTTCCGGGACAGTATGTGAACCTTGTACCGATGGAGCGGACGTTTGCTCACCCGGTTTTGAAGCCTCGTATTGGGCATACTTAGCAAGATCCGTCCCACCTTGACGTTTTCCAGTTTTAAATTTTAAAACATCTTTACAAATTTTACATCTAGCTACTTGATTCTCTACGTCCCTATCAAAAAATGTCCATGCATCTGATTTTAATGTTCGTTTTGCTGGACCTCGTCTCATACTAAGGGCAATAGGAGGCATTTCAGTTGAAGGTGCACTAGTGGATGTGTTGTCATCTACATTAGTGGGTGTATCCTCTAGATCATCGTCTAAATTAAAGTCTTTTTGAGTTCCAGAAAATAGCTCATCGTCTAAATCTAAGGGTATCGTAGGAAAATGTTCAGTATCAACAAAATCATCCTGTGTAGGAATAAGATTCTATCTAGAAGTAGGACCCTTGCCCTTGTTGCCCCTACTAGAAGAAGCATGACCCCTACCCGTAAGCATACGTTTAAATCCTTCCATTATAAATTTATAATTATACTAATAAATAATTAAAGTATCTGAAATTAAGTGCGCTAAATAAAATAAACAAACAATAATAATTTAATGAAGGAACGGATGTACCAAACGCCGACGTAACATCGACGTGTAATCTAGAGGTTGAAAATTGAAACTTTGCTCGATGGAAGATCCTCAAGCTAGTTGCCAACTTTACTCCCAAATGAATAAATAAAATTGAATATTTAGTAGACAATGTAGACTTGTAGAGAGATAGATTGAGAGATTAGAGATATTGTAGGAAGATTTGAAAGATGAAGAGAAAATGAGGTATTTATAGTTGAAAAATTGGGTTAAAGTGTAAATATAATAACTTGTGAGTTAAAAATAAATATTAAGGGGGTAGGGGGGTTGGGGGAGGGGGAGGCAAAAAATGGACGTTGCACAATGGCCGTTGGTGCAACGACTATTTTTATGAGGGGGTTTCGGCCTGGATCGGGCTTAGCGGCCGGACGAGACCATGTCCCGTCCTGCTCGAGTCCCGACACCGATTTTTTTAAATAGTCGGGTTGAGGCGTGTTTGGCGGTACCTGCCGGGATCGGCCGACCTTACCATCGCCACCTTTTAGATTCAACTAACAATCATAAGTTCAAGATTCGATATCAGAAGCCTTTAAGTCCATGAACTAGTTCAAGTAGTCAAATAAGCAATATAATGTGATTCAGTAAGCAATTTAGACAAGTCAAACAAACAAGGAACCAATGATATGTTATGATATGCAAATGCTAAGTAAATGCAAGGCCTTTTTCCTCATCACCAATACACACACATTCAAATATTATGAATCGTGACCCATGGGGGACTCGCGAGGTCCATATACCACTCAGAATCATTTCTCTTCGAGTTCCTTAGCCAACATTAGACTTCCAATCACAACACTTAGCCAATTTTAGGCTTACATTACTTGTCTCTAGCCACTCGGGCTCATATCAGTCATATCACTTAGCCAATCTAGACTCACAATACCTGTCTTTAGCCACTCGAGCTTATATCAATCGCATCACTCTGGAACTATTTCTACTCGGATCCCACATATTTCATATGCATGAGATACCATATGAAAGCATGAATATGACATGCACAACAATAAGAAGCCAACTATGCAACAAAGCTTCAATCTTTAATCATGTAAACCATAAAGATTCGATCTTTAGCTTCTTTTACACTTTTAAACGAGTATTTTAGGAGTGATGAAAGCATACAATCACAGATAAGATAGGCATATAATCAAAGAGACAGAAAGTACGAGCTTCATACCCCAATTACAGATCCATAGGATCATACTATCTATCAGCTAGTGCTCAAAGCATGATTTTCAGACCGGACTATACAATTGAAACAACTCAAATACCCATAACATGATACCGGTACCCGATACAAGTGCTCGTCACCTTACAAGTATCGGGACCCCCTTATTATCCCCATTATCCTTTTAATTTGTTCATTACACCAACATGATGCTTTAAATAAGGTCATCAGTTTCAACTTGCCTAAATTAGGAGTCCGATAGTTACAACGAAGCTTTACCTTTTCGTAGAGCCTCCGAATGGTTGAAATCTATTCAAATATGGAAAATACCACGACTCCATAGACACCCATATTGCTATATGGAAGTTCCGGACCAAAAAATCACCCAAAAATAGGAATAGGATTCTGAGCCTCAAAGGAAAAAATGGGAAAACAGTCCAAAAATTCGTTTGCCCAAGGTCTATGGGGCTAAAACTCGAAAATCAACCCAATCCAACATCAAATGCAAGATTAATTGAAGAAAACTTCCATTCTCAACCTAGGGTTCATAAACCCTCATCCTAAATCATAATTTCTAGCATGAGAATTCTTAATAATCGAAGATATAATTGAAATAGGATGAATAGAAGCTTACCCACTTGAAGATTCTTGCAAAATCCCTCAAAAATCACCTTAGACCGAGCTCCCAAGCCCCAAATATGTGAATAAAATGACTAAATTCGAAATGGGGAATTAAATAGGATCCTGGCCAGCGATTCCACACCGGCGACCTAATTCCTCGCACCTCCGTGCCTGCATCTACGGCCCAAGCTTCGCATGTGCGAGGTCACTTACCTAAGCCCAAAAGCGCAGGTGCGCAATCGCAGATGCGAGGCATCCATCGCAGGTGCGGCCCCTGCCCACATTCTCCAACTTTGCACCTGCGGCCCCTGCCCACATTCTCCAACTTTGCACCTGCGGCCTACCTTGCACAGGTGCGACGCACCAGAAACCAATAACCTCTACTTTGTTCCAAACTTCGATTCAACCTCCAAAACTCATCTAAGATCTCCTGGACACAAACCAATTATGTAAACTAATCCTAAAACATGTAACGAACTCGCTTGCGCACTCAAAATAATCATACGAGGTCGTCTTGACCCGCCGTTGACCATGGTCAACTCCAATTCACTTTAAAGACTAGATTTCCAACCAAGAGTCCAAAATACCCCCGAGTTCCTCGGAAACCGATCCAATGACTCGACTAAGTCATAATGACATTTCGAACCTAATGGAATTGACAAAAGTTCGAAAAAGACTCGTTTACCCCGATTTTGACTTTAGTCAGCCAAAATCCTTCTTTAAATTAAGAACTTTCTAAATTCACTTTCTTATCCGAATCTCACCCATATCACTCGGGCTCGTCCAACCATCCATCTATGTCAAAAATTACTTTTCGAATCTAACAGAACCATCAGAATTCGATTCTGAGTGCGTGTACCCAAAAGTCAACTCTTCGTCAAACTTCCCAAACTTAAACTTTCAAATTTCAAAACTTAAATTTTCTTCCGTTATTTCCCCCGATTGCCTCGGGAATCGCGTAAATCAAATACACCAAAAAGAAGCTAGGGGAAAACCCGTCCCCGCAAATCAAATACACCACAAAGAAGCTAGGGGAAAATAGGCAAAATATCCAAAACGACCTAATGGGTCGTTACTCTTGTATGTTCTTATAATTGAAGGTAATTTGTTTCCAAGCTTTCTTACTGATTGTCAAAAAGACTGATGATGAATTTCTATCCGTGGATACGGAGAAGTACTGAATGGATAAAGACTTAGCTAGCATTTGGCCATAGATTTAGTTGAAACTTGAAAAAAAAAAAGAGTTTTTGAGTTGTGTTTGGACATGCATTTTACTTGGACAAAATTTGAAGTGAAATTTCAACTAAAAATTTGGAACTTGGATAAATTTTCAAAAATTGATCAAATTTCGTGCACAAACAATGTATTCAATTTTTTTTTTGAAAATCTATGGCCATACAGTGAGTGTATGTATATATATATATATATATATATATTTATATTTTACGACTTCAAATGGAAAAAAAGGAACTAACTTGAGATTGAGGCATAGTAGCTGTTATTCTTGTATGTTCTTATAATTGAAGGGGAAAATTGTGGATGTCTGATTAAAATACAGTACATTAATCTGATTTTGTGTGTTATTGTCACTGAGCGAATTTGGTTAATTTTAAGATTTTAAGTCGGTGGATACGGAGTAGTACTGAATGGGCAGAGACTCAGTATTAATGTTTAAATACTAAATATAAACGAAAATATTGTCTTTATGTTTGTCTGTTAATACACACAGGTTACCAGTTTCAAAAAACAAAAATATTGTCTTTATGACTTCAAATGGAGCAAAATGGATAGTTAGAGACTAACTTGAGTTTGAGGCACCGTAGCTGTTATTCTTGTATGTTCTTATAATTGAAGGGGAAAACAATGGGTGTCTGATTAAGATACTGTACATTCATCTGATTGTTATGTGTTATTTCCACTGACCGGATTTGGTTATTTTTAAGATTTTAAGTCGGTGGATACAGAGTAAACTGAATGAATGGAGACTTAGTAGTGTTAATGTTTATATATATTTAAACATGTATTTTTTATAACTTCAAATGGAGCAAAATGGATAGTGAGGCATAGTTGCTGTTGTTCTTGTATGTTCTTATAATTGAAGGGGAAAACAGTGGATGTCTGATTAAAATACAGTACATTAATCTGATTTTTTGTGTTATTGCCACTGAGAGAATTTGGTTAATTTTAAGATTTTAAGTCGGTGGATACGGAGTAGTACTGAGTGGGTAGAGTCTTAGTGTTAATGTTTAATTGTTTATATTTTTAAAAGGGTTAAGGATCAAAAATACACCTCAAGTATCACTTTTTTTTGAGTTTCCTACCTGAACTATCAGGTGTGAGAGTTTCCTAACTAAACTAACATCACTTAGTTTGCAAAACACACCTCAACTATCAGTTGTTCACTTTTCCTACCTGAACTATCACCAACTAGTATGCAAAACACACACTCTCACACCTGATAGTTCAGGTAGGAAACTCAAAAATTGGTGGTACTTGAGGTGTGTTTTTGACCATTATCTCTATTTAAAAATTGTTGTCTTTATGACTTCAAATGGAACAAAATGGATAGTGAGGGACTAACTTGAGATTGAGGTTTAGTAGCATTTGTTGTTGTATATTCATATAATTCAAGGGGGAAGCAGTGGTCAATGAAGTGGGTTGAGAACCATGAATCTCAGTTTCAAATTCCAGCAGAGACAAAAAAACACTAGATGATTTCTTCCCATCTATCATAACCTTGGTGTACAGAGTTACTCGGTACATGTTGTTGGTGGGAGGTGATAGGTATCCCATGAAATTAGTCGAGGTGCGCGCAAGTTGGCCTGACACCACGGTTATCAAGAAAAATATTCAAGGGGGAAGCAGTTGGTGCCGGATATTACATTGGGTATGTTGTTTGTTGTTGTTGAATTTGGTTAATTTTAAGATTTTAATGGGTAGAGGCTTAGTTTTAATGTTTACATATATTTAACAATGTTATCTTTATGACTTTAAATGGAGCAAAATGGATAACAAGAGACTAACTTGAGATTGAGGTTTAGTAGCTTTTGTTGTTGTATCATGTATGCTCATATAATTTAAGGGGAAAGTGTTAGCACCCCTTTAGTCTACCAACAATTTACACATGGGAAAATTTAAAGAAATCAGAAAGGAGATTATTTCATTTTTTCTATTATTTATGTTTCCTATTTCCTTGTAGCAGTTGTTTGCAGTAGGGAGGTTATTCCTCCACTTTTTCTTTTCAGTTTTTAGTAGGAAGTTATTTCCTTATTATTAGGTAGGTGGTTAATCCACCAGAATTGTATTTAAAGGTATTTGAAATCAATAGAAGGCAAGCAGAAAATTATCCAGTTTTTGAGTACTTAAACTCAAGAGATCGCAGGTTCTCTCTAACGAACCAGCAACATAGGTCGCAAAAAGAAATCATCTTCTCCTAATCGTCTCGGCGTTAACTCTGATTCTGTCTTACATCGTCCCGTAACTCGATCCATAACAGGGGACCATAACAACTTGGTATCAGAGACGGGAGTTATGGGAGATCCAATTCAACATCAATTGGCACAATTGGTGAACTTGTTCCAGGATGAACGTGCAGCCAATTTAGGCCCACAGGAAGCAATAAATGCTCGTTTGGATGCACTCACAAAGGATTTAGCAAATTCGAAGGCCGATTCTGAATCAACTGAAAATTCCAGTCAGAACCGAGGTTGGAAGGGTAAAGCTGCAGCGGCAGGGGGGTCAGGATCAGAAACAGGAGGAAGTTCCATCATTCCTAGATATACAAAGTTGGATTTCCCACGATTTAATGTCCAAGACGACCCTTTGGGATGGTTGAACAGGTGTGAACACTTCTTTCGACACCAACAAACTTCGGAAGAAGAGAAGGTTGGACTGACTTCTTTTCATCTGGAAGGGAATGCACAACTTTGGTTTCTTCAACTAGAGACCGATATGCCTTATCCGTCTTGGGATGAATTCAAACGTCATTGTAACCTCCGTTTTGGGCCACCAATCAGAAGTCAGAAGTTGGGGAAATTGGCTAAGTTATGCCAGATCGGGTCTGTGGCAGATTACCAAGAGAAGTTTGAACAGTTGATTTCGCGGGTTGGTACACTCACACAGTCGCAAAAAATTGAACTTTATATCAGCGGTCTTGCTGATCATATAGCAATTGAGGTTGAGTTACATAATCCCCTAGATTTGGCTACAGTGATGAGTTTATCTCGGCTTTATGAACGCAAGGGACAACCCCTTTGTTCGCAATTGTTAGATGCCTGTAGATCAAAGACAGCGGATTTCTCACCTCAACAAACTGCCAGATTTGTGAAAAAATTGACCAGATCTGAGATGGATGAAAGACGACTTAAGGGACTCTGTTTCAACTGTGACGAACTATTCACTCGAGGCCATCAATCCAAGAAATTATTCTGGACTGATTTCATTGACGATGAGGAAGAATTTGCCGAAAAAGAGGGAAATGCTAGTATTTTCTACACTTAGCGCTTGAGGACAAGCGTGATTAGAAGGAGGGGAGTAATGTTAGCACCCCTTTAGTCTATCAATAGTTTACGCATGGGAAAGTTTAAAGGAATCAGAAAGTAGATTATTTCAGTTTTTCTATTATTTATGTTTCCTATTTCCTGTAGCAGTTGTTTGCAGTAGGGAGGTTATTCCTCCACTTTCTCTTTTCAGTTTTTAGTAGGAAGTTATTTCCTTATTATTAGGTAGGTGGTTAATCCACCAGAATTGTATTTAAAGGTAAAGTTGCTGCCATGTGACCTGGAGATCACGGGTTCAAGCCGTGGAAACAGCCTCTTGCAGAAATGCAAGGTAAGGTTGCGTACAATAGACCCTCGCGCATAGCGGGAGCTTAGTGCACCGGGCTGCCCTAATTGTATTTAAAGGTATTTGAAAACAATAGAAGGCAGGCAGAAAATTATCCAGTTTTTGAGTACTTAAACTCAAGAGATCGCAGGTTCTCTCTAACGAACCAGCAACATAGGTCGCAAAAAGAGATCATCTTTTCCTAATCCTCTCGACGTTAACTCTGATTCTGTCTTACATCGTCCCGTAATTCGATCCATAACAGGGGACCGTAACAGAAAGCAGTTGGTGTCTGATTAAGATACTGTGCATTCATCTGATTGTTGTGTGTGTTTTTTCCACTGGGCGATTTTTTTTTGGTGTAAAAGATGCTCGGTGTAGGAATGGAGTTGTTGAAGTGGTGAATGTGGGTTTTGGCATTTGACGACATTGTGTTTTATGACTTCAAATGGAGCAAAATGGATAGTGATGATTCATATAGTCTAACTCCAGCTAACTTGATATTGAGGCATATTAGTTGTTATTCTTGTATGTTCTTGTAATTGAAGGGGAAAGCAGTGGGTGTCTGATTAAGATACTGTACATTAATCTGATTTTGTGTGTTATTTCCACTGAGCGGAGTTGGTTAAATTTAGAGAGAGAGAGAGAGAGAGAGAGAGATAGAGGGAGAGAGAGAGGGAGAGGGAGAGGGAGGGAGAGAGAGAGGGAGAGGGAGAGGGAGAGGGAGAGGGAGAGGGGGAGGAGTAGGGGTAGGGGTAGGGGTAGGGGAGGGGAGAGGGAGAGCGAGAGAGAGAGAGAGAGGGAGAGCGAGAGAGAGAGAGAGAGAGAGAGAGAGAGAGAGAGAGAGAGAGAGAGTATATTGTCTTTTATGGCTTCAAATGGAGCAAAATGGATAGTGAAGATTCATACAGTCTAACTCCAGTTAACTTGAGATTGAGGCATAGTAGCTGTTATTCTTGTATGTTCTTATAATTTAAGGGGAAAGCAGTGGATGTTTGATTAAGATACAGTATGTTAATCTGATTTTGTGTGTTATTTCGACTGAGCGAATTTGGTTGTTTTTTTATTTTAAGTCGGTGGATATGGAGTAGTACTGAATGGGTAGAGACTTAGTATTAATGTTTGTATATTTAAAGAATGTTGTCTTTATGACTTCAAATGGAGCAAAATGGATAGTGAGGAGAACTTGAGATTGGGGTTTAGTAGCTTTTGTTGTTGTATGCTCATATAATCCTAGGGGAAGGCAGTTGGTGTCTGATTAAGATTCTGTACATTCATCTTCTTCTTTTTTTTTGCGTGTGTAAAAGAGGCTCGGTGTGGGAATGGAGTTGTTGAAGTGGTGAATGTGGGTTTTGGGATTAGACAACATTGGTTAAGGACTTGAAACTTTGAGTTTATTAAACTGGGTTTATCTAAGGTTTTAGTTGGTGAGAGATTCCTAGATTACAGTAATCATTTTGAAGAAATAGTGAATGTTTATTCTAATTTATTTCTTTAAATGAATGACCTGAACCTGACAGTGTAAAAAAATCTTTATGTTGTCAATGTTTATAAGTTAAACCCTTTTTTATTTGGATCTAATTTACATAAACTGCCAATGTAAAGACTGTTTATGCTATCAATGTAGTTTTAAGGGTTAGTAGCTATAAGTTTTATCTGACTAAAATGAAGCAAGATAATCCTTTCCTTCCTTTCAAGAGGATCTGTTACTCCTGTGATTCTCTGAAGCTTTTTGATCATTTTAAATGTGCTTGGGTGTGTACTTAATTTCCCCACACAGAATACAAAACAAAGAAAGATATTCTTGAATTCTCATTTAATTTATTTAAACCCCTTTCCTTTGGGGCTGATACAGCTGATTCTGCAGTTCCTAGCCTCCAAAATTTTGTTGTTGTTGGTTATATAAGTTAGTTGCTTGGTCAACTGATTTAAGGGAGAAGGAAAAACAGAAGAGAAAAAATTCAGTTGCTTTTTCTGTCAATCTATTTGGATGGATTAGTAAAGTGTAATAAAAAATAAACATGCCTTGTGCTGACACAAAATCTACTCAAAATAAAAACATACCTCATGCTGACAAGGTGTGGAGGTAAATGATTTATTATGGAAAATGTCAAGTGGTAGCTATAGTCCCTTATATAAATTGTGTTCCTCACCAAGTATCTTGTACACATATTTTAGCTTTGATCTTATTAGTTGCAATGCTTTTTCTTTTCAGGGAAATTCTGTTTCAACTACAAAGTATGATGTCCTAACATTCCTTCCAAAGGGGTTATTTGAACAGGTAAATTAGCTTTGCTCTTATCCTGTGCCTTTTAAGCTTATTACTTTTGCTGAATTAAACTTTATGTATCTATTCCGACTTAAACAGAAATTTTTTATTCTTTCGCTCGAAAGCTACACAGGATTGGCATATAAGAAGTAGGTTAGTTTTTTAATAAAAAAGACGAAAAGAGTAGGACGTTGCTCCCTAGCCCTGATGCGGATCTTTTGGAAGGAGAAAAATAGTAGAGTTTTTGAAGGGATAGAACATGAAATTATATATGTGAGCAATATATCTTTATCCCTAATTTTTTTTGGTGCCCATGAGGTTCCAATTTGTAAAGAAAATAAGGTTGTCTCTTGTAGAGAGTCATCTCATTTTGTAGATTTTCTAACTTTGGTATACAACTTGTATATTGGAGATTTTTCTATCATTAATTTATTGAAAACAAAATAAATTGTAGTATATTAGTGTGTTAGGCTGTTAAAGATTATTATTCGGCAAATCATTTTACATATAGAAAATGGATTCAGTTTGAATTAGGCTTTAAAAATGAGGCCATGCAGCCATATTGTTCAATCCTTGTTTTTCCATAACCCTCATCTTATTTCTGTCTCCTTATTCTGACAGTTCAGGCGGGTGGCTAATCTTTACTTCCTTATGATCTCAATTTTGTCATGCACTCCAATCAGGTATATCTATTTCTACTATCGAATGTATTATGTTGCTCACTCTCTCCACCCCCCCCCCCAACCCCCCCACCCCCACCCCAAATATGCACTATGGGTGCTGAAAATGAGTGAAGAGTCTAGTGTAGAGAGTGTGGAGTATTTTATTGTGTTAACTGTTAAGCATCTAGGCTAGATTAGAATTCAACGCCGCATGATGCTATTGGAGGTTATTTGGCATTTCTTATTAAATAATAACATTTCCCTTTTTATATAGTTCTGGTTTATAAGTCATCTTGCAAACTATTTCAAGAAATTAATTATATTTTGATGAAATGTGCATGTTTTCTCATGATTTGCACCTGAAAAAATAATTTTGTTTGATGCAGTCCTGTAAGTCCAATAACAAATGTGCTTCCTTTGAGCATGGTGCTTCTTGTTTCTCTTATTAAGGAGGCTTGGGAGGACTGGGTGAGTACTAATTCCTTCATTGCGTTCTTTCTCCGTTGGTTCTTAAACTGATTGTTATACATATGATATTCTTTAAATAGAGTGATATGCTATTGACACCTTTATCCTTTTCCCTTTTGGTTCAAAACTATATGCTTATGCTTTCCTTTCTTGTTCCTTCTTTCTTTATTTGTAACAGAAGCGTTTTCAGAACGACAACTCTATTAATAATTCCTCCATAGACATGTTGCAAGACCAGAAATGGGTAAATGTACCTTGGAAGAAGCTGCAGGCTGGAGATATCGTGAGAGTAAGTATAAGTGTGTAATGCGGTCTTTGTACTCTTTTTCATCTTTGCATTGTGTCTTGTAAAGTGGATGATCAGGATACGGTTTTACCGCTTCATGTTGTTTTGGTGCTCATTATCTCTCAGGATCTTTATTTCTTGTTATGTCAATTGCTATGTTATATGAGTAATGAGCCAGGGTGTGAGTATAAGATAAAGTGTATTATCAGCATGGACATTTTGAATTCTAGGAGTTTTATATATTTTGGGGACCTCATAAAAAGTATGCCACTGTCCTCTCCTAATAACACACAGTTCCATTAGGCAGTATTGGTAACCTAGGTAAATTGAACCATAGATTGCATCAGAACATAAGAACTTTAGCTCATGGTGTTTTAGGAGCTGGATATCTGGTCATGACACCAGTTAGTGTGACTATATGTCCTTTTAAATGTTGATTTTGAGCCAACAACAGTTGGGATGGGGACGGTGATCTGTGGTAACTTACCAAAATGTACAGTAAGTCATTTAACCTTTCATTTCCCACCTTGTTGGAGCTAAAGTGCATTTGCATAAGACGCAATACAACTAATATTCAATTTCAATTATGTAAAAGTACTGATTATTTCTTTTTAATATTCTATTACTTGCACATCTCTAGCATATCACTGCTTGATGCAGTTCCGTGCCGCAGATCATCTGTTCATTTCATTGAAAAATTCTAAAGCTCTGTTAAATGAATAAGAGAATACTTGTTCATGAAGTCCATCCCAATTATAGGCTCCTCTTCGTATCAAATTGGTAGCAACAACTCAATAAAGCTGTCTTTCTTATTACCTTATCGAAAAAAACTGTCTGTCTTATTATAACTAGGGATAAGCCTGGGCTGTTTCATTCATTTGTGAACTATGGGTTAAGCTCTAGAATTTCAGGGCGTGGACCTCCAGTTATTTAGAATGTTGCAGCTTTTGAATATGGTTGAATCTTAAGAGTTCTAAGAACAATACAGTCTGCTTGTTCAGTTTAGTCATTGTCCTTTCAGAAGGGGGATAGACTATCACTGATGTGTAGTTGACAATCAGGATGCACAATTCATAAATGGAAAACGCTCTCCACTCTCTCCTCCCTAAATATTTGATTTAGGAAGGAATTCAATTCTGTTCCTCAGATGTAGTTTTAGCACTTCGAGTTTTCTTCTAATACAAGTTTCTGAGGGAAACTGGTGAGGCAATGCTTTTCATTGTTTGAAAAATCTAAGGTTGTACAAGCTGGCCTTTTTCTTGCAGGTTAAGCAGGATGAGTTCTTTCCGGCAGATCTTATCTTTCTTGCCAGCACAAACCCAGATGGCGTCTGCTACATTGAGGTTGTACTTTATCCGCATCTAATTTCTTTTTTACATTGTGAGAAAAAAGATAGGCTGGTCTAAATTATTTGAAAAGAGGTATTTGGGTAATGTCACTGATATACGTATTGGTCTTCATCTTTTCCATCATGTTCTTTCCAACTGGTACACGGATTTGCTCAGACGGCGAATTTGGATGGTGAAACTAATTTAAAGATCAGAAAAGCACTGGAGAAGACCTGGGATTATGTGTCTCCTGAGAAAGTATCTGCATTCAGAGGTTTGGTTTCTCTGCTTCTGTTGACCAATCAAATGTTTCTGTATGATAATGCATGTAACATTGACATTTGGTTGTATAAGTGCAATGAAATTAGTTCAAGTCCAGTGAAACATCTAGTTGTAGCATATAGCTTTGAAATAGACGTGCTGAATTCCTTCTTTCCAGATTTCCCAATTCTTGCTGCTTGATATCCTTCGACGTGTCAGATTTGTTTTCAGTCCATGAAAAGTTAAGATTCAAATATGATTAGTGAAACCCATATTATACATGTGGGAAGCCTAAACTAAAAAAATTGAAAGACCAAAATACTCATTTAATAGTATAAATCTATATTTAATTAAATTTAATAATCATTAAATAAAAAATCTATATCGTCTACACTATTATAAATTTGGGAAGCCCTAAACTAAAAATTTGGAAGACCAAATACCCTTTTAATAATATTGATTTATATTTAATAATATTAATTAAATAAAACATAAAAAAATAATGATTTATATCATGTCTTATCTAAATAATTTTATTCTTTCATTAGTAACTAATCTTCAAAGAAACTATTTGGTGGTTAGGAAATAACTTTTCAAAGGTTTAGTTATGTTATTGAAAAGACACAACTCTTTATTTATATAGTTAGTCAATGTGGTCTTTATGGTTGATGTTATTAACTAATAAATTAACACTGATTTATGATGAAATTGTTGAAGAATGATAAAGTCCCACATTGGTAATTAATGAAATGGGTGGTCTCTTTATATGAACTTGCGCAATCCTCCTCCCTTTGAGCTAGCTTTTGGGGTTGAGTTAGGTCCAAGATCCATTTCTTTACATGATAGCAGAGTCAGACCCCTCCCAATTCATTTTTACCCGATGTTGGGCCCTCATCTTATATTGTCCACGCTCCAGATGTCCAGTTTGGACTCCTTATATAGACTTGGGTAATCCTCCTCTCATGAGTTAGCTTTTGGGGTTGAGTTAGACTCAAGATCCATCATTTACTGGAATAATTTATTTTTGTCTACCAATTGTATTGAATACTAAAAAAATTAAACATAAAGGGAGAATCAAATTAAAAATTCTACTTTTTTCATGTCAAATTATATAGAACAAGTGGGTAACAACAAATGGACGAAATAGTTAATAAGCGCTATCAAGTCATGTTTATTTGGAAAAGACGCAAATATTCAAATTCAAAATGCAAAAGACACATACACAAACTCCTGAAAATTGTGTTTGTGAAAACAATAGTTTTTGTGACGCTTAGTTATTTATTAAAAGAATTATCAAGTGGGTTTTAATCGTTCTTTAATCAGTACTTTAGCACTCGAACAGTTACTGCTTCTTAAGTTCAAATAAACCGAATTTGTGAGCAAATGAAGAATATTATTTTACATTATCATCTTACATTATCATCAATTAGAAAGAGCTAATGTAGGTATATATATATATATATATATATATATTAAAAACAGAAGGACAAAATTGATGCACTGGATGCTCCAGTCAGCGTTTTTTTATATGTTTGTGTACATACTTTCGTTGTTCTTTGTATATATATGTATGATTTCATTTTCTTTTGTGCACTGTAAGCATCAATTAGGAAGGAGACTTGCTTAAATTATAAAAAAGTTGTTTAACAATGAGCTCTTTCTCATCTTTTATTAACTTTCTTTTTTGTTTGTTAGATTTGAAAAAACAAATTGGGTTTGATATTTTGGGTTCTTAACTCCTATAACAACAACAACAACAACATACCCAGTGAAATCCCACAAATTGAGTTTTATGTGCAAAATGATGAATTTTAACTATATACATATTTTAAAACATTATAACTATTCATTTAAAGCATCATGAACTGTGAATTCATCTCTACTTTATATCCATGACAACCGTATTGAAATTCATATTCAACTCCAATGAAATGATTACTCCTCTTAAAGATTCATGTTCATTTACAAAAGTTAGATTTAATATTGTTCATATATATATATATGAACATGCTAAAAAAAACATTTACTTCAGCTCAAAGAGAAAATCATATCATCATATATTATGTAATAAAATAGTACCACACTTAAATTATTGTTATTAATAATAATAATAATAATAAATTGTCTGGTAAGTAATAATATTTATTATTATTATTATTATTTACCATCTAATTCCAATATTTTCCAGAAAATTTTTAGATTTAGTCAAAAGTAGGATACCACAGTTAGTTAATTTCAAAGTCCTAAATATTACATGAAAGGTATTGTTGTTATGTTACATAGTATTTGTACAACATTGACATAAAAACACATTTTAACAGTGCAGTTTGATGGTATCTGATGTCTTTGGGGTCATTACAAAAATATTTTTGTATACAATTTTTATAATTTGGAAGGAGAGGAACTCTAGATGTTTTGAAGATACAAGTTGCACTTTACAGAAGATTAAATCAAATTGTATTCTTCTTTTTGGTTTATGGTGTAAGTCTGAATACGTAGATAATCATGAGGCAATCTTAGATGTGTTAAGATCCTTGTAAGAAGAACAAGGTTGACATAGCAATTCATTTTGGTTTCTAATACAATATTTGTTGCTGATGTCTATATATATACACAAAATATGTTACATTTCAAAATAAAGTTTTATAATAACTAACACGAGATACAATTGCAAGGAACATTTCATGAAACTAGTCTATATATGTCAATGAAGGATGTTATTTAAAAACATTTAAGATGTGCAACCATGTGTATCATGATCTCTTGCAGATGCTTCCCAGCAGAAATGTTATGCTAATTGTACATCAGAATTATGATGACGAATATCAATTCTTCACTAGTGACAGCCTGATCAATCTGTTTCCAACTTTAGGAAGATTTTGCCCTGATACGACAGCGTGTTTGATGTGTTCTCTTTTATTTTTTCTTTTACCAGGTGAAGTACAATGTGAGCAACCTAATAACTCATTGTACACATTCACTGGCAATCTGATAACTCAAAAGCAAACCTTGCCACTTAATCCAAATCAACTTCTTTTACGGGTATGTACTCTTTTTCTTATGTTGTTTCCCCATTTGTTTATTTTATGGTTCTGGTTTAAGTATTGTATGTTACACACTGATAAGAAAAAAGTATTGCACATGTCGTGTCATAGTTATAGTTCACAGTAAATGCATCTTTGAGCAGATATCCTAGATGACCATGATCTCTTCTTGGTCTTTTATTCACCTGCTATTCTGGTCAATTCCCTTTTATGACTTATCTTTGAGTTTTTGTCTGCTAACTTGTGACGTTTCTTCTCTAATTCGTAGTACATTTGGTGAATTTTAATTTCATGTTTTCTTCCAGGGTTGCAGTCTGAGAAACACTCAGTACATTGTTGGGGCTGTCATTTTCACTGGGCATGAAACAAAGGTTTTTAAATCTGAATTGAAGTTATAATTTACCTTTTCTCTTTCCCTCCCTTCGTCTTGTTTTTATCTTTTTGAGGGTGTAGCATACCTTTTTAGCACTCTTGTCAAGAAGTTTCAAAGAAGTAGGTTTAATGTCATCATCTATTCCCTAATGATGTTTTTTTGAACTATTTTGCTGCTTTTGTGGTATAAAGTTACAGTAGTCAGTAGCAACCTTTTTTTATATGATATTTTATATTATGGTTTCTACATCTCTTTGCTTTGTGGCGTTTGCTGCTTGGCTGTTCATTTTGGTTCTTATTCTCAGTTGCTTCTTGCTAAATGAGTTTAAATACAGGTTATGATGAATTCTATGAAAATTCCTTCTAAGAGAAGCACTTTGGAGAAGAAGCTTGACAAACTTATTATCGCTCTTTTTAGCGCTCTCTTGTGCATGTGTTTCTTGGGAGCCATAGGCAGGTTTGATCAATTTCTATACCCGTCCTGCCTTGTTAGAACTTCTGTTACATTCTCCTCCATGCTGAAACTTTGTATTTGCTTGGAATTTTGCAGCGGTATCTTTATAAATAGGAAGTACTATTATTTGCGGTTTGAAAGTGGTTCAGACCCACAATCCGATCCGGACAATAGATTTGTGGTAATTTTGTAGATCTGACATGTTTATCTTTTCACTTGTCTGGGCAGTACTTCTCCCTATTTCTTTCTCCAATTACTGTTTTGCTGTCTGCTTAGGTTGCAGTTCTGACCATGTTCACCTTAATCACTCTCTATTCACCGATTATTCCAATCTCTCTCTATGTCTCCGTTGAGGTAGATTATTGTCAGTTTCTTTGTTTTTATTTGGTGTTTTGCAGAATTTTGATTTAATATTCAGTCCGCTTTGGTTGTCTTTTTCTGTTCTTCACTTTCAGATGATTAAATTTATACAATCCAACAAGTTTATCAATAACGACTTGCACATGTACCATGCTGAGAGTAATACCCCTGCTCAGGCTAGGACATCTAATTTGAACGAGGAACTTGGGCAGGTAAATGTTTATGCTGTTACGAAGTGGTTGTTGAAATTAATTTGTTAGACAATCTTTATGAGCACTGACATTAACAGCACTTTTGCACAAGAAGTAAGCAACTGTGTTTGCTTCTGTTTTTTCCCTCAGCACTAGTGTATGCAAGTGTTCTTAATAAATGAGTTCTTGAGCCACTGAGTATTTCTCTATGGACAGGTGGAATACATATTCTCTGACAAAACTGGAACTCTTACGAGGAACTTGATGGAGTTTTTCAAGTGTTCAATCGGCGGAGAGATATATGGCACAGGTGTTAGTGAAATTGAGATGGGTACTGCTCAGCGAAGTGGGATGAAAGTTGAGGTAAATATATTCTTGGGCAAGATAAGACAGATTCATGGCTCTGTCTTTTGTTGATCTAGAGAATTGTTACAGGTTAAGAAATCATCAACAGAAGCACGAGAAAAAGGTTTCAATTTTGATGATGCTCGGCTGATGCGAGGTGCCTGGAGGAATGAACCTAATCCTGATTCATGCAGGGTAAATATTTTTACTATTATATGTGGAATAAAAGGGGAACATGAGTTTCTTTTGTAGTGGTAATTGTTACATTTGAACAATCAAATATCATAGATTTTCTTTTGAAAAGAAAAGAAAATTGTTGTTTTTAAATTATCTTGTATTCTTAATTCAATCTTAAGAGTTTCTCGTTCTTACTTATGAAGTCTGGCATCAAATTCACCCAAATCTATATTCTTTAAGCAACACTAGACTAGTAGTGAAAATGTTTTATTTTTTTTCTCTTGCTTTCTTCTCTGTCGTTCTTCTTTTTGAGGTTAGTTATCTCTGTGTAGACTTAAAACGAATAATAAGATATCCTTCTTTAACAAGGTAAGATTTTTGGAAGAGGCAGATCACATAATTCAATGTGATACCAGAGCAAACACAGGTTCTGGGTTTAGTCTTACCACTGTCTGCCTAATATTACCAGAATATTTCCCACATGCTAGGGACAAGAAAAAAGAATTATGCCTCACAAGTGATGGTGTATACAGATCTAAAAGTGTCTCCTTGCTACTTCTAGATAAAGTGGTTACACAATTGTAACCTAAATTTCATTTCATTCCTAATTCATTGTCCATGTTTATTGGTATGGTTATTAAGAGGAGTTGATATATGTGTTGTCTGGTTTAATTTGGGGGAGAATGTGGGCTCATAGTTTGCTTTTCTGATTGTTTAGTATCAGAATAGATAAAATTAAATTACGAGAGTTGAAGTGGGTCCGATGTAACTTCTTCTATCATATAATATATCATAAAACTTTCTTTCTTAGGAAAGTGAAATTTATTTAAGATGATGGCAAAAGGGAAGGTGAAGATTTTATGTAAGAATGAAGGGAGTTTAAACTTGCAGGGTATTTTTTGTGTGTGAACTCACCTTCATGTTAAGTTTTCCTTGTGCGGAAAACTTTCACATGAGTACAGTAACTTATCTAACACGTATACATCACTAGTTTAATGAGGCCAGGGTTGTTTGTTCAGGAATTTTTCAGATGCCTTGCTATATGCCACACTGTGCTGCCTGAAGGTGAAGAGAACCCAGAAAAAATACGATATCAAGCAGCATCCCCTGATGAGTCTGCTTTGGTTGTAGCAGCAAAGAACTTTGGCTTCTTCTTTTACAAGTGCGCATCTCTTTAGAATTTTTGTTACACATGTGCCTGCCATAAGGCTCCCTTTATTGAAACTTCGCCTATGAAATATATGTAGAAGGTTACTAACACAAGCCGTTAGGTTGGAAAATTTAGGAATATGGTTATTTACATATCAAAGTAGTGAAAATAGTCATTATCTGATGGGAGAACACTCGTCATTGGTATGCTGTTGCAGTAATCTGGTTCCTCTTGTTATTTCATTCAGGCATATGTGAAGAGAATAAGTGCCGATATATGTAGTCATTATCTGATAGGAGAATAGTTATCATCAGAAAGCTACTGTAGTTTCCAGTTCCTTCTGTTATTTACTTACTTTATTTAAGCATGTGATAAGAGAATAAATCACAGAACATTTTCAGCAGGATTCCGTTCCTGGTGCCAACTTCCAGAGGTGAGTTATGGGGGAAGGGGCGGACAGAGTTCCAATTGATGGGTAAAATGGATAGTTTTTGTTTTCTCTATGGTGGGCTACTTCTGAGTCACATGCTTTGTTTTTGTCAGCTGCTGTTGAACTTAGATAGTTTTTTTTGGTGAGTAATTGATCGACTTAAAACAACAAAAGAATAATTAGTTGTGCAATGGTTAGCGAGAAGGCATTTTCTATCAAAAGGGAAAATTGTGTTAGGACTAGATTTCTTCCACTAAACATCTTCGAGGTATCAGATTCTGGAAAGAGTTAGTCATACTGCTTTGTGGCACTGTTACTGCTATCTTTTTTATTTTTAGCTGGGTCATTTTTAACCACGAATATAAATTCTCTGCAGACGCACACCAACTATGATTTATGTGCGCGAGTCTCATGTTGAGAAGATGGGGAAGATTCAAGATGTTCCTTATGAGATTCTAAATGTTCTTGAATTCAACAGGTGTCAGCACATCCTAACTTGTATATCAATTTTCATTACATGCATGATGGTAACGAGGTTGACCATTATTCTTTTGTTTTGTGCTTAGTACGAGAAAGCGCCAGTCTGTTGTATGTCGCTATCCTGAAGGCAGATTGGTTCTCTACTGTAAGGTAGGAATTTTATGTGGAAAGATGCATTCAAGGAGATTCCTTTAGGAAGAAAATTATCATGAACCTACTTATCTCAGGGTGCAGATAATGTAATCTATGAGAGGTTGCTTGACGAAGACAATGATTTGAAGAAAAGAACTAGGGAACAGTTGGAGGAATTTGGGGCTGCTGGACTTCGAACACTTTGCTTGGCTTATAGAGATTTAACCCCGGATGTATACGAAAATTGGAATGAGAAATTCATTCAAGCAAAATCTTCTCTCCGAGACCGTGAAAAGAAATTGGATGAGGTGAGCAGAGTGTGAACTATTTTCCCTTTTAAGTTTATATCTTTTTTCCAGATTTGCACCTTTTTAATTGTTCTGGTTTTGTTTTCTTTCTAGGATTGACTTTTGTACTACTGTTTTATCCATTTTGTTGTGATGTCATTTTAGTTTGAATGGCAACGTGCAATTATGTCCTTACGCATAAGTTTTAATTTCCATTAGGTTTTCTTGTTTTAGCCGTATTATGCTCATCATTTAACAATTTTCTATTAAAGAGGTGGTTTTCTTTTGTCAGTTTGTGATGCTAAACACACGGCTCCTTCTTGCACTGTGTAGTCCTGATTATCAAAAGGTTCTTGTTATTCTTTTTCTGGGCCCTGGTTCCTGATTTGAATAACACATCTGAATGTGTGTTGCCAACTGGGGTCATTCTAAACTCTTTATTTCACCCCCTGAAAAAATGATCATTCTAGAGACTGGATGATGTAGCTATCACCCATAAAGCCTGGCTACTAAATGGTTTATTTTAAATTTTAAGCACCTTTGCAACGGTGTCTTGTGTTACAATATTCTTGAATACATAGAATATATCACAATTATGTGCTTTAACTTGGAATTCTTCTCCTGTTATTGTTGATGTCGAGGTTTGGTTGGTGGTGAAAAGAGTGTAAGCATTTAGCATTTTACAGGTGGCAGAACTCATAGAAAAGGGTCTTATCTTGATTGGATGCACTGCTATAGAAGATAAGCTTCAAGAAGGTGTACCTGAGTGCATAGACACTCTTTCAATGGCTGGAATTAAGATTTGGGTGCTTACTGGTGACAAATTGGAAACAGCAATAAATATAGCTTATGGTTGGCAACTTGGCATTGATGATAGGCAGTTTATCATTTTTTAATCTCGATTCTACTTGCACCATCTTATCCTAGTCTCATTTGTATCTATTGCAGCGTGCAAATTGATCAATAACAACATGAAACAATTTATCATTAGTTCCGAAACTGATGCAATCAGAGAAGTGGAAGATAGAGTGAGCAGCACTTCTCAATGGTCATTCTTTTCAGTTACAAAATACACACTGTTTAACAATTCGTTGTGCATTTGCAGGGTGATCTAGTGGAGCTTGCTAGTTTTATGAAAGAAACAGTGCACACTGAGCTTAAAAGATGTTATGAGGAAGCGCAAGAGCATCTTCGTTCTGTTTCTGGACCAAAATTAGCACTAATAATTGATGGGAAGTGTTTGATGTATGCATTAGACCCGAGTCTTCGTGTAATGCTGTTGAATTTAAGCTTGAATTGCAGTGCAGTGGTATGCTGCCGTGTTTCTCCTTTGCAGAAAGCACAGGTGAGGTCATGTAGGTGCTCTTTCTTTGAATGGGTACAACAGTAGTACTTTGAACTTGCCTTTCTTGTCATTCTATAACTGAACATTAGTGTCTGTTAAATATACAACAACAATACCTTAGTCCCAACGAAGTTGTGGTCTGTTGAATATGGGTGACACTTCATTTATTCCTATCGCAGTATCGTCAGTCTTGGAATTGTCAAGTTGACTTGTAGTTTCTTCAAAGTGAGCTGTTCATGCTTTGGTTAATGAATGGCGGTAGAGTCATCCGTCTTTATCTCCATTATCTCGGCATGCAACTCTAGGCAGAGAACTAAAGTTTTCTTGTATCTATGTTCTTTTTTATTTTAGGCTTTATCAAATTAGTTCCCTTTCAAGATTTTACATAAATACACACCTCAATGTTGCTATATCACTTCATAGTAAAAGCTCATTATTCTCGGGATAACTTATTCAAAAAGAAAGAATAGAAGCGGTCGTCTTCATAAAAAAAAGGAATAGAAGAGGTCGTTAATCTTAGATTTCTTATGTTCTGGAAAAACATACTACACCTCATTATTCTCTGATATATAACGTTCTGAAGTTTCTCTTTGGGGGTTCCCATCTCATTATGAAAAGTTTAGGTTTCTTCAGTTAGCACTTTGGTTTTTTCTAGTTTCAACAGTGTAATTCTTCAAGTTACTCATGAAAACATTGTAATTTCTTTTGAAGTTAGGATGAGCTTTTTGATTGTAAATCCTCTAGGTGATCAGGTTTTAGCAACTTCCATTTCTTTTCAGGTGACGAGCTTGGTTAAGAAGGGGGCGAATAGAATAACTCTCAGCATTGGTGATGGAGCTAATGATGTAAGTATGATTCAAGCTGCTCATGTGGGTGTTGGAATAAGTGGACAGGAGGGAATGCAAGCAGTGATGGCTAGTGATTTCGCAATAGCTCAGTTCCGTTTTCTAGCTGATTTACTGCTTGTCCATGGACGCTGGTCATATCTGAGAATATGCAAGGTTTACCTTTACTCTTTGTGCACAAAAAAATGTATGATGCCTTTTGGGGTAATTATGTGATCTAGAAGTTTTACATGCAGGTCGTCACATATTTCTATTACAAGAACCTGACATTTACCCTGACTCAATTTTGGTTTACCTTTCGGACTGGATTCTCCGGTCAAAGGTTCTATGATGATTGGTTCCAGTCTCTCTATAATGTGATGTTCACAGCTCTTCCCGTTATTGTTCTTGGGCTTTTTGAGAAGGTATGTAATTGTTATATTTTGTTACTGCTAAACAACATATGATAGCAGTTAAATCAGCTCATTCTCTAATTGTTATGTTATTCTTTTTTTGGCTATTGCGACATCTCTATTGTGTATTTAGGATGTCAGTGCTTCCCTCTCCAAGAAATATCCTGAGCTATACAAGGAAGGAATTAGAAATACTTTCTTCAGATGGAGAGTTGTGGTCATCTGGGCTTTCTTTGCAATATATCAATCATTGGTCTTGTATTATTTTGTAATTGATTCGAGTACAAAGGGCATGAATTCATCAGGCAAGATTTTTGGCCTCTGGGATGTCAGTACAATGGCTTTCACTTGTGCTGTTGTAACTGTCAATTTGCGTCTACTTATGATGTGCAACACAATTACAAAATGGCATCACATCACTGTTGGAGGGAGCATATTATTGTGGTTCATATTTGTCTTTATTTATTCGGGTATTTCCTTGCCGAAAGAACAGGTGAGTTTAGTCACTTATTTACTGTATTCTTGTGAGTGTTCATATGCTAATATGTCTGATATTCCTCCTCACTGCAGAAGAATATCTATTTGGTCATCTATTCATTGATGAGCACATTTTATTTCTACCTCGTTCTGCTCCTTGTACCTGTTGCTGCTCTTTTTGGCGACTTCATTTATCAGGGGTAAGTTCTTTTAGTTAATTTTCAAATCCTCGTAACTAACATTATGATAGGTATTTTATGTGTTACAAAAAAAATTATTGTAGAAAGTTTGTCAAATCAATCTAAATTTTCCTTGAAGAAAATATTATTCGGTGATAAAATTTGTTTGTGCATGAGAACTACCAATCCCATTTGTGGAACCGTCCTGCCAGTTTGATTAAGCATGAACCTACATGCAGTTGAACCATTTGCAACTGGCTCGGGTCATGCTCTGCTTTTCATTCATTACCACAAATTTCATTTTTCAGTTGGGTTCATGCTGCTGGATAAACTTTTTGTCGCTAGTTCCTTGGATCCAGTGTTACCAAAAGTGAAAAGTTAAAAACAAAGCGCTGAGGTCTGTGGGGGTTTTGAGCACCAACCGAAAATAAAGCATGGGCTTAATGAGGAAAAGGCGCAAATAAAAGAGAAAAGATATGATGCTATAAATACTAGCAATGTATGAAAAAATGAATTAAACAATTATAATTAAGGGAAACAATCATTATCCTGTGCGGCCCTCTTCAAAACAAAGCCTATGGCTGATGAGACCCACGCCCTAGCATCTTAGTGCTTGACTGAAGCACTCCCTAAGCGAGAACCAGCGCAGATGCTAGGTACCTTAAGCAGCTGCTTAAGTAATATAATTGTGAATAAGATATCATTCCCTCGAAGACTCACCAATTAACTACTAGAGTAATGATATTTTTGAGAAAGGTAACAATCTTATAAATTTAGAGCACAGGCTGTGCTACTAGCCATATTTACATTTTGAAAGCAAAAAACTGTCCTTGTTCTTCTTACAAGGATTATATGTCTCTCTATGGTATCTAACAGTGAAGCCATATCATCTAAAAATTCTTCTTTACACCAAAAATGAAACAGAAGTAGAAAATTCAACTTAATCTTCTGAATGGGATTGCTAGATCCTTCAAAACGCCTCGTGTTCCTCTCCTTCCATATAGTCCATCAGATGCAAGCTGGAACCATCTTCCACCATTTTTTCTGCACAATCAGACTTCCAGAATAGCTCCACCATGTTAGTAGATCTGCAGTTGTCTTAGGCATTGTCCATATTATACCTTTTATACTTGGCAAGAGCTGCCAAAGAATATCAGTAACCTCACAATATAAAAACAGGTGACTAATGGTCTCAGAATCTTTCCCCTACAGATAACATTTTGAACAGAGCTGCATTCGCCTTCTTTTCAAGTTTTAGTGTCAAACGAGCTTGTCTATCAACCAGCCATACAAAACACGCCACCTTGAGGGGTATATTCACTTACCTGAGTTTCCATGGAACATTCCAGAGTTGTTGTCCAGAAACATTATGTGTTGTACAGGAAGATTTTTCCTTGTCGTGTCTCTGCCATATATATCTATCATCTGATGTAGTTGGTCACCTGAAACTGCTCCAGAACTTTGAAAAAATCAACAACTCTATTGATCTCTCAATCATTCAAGAGTCTTCTAAAATTTGAGTTCCATCCTTGTTGACTCAGGTTGCAAAAATGAGACTGGATGTTGGGGAACAAATGTTGAAGTGGTCCATGTCCAATCCAGCTGTCAATCAAAAAGGATGTTTTCCTTCCATTCCAACTTTAATTGACACATTATTAACAAAAGAAGGCCACAAGTTTCTAATAGATTTCCAAAAACTAATTCCATAAGGTGTAGATACCACTTTTGAGCCCCAAATCCCTTATGCTCTTGCTTTTAATATGTTAATTATTTGGATGATTTGTTTTATACCACCTATTGAAAATTGATAGTTTTTTCTTGCTCAACGCGACTAGTTGTTTTTTCCAGGGTTCAAAGATGGTTTTTCCCTTATGATTATCAGATCGTTCAGGAAATTCACAGGCACGAGATTGATAGTAGGATGAGTTTACTGAATATAGGAAATGAGCTTACACCAGAAGAAGCAAGGAGTTATGCAATTAGGCTACTGCCCGGACAGAAATCAAAACACACTGGTTTTGCCTTTGATTCACCTGGTTACGAGTCATTTTTTGCTTCTCAGGCTGGTGTCTCGATCCCCCAAAAGGCATGGGATGTAGCTAAGAGAGCAAGTATGAGACCACGGTCAAAGCTGCCTCGAGAAAACTGACTTCCAGATCATACAAATTTTCCTCCCTTAACAGTAATGTATTTCTCTTTTGACCTAGACAATTTAGCTAATAGGTAGAATTAGCTGTGTAATATCTTATCATCTTGTCTTATTCTTTCACACACCTTCCTCGGCCTTGTATTTTTTTGGAATATAGTTACAATTAGGTTTACTGAGCTTGTAGTAGAATTAATTTAGAATAAAATATGTACACGCTATCTGGAAGTGGGAGTAACTGATATCTATTTATTGATAGCTTGGATATCCCTAAGAAACATGATTAATATGTTAGTCTTTCTGCAGTAGTAATACTATGGTTGTCTTCGGTTATCTTCCCCTCAGCGTCTCTGGCCAGAAGCTAATCCGGGCTGTCCAACGGGGCGGGGCGGGGCGGGTCCAGGCGCGACGGGGAGGGTCGGGATCGGGATTTTTTTTTACCACTTAATTGAATAAAATAATATATACAAACACTTCAATAATTGAACAAGATAGTGTAATAAAAACATTCAAGGCTTTTTTTGTGCCTCTTATATTATTTAATAGAAATATGATTTTTTTTGTAATACAATTTTAAAATCGCAACTTTGTGGTGTTCAAAAGTTGCAAATGACATAATAAAATTGCAATTAAAAAAATTACATATTTAACCATACTTTTCCGAATTTCTTCACAATGTCTTGAGGATCTTCTGTTGGAATTGGAATTTGTTTGTCAAATTCTTCAACGTAGCTTCATGTTTTCTCGGACAAGATTTCATTGCAGTTGTAGTCTTTTTTTTCGTTGGTCTCCGATTGACCGCACCTTTTACGCTCCGCACGAATTCAGTCTCTGAATAGAACTGCAATCTCCAATGTGTCTCCAGCCAATTAATGTCTGTGCTCTCCTATTTGAAATCTTCCCGCAAAAAAAACGCGTTCAAACGCTGTTGATGACGCTTGAATGTTCAACACTTCTCGGACCATCTTTGTTAGTGTCGGAAATGTCTTCTCATTCTCCCTCCAGTATTTTAGCAAGTCTTCTTGTCCTTCATCATTGACAATTAATTCGTACGGTACAACATCCTGCAAAACATAAACATTAAATTCGTTAACTTGTGAAGAAGTTGAACCACTACACATTTTATTTTCAAGGCCTTGAATACTAGCATCAGAAATCACATGTTTTTTTATAAGGTTGCAGCGAAGTAGTAGAAGATGGTACAGAAGCCGGTTGATAATTTGCACTTTGTTGTTGATAATACATATATACTTGTTTGCATTCGGTGTGTGTGTGTTAGACGTAACTTTTTCTTTAGTTGGTTTGTTTGTTGGTTCTTCAGTTGGGTCTGTTAGAAGTACTTCTATACAATCATAAATCGTTTATACAAGTGTTTTACAACCGTCTACTTTAATAGTTGAATTTAATACAACACCAACAATATAAATAGTGGGGATAGGAATTTTTTTTTAAAATTTTTTTTAAACATTTTTTCAATAGATGCCTTATAAGTTGGGTTTGCATATATTCATTAAGTAACAAAAATATTAGAGCTATATAAAATAACATATTTGAAATAGTAGGATAACAAATACCGAAAAATTCTTTAGTAGCTTAATAAAATTTCTCTAAAAATTCATTAAGTTCTAAAAAAAATTCTCAATCATTATCTACAAGCATATCCCTTGGATTTTTATTATGGGCGTTAAATAATAAAGTATTAGGTTGTCTATAATCGTAAGCAACAAGTAGTTGCTCATACAAAGAATTTCATCTAGTCGAAACTTCTTCTGGAATTTTTCTATATGATAATCCACAATCATGACATGTTTTTTTATACTCTTTGCGTCTTTGTATTTTTTTACCTTTAAAAATAAAATTTATAGCAAATTGTATTTTTTCAAGAATGCTTTCAAAAAGTTTTAGGCCATCCTTTACAACTAAGTTATAAATATGACATGCACATCTAATATGAAAATGATCGGGAAAAGATGGAGTAAATCGAATTTTTAAAAGTCTTATAGCATAATCATTAGAAGAAGCATTATCTAATGTAATAGTCATAATTTTATTAATTATTCCATAGTAATCACAAATTTCATTAATATTTTCTGCAATAAAACTTTCAGTGTGTCTATCATCTATATATCTATATGCTAAAATACGTTTTTGTATAGACCAATTTTAATCTATCCACTGACATGTTACCGTTAAATAATCATTACCGTTAGTACTACAGCCTATGTCAGAAGTGATAATCACTTTGCCATTAAAATGATATAGTGCATAACGTAAATACTGTTGATATTCACTTGCAAATTTAAAAACATCCCTTCTAACAGTTGATCTAGGAAAACCATTAAAAGCAGGATTATATGTTTCTCGAATGTAATGAATAAAATCAGGAGAGGAAGGAAATGAAAAAAGGCAAACCCTCCACTGCAATTAATTTTGCCATATTTTCTCTATCTTTGTTTTTATCATATTTAGGACCAAAAATTCCCCTCGTAGTCGAGTTAATTTGACCATGTACTAGGTCTAGGACACTATGGGAACCTTGTCCCGACTCAGATGGCGTTGGCACACCCAATTTTTTAGCCTGATATTGATTCCACCTAGGTGTGTGCTCGCCTTGTACATGTCTCAATAAACCTCCCGTCCCACCTTGACCTTTTTCGATTTTAAATCTATAAACATTTTTACAAATTTTACATCTAGCTAGTTGATTCTCTTGGTCCCTATAAAAAATGTCATGCAGGTAATTTTAATTTTAGTTGTGTGGGGCCTCGATTCATACTAGGGGAATAAGAGGCATTGTAGTTTCAGGCTGAGACTTAGTCTGAGCCTGAGGTTGAGGTGCACTAGTGGGTGTGTCATCTATATTATCGTCTAAATTAAAGTCTGGTTCATCTACTTCATCATCTAATGCTATATCATTAAAAAAAAACAGTTTCATCAATATGACTGAATCAATCAAATCATCGGGACTAGGAATAAAATTACTAGAAGAAGTACCCTTGCCCTTGTTACTCCTACTAGAAGAAGCACCCTTACATTTACCCTTACCCGTAATCATACGTTTCAATCCTTCCATTTTAATTATACAAATAAAGAATTAAAGTAAATGAAATTAAGTGAGATAACTAAAATTAAGTAATAATAATAATTTAAAGAAGGAACGAAGGTACCAAATGTTGACGTGTAATCGATGTTGAAAATTGAAACTTTGTTCGATGGATGATCCTCAAGCTAGTTGCCAACTTCACTCCCAATTTTTGAACTTTGATATATATATATATATATATGAGCAAAAAAAATATAATATTTCGTAAGCAATGTAGAATTGTAGAGAGATAAATTGAGAAGATTAGAGAGATGGTAGGAAGATTTGTGAGAAAAATGAGTTATTTATAGTTGAGAAATAGGGTTAAAGTATAAATATATTAACTTAGGGGTTAAAAATAAATATTAAGGGGTAGGGGGGTTTATGGGGGAGGGGGGCCAAAAATGGCCGTTATAGCCGTTGCACAACGGCCAAAATTGAAATTTGACCGTTGTTGCAACGGTTATTTTTGCAAAGGGGGAGGGGGACGAGTCAGTATCGGGACGGGGCGGGATGGGGCGGTTCGGGACGGGCGGGACAATCCCAGGCCCCGTTCCTAGTTTGAATCCCGACACCGACAATTTTTTTTAATGGGGGATCGGGTTGGGTAGCGGACCAGGCTGGGTTGGGATCGGGCCGACCCGGCCCACCAGACCTCCCTAATTTGAACTCGAAATTCTACCACATACAATCTAATTTACTCGGAGATTTTCTTAAAACACATATACAGGGGTACGAGCCAAAGCTACTCGGTCAGTAGTAGTGTTTCAACTTTAGGTTCACAATTTTTGCTCGACGTGTACGTGTTTGGTAAGAACATGTGTATGGAATCAATAAATAGAATGGCCAAAATGGATTCCCTTGCATATGGAATTTTTTAGAGAACTTCTTCACAGTCCCTCTCATGATATTATCCTTCACTTTGAAAGAGCATAAATAGCTACAGTTATAGTTTATTCATTTAGCAATAGTTGGAACTATTTCAGGCAGCAATATGCTTTGGTTTTGGTCAAGTTTTTGAAAGTATTGGCTATGATATGTTTTTAGAAAGTATTACATCCCAAACATTGTTTATATGATTTGGTGAATATTGTTTTGTGTTTTTGCTTTTGAAAATAGCTTCTAAACGCACTTTAAAACGACTAATGACCTTTTTCTGCTAATCATTTTGTGATTTCGCTGTCCATTACAAATACTCAATTATGCAAATATCCATGCAAACTTATTCAGAATAAATATCGTTGACTTACATTAGCTTAACTATCTGGTTTTATAAAATAGGTTAAGCAAGTAGTAGTATATATACTACGTGTGATTATGGTATTCTTGGTTGATATAAGATTAATCTTATGTCTGTTCTTGAATGATAGTCGATTAATCTTAAGATGTTCTTGAATGGTAGTTGATTATCTTATGATTATAGGGTTTAGAAGTACTTCATACATCAACCATAGTGGAGGGTGGAAATCAGTTTTTGTAACAAAAAACAATTTGTCCGATGCATCAGCAAAACTTGTTGAATCATACTACTAGATGAGACTGTAAACAAATGTTGGACCTTACTGATGTTAAATCTATGATCGGGCCTAGTCGTGCTTGTGGCTTTTCCTATTTCGGCTTAAATAAGTTAGCCCCTCTCCACTCATGACACATTATATATCAACCTCTGAATTTCGAAAGAAAAAGTATATCACAGGCACAATGTTATACTCAAGAAGTACAAGATTCTAAAACTAAACTAGTAGTGATACCTCTTCTTCGTATTTTTCTTTTTCTTTTTCTTCTCTTGTTTGATTTATCAAGATGAGTAACGGGAAGCCCGGTGCATTAAGCTCTGGTTATGAAGCCTTACCTGCATTTCTTCAGTTGTCTGTTTTCACGGCTCGAACCCGTGACCTCCTAATCACATGATATCAACGTTACAAGATGAGTTAAAATCAAAATTTAAGAAATTAAGAAGCTTGTGCAAGCAAAAGATAATGGGAAAGGGCGCATTCATTGTGATGCTTCTTAGTAAAAATTGGAGAACAAACGTAGATCCAACATTTTAAAATTATGAGTTAGAGTTCGAAATTCTACGTACCACACCTTATTTAATTCATTAGATTCAAAATTAATGTATATTTAATTAATTTTTTAACACATATATAGTAATTGAGTCAAAATTATTGAGTTCAGATGAATCATAAGTAACCCACTATCTCCGCCCTTGCCGTAGAGGGTTGATTTGACATAAAAATTCCTACTATTATTCTTCACGAATGGAATAAATATAATTGGTTCCAAAGGCATAGAATCGTGGGTGTAAGACCACCTTTTTATCACATGTTCGTTTACTCTTGCCTTTTAAGCACTCAAATCTCATTTTGTTGGGGCATTCCTAAAAGTTATGTACGAATCACCAAAAGAAGGTAAGTTTTCTTAGTACTATGTGATGATTTGCTAGGACAGAGGGCCGATTCAGAATTTAAATTTTTTGTGTTCGGGATTGAGATTTTATCATAGTAAAATCAAATTTGACTGGTTTCGAAATTTATCATTTGTACATTTTAATAAATTCTTTAACACATATAGTACATGATTTGAACTAAAACAAAATTTAGATTAACCCGTATAATTAGTATTCCTTCCGTTCCATTTTAAGTATCTTAGTTTGATTTGACACGGAGTTTAAGAAATAAAGGAAGACTTTTAGATCTTGTTATTTTAAATTAAGGATGTGTGGGATCTTTTGAATCTTATGATCTCAAACTTGCCTTGGAATTGGAAAATTTACTAAATATAGAAAGAGACTATTTTTGGGACAGACCAAAAAGAAAAGTAAGACACTTGAATTGGGACGGAGGGATTACATTACACACTGGTTCAAACTTACACCACGGATATTTACACCAAATTAATAGATGCATGACATATATTTGCATATCACTTAACCATTGAATAATTGTTATATAATCTCACCTAATTAAATCACTTAATCATAGTAACTTAATATGATTTAATGTAAATATCTGGGGTGACTAAATTTTTACCCTCCTGCACCCTTTTTAAACTCTCAAATAGACTGTTGATATTATAATAGAGCAAATGAACTTGAACTTTAAATGGAGCTATCAGCTATGCCTTTAAACTTGAAACTGAAGCCATTGAAGTTAAAATAATTTGATTCTCCGACACAATTTTTTTTATTTTTTAAAATGTTTTTAGTGGGGTTATTCATGCTGGATAGACCTAAATAAATTTCCAAAATAGAATATATAATAATGAGTCATTTGGACATGATTTGAAATCATGAGATTTGAAATTGAAGTTTTTTTTGGACATACAATTTGAGATTTCTGAAGTTGTATTTTTTCTTATACATAAAAATCTCACAAGTTCTGAAATCCATCAAAACTTTCCCAATTCTTATACAATCTTACCAAATGAGCAGGTCATAGTTCATAACAAAATTAATATGCTACTAGAAGACCTTTAAAAAAATACAACATCAATTGATCAAACTATAGTTCAATAAAAAGAAAATTTTAACATGAATAGTAATGTAACTACTCTTTAATATAATCCTCCCATACGGTACTAACAATCTCTTCACGTTGAGCATGCATTTCCCGATCAGATGAGATTGGTAAATGTTTGGTGGGAGTAATTGTTAAAAATATCCTATCAACTTGCAGATTAATATTTGATATAAATGTTGGTAAACATGGTTGATAAATATATCTACTAACTTATGGGTCTTTTTTTACAAAATATAAACTTATGGCTCAAGTTTTACAAAATAAATATTTGAAATCATGATTTGAGATTCCAAATCATATTTTTTTTGGATGATTTGGGATTTCATCTAATGAGATGAAATTATGAGAGAAATCGTTGATTTCATCTCATGTCCAAACGCCTATTAAGTATGTGTGCAATAACATTCCATAATCCATAAATCCTATGTTCCAACTTCAGAGGATCCATATATTCATATTTAAGACAACTCGATCAACATTTGATATTCCCTCTGTTTCTAAATAAATGATGTTTTAGGCTTTTCATTTTGTTTTAAAATAAGTGGTTTTTAGGATTTCAAGAAGAAATTGATCTTATTCTTCAAAAATTACTCTTATTTATATAATCAATAATTATTAAGTAGCTTTTCTTTCCTAGGCATTTAATTGGAAGTGGTTAGTGTTAATGTTGGGTTTGGTGTTGTGACATTCTATCAAACATATCGTTTTAAGTACTAATTTGAAATTAAGAAATGTTGAAACAAATGTCACAACATTCGGACCAACATTTTATGAAAAACAATTTTGTCGTACTTCACAGAATGAAGCAATATTCGTGGGATTATCACTACGAAGTAAAAGTGATTTGGTAAGATAAATAGGAGCTGATGAAAAACGTGGGAAGAACAAGTCAAAGTCGTTGCTATGCTTGAGGAACAAGTCCAAGAAGTTAGAGGATTTTGCTCCATGATCTTCTCCAACAAACCCTATCAGTTGCTCACCTTTCCCTCAACCTCCACAACCAATCGATGAGCTTTTCAAGGAAGATTTTCTACTATAAATAGAGAGGCTACAAGAGTGAATCGATATCCATAATCAGATTGTAAAAATATCAAGAGAGCTCTCGAGAATTCATCCCAGAAAACTGGATCACAAGTGTTGCCTGAGCGTGTCGACAACATTCTGTCCAACATTACAATTGCAGTTTAGATTCTAGATTAGCTTTGTATGGTGCAATTGTAATGAGAAGTTGTCTATGTCTATTTAGGTAGATTTTTCAGGCAGAAGTCATCTGCGACTTCAACTTTTAATTCCTTTCCATTTTGTATTGTAAAATTGTAAAGAAAGGAATTTGTATTTTTGTATATAATAAATATATACAATACTTTCGGTCATTGACCATCATAGGTTATATAACCTATGTAAATATTAAACCTTTGTGTTCTTTATTATTTTCGCTGCATTTTACTTTTAAAGGTTTTCAGTTTTATCGTAGTGTTGTCACTTGTGTCAGACGACGTTGTCACTGACATTCGAAAACTGAATTGACATTCAAGTTACCTTATTTTCAGTTTGTTTTTATTGTTTCATAGCATACCCGGACCTATCAAATGGTATCAGAGCCGACACTTAACACAATAAGTGCTTGGTCATGTTATTTAAAGTTATGGATCCGGCAAATCCGATTATTGGTAGACTTCTCATTTTAGATGATTCAAACTATGCCTATTGGAAGATTCGCCTACGTTCTCACATCAAATCAATTGATGTTAGGGCATGAAGATCTATAATCAATGGGTATGTTGTTCCAATGTTGTCGTCGGATGATGAACGTGACATTCTTGTTAAATCTGAATCCGAATGGACGACGGAAGAAATCAATAATACTAGCTTTACCAAAAAGGCCTTAAATGCAATTTTTGGATGGGTTGATCTATACATGTTCAAGCTCATTCAAAACTGCCCCACGGCTAAAGACGCATGAGATACTTTACAAATTCATTGTGAAGGTAAATCAAGTGTTCGTCGAACTAAGCTACGCATGTTCATGAGAAAATACGAACGTTTAAGGATGGAAGAAACGGATGATATTAAATCTTATTTTGAAAAGTTGATTGACATCTTTAATTAATGTCAAGTGGTTGGTGAACCTTTAACCAACACTCAACTTGTTGAAAAGCTCTCTGTTCTCTTCCTAAAAAGTTCAATTTAAAGATTTGCGCCATTGAAGAAGCTCATAATCTTGCCACAATGCACCTTCATACCTTGATGAGCATTCTCAAAACCTATGAGATGAACATTGAGAATCATAGGAAACTATATAAAAGCAAGAATGTGGCATTTCAAGTTCAATCCTCGGATAATCAAATAGAAGAAGAGGATGAGAATCTTGAAGAAATTGGTGAAGGTGCTAATGTTGTCTTACTCACTCAAAAATACAATTCGATGGTGAGGAAGTTCAACAATGAAAGAAATCAATCTAAATCTAAATAGCATCAAAACCAAGGCTTCAATCAAAAGCCCACTAAATTTCTTCCAAGTACTCAGAAAGGAAGTCCACTAAGAAAAACCAATTCACATCGTATCAAATTTGATCCCAAACAACTCGAGTGTGTGCAATGTCATGCATGCTCGGATTGGGGTCATTATGCTAACGAATGTACAAACACTCTTAGAAAATTTGGTAAGAATATGTGGGTCTCGCTTAGTGACGACGAATGAGAAGAGGAATGAGATCAAGAAGTCGAATCACAAGCTATGCTAGCCACTGTTTACGAACAGTTTTTGTCTGATAATGAAGATGGCGTCTATAATGTTGCCTCAGATGTCATGACATTTGCTCCAACATCAGCAACAACATCTGCATCCCCGGCAACATCCGAGAGGTACATATTCATTAAATATTCTGATGTTAATTGCTTTAGTGGTTTTATTTCCAATAGTGAGGATGAGTGTATGGATCAAGTTGAATGCAAGGATGACATGATTAATAAATTACAAAGTATTTGTAAAGTCTTAATCATAGAGTCCAAACAACTTGACAAAAAGGTAAAATCTTTTAGCTCATGAGAATCTGGAATTAACTGGCATGATAACCCGACTTGAGGTTGCTCTTACCAAAAATGATACTGAATTTGGTAAGATTCGTGCAAAACTGGATTTAGCCAAAGCAACCTTCTACAAGCTCAACACAAGGACTTCAAAGTTGAATGAGATACTCAGCTTTAGTAAACCTTCACATGCAGGTATTGGATACGAAAACTCTCTTAAAATCATATGCTCTAGTTTGTTTGACAAAAATGAGAAAATGTGCTTTATAAAAGAAAAAGGAATGAATAATAGGTTCTCATATATGTCAAAGAATATAAAGTTTGTATGTCATCACTGTAACTCCCATGGACACTTAAAACCATATTGTTTCAAACTTCAAGATTCTGTGAGCAAAATTGCCTAAAAGGTTGTCTAACATTTCAGAGCGATATGCGCAGGTCACATGTATTTCAATGTATATTACACACTACAACCGACCTGGTATCGACCTACAAAGCAGATCAGTTGAACTAAGGTTTACTGATGATTCTAAAAATGATCGGTAGAAGGCGTTGAGTCGGATATGACGATATCTGAAATATTCGCTTATCTACGGATCATGGTATTCTGGATGTCCAGCAGTTCTGGGAGAATACAGTGATGCAAAATGGACATCAGATTTGAAGAACACCAAAGCCACAAGTAAATGTGTATGATGGGTCTTGAAAATGAAAGAAGTTGAGTAACTTCACGACTCCTTAGAGGACGTCCCTTATTGGGAGAAACCCGTGCCTTCATCAGTTATACATTGTGGCTAGCCGGTCGGATTTAGGAAGGACACGGATGACGGTGTCTGGACATATCTGTCAGGATCTGTCGGAGACATAAGACCGTATGACAGTTGATCATCACGGGTGTCACTTCCTTGATTACTAATCAAATGATATAGCTGGACTACCCGAAGATCAAGTGTCCTGCCTGTCTAGGGGAATGGGCTTAAAACCCAAACAATACGAACATTTGCGGTGGAAACCCAACCATACTGATTGGAGATCTCAAGAATTTGGTTCAATGGGAAAACTAAGCTGTAAAAAGGTTCAGTTGAGCGCTTTGGTGGAAGCAAGAAGCACTTCGGATGATGATTTCTGTAAGGAAACATGAATCCAAAGTTGTTCCCGCGATAGACGTTAAAGTGCTACCTGCATGCTGGGTAAAGGTTAAGCTTCCAAACCTTTAACGATCCTCAAACGGTTGAGGTTAAGGTTGGGGAAACTTTTAATGATTCCTAACACTCGTGAAGTGGGGTATAACAGGATACCTTGTTGGAGATCACCTATTTAAGTGCGAGGACATGCTGCCTCAATTGAACGAACTTAAGAATCTAAGTGTGTCCACGGCCACAACGGACAAAAACGTAAGAATAAAAACGAATAAGGAGAGTTATTGTGTTTGTATCATTGTCTTGGCTTACACTAAACACTGACGGTTCAAGACATCACGTTCACCGCGCAGTAAGTAAGTCCGGTGGTATTCAACTAGGGAAGGTTCAAAGTGGAAGCTACCTCTCCTGATGCAATATCTTTTCGCTGAAAGATTGCTGAAAGTAGGCACCATGTGTGCGCGCCAAAATCTCTCTTTCAAGAGGGGATTGTTGGAAATTTGCCTTTGGTGGGGAGGTGCGTCCACCCATATTTAATGAATTAAACACTAGGGTTCCGCATATTGGAGGCTTTGTCTCTTCACACGTGCATAATCTACTAAGTGAGTAGATGACCGTAGGGCCAAGAATCGTCAAATTTCGTTGAGAAATGAAAGAGATATTGGTCCACGAAGTAAGGTGTTTGAGGCATGAAAATATGGTGTGGGACAAATCTACCACATCGGTGGGAAAAGAAAGAATTGCTCTCTTTATAAGTCTCTAAATTGGCTAAGGGTTTGAGACCCCAAGGGGTATCCCATGTGTTTAAAAGAGGGAGGACCTAGATGTGCTTGGGTTCAAGGCTAAGCCCACACGCGCGCCGCCCCTGCCCTCCCCCCCCCCCCCCCGTCCGGTCCGGGCTCGGGCTCGGGTCTTGGATCTTGGATCTTGGCCTTCTTCTGGTATTATCTCTTTGGACCCCAAATTGTTTAATATTTACAGTTTGGTCCTTGGAGTTTCTAGAATGTTGAATTTGGGAACGACGGGATTTTTGGAGGCGTTATTGTGCATTAACTAGCCATCAATTGGCCATAAACATGCCATTACTTGGCTGTTTAATTCCCTCATTCAATGGCCATTAACATCCATGTCTTGGAAGTTGAGAAGCCTCCCTTATGTTATATATTGATGCCTTTTGGCTCAATTGTGTGACACAAACACAAACACAGATACGGAAAAATGAGACAGAAATATATACACATAGACAAACAGAAGAGTAAAACACAGTCCAAAACGTGAGCAGTAACGTTGGGACGAAAAATAGAAACTCTTTCCCGTTAACGTAAAAGCATATATACGGGGCAATCTTGTCTTAAAGACAGAGTGTCATCACTCGACTCAGCACCCAGTTGTAACAATCCAGATTTAGTGTTTCTTGATTTCAGGTTATCAAGATTCAAGACTCAACAAGCTTGCGGCAGTTCTGAACATTGGCCTACTTGTTTATCCTTTCGAACACTTGTAATATTTATTTACTTTCCGTACTGCTTTACAATATCCAACAAGAATTTTAGCAATGGGTAGGGAAAAACCCTCCTTAAAACCATGTTCGGCAGCCTTTTCTTTTGAGATTGTATTTTTTTCAATTATAAAATCTTTTATAGTTTAAATGGTTAAAATCATTGTCCTTAGTGACCATGATCGATTCTTCTACATCTATTTTTATGTTTTTTTCGCCAGTTTTCATGTATATCTAATTTTGTCTGTCTATATTTGCTTTTGTTATTTTGTGTACGTGAGAGTCTGTAGATGATTGTTTTGTGTTTGTGATGGTATACTTGTTTTTTATGGAGTTTAGTTAGTTTTGATGGTTAATTTCGTGTCGTTATTTTTATTTTTTGTAGTAACTTGTGTAACCCCCGAATCATAGCCTGGACGAAATATGACACTCGGTGTCTGACTGCATGTGACCGAGCGAACCATATGGATTGCTAGTCATCATGGGCATCAAAACATGTACTAGTAATGATTTTAAAACATGTAAAACATATACTGAAATATAGTCTGAAAATATATTGCGGAAATACTTTGAAAAAATATGATAAGTATGAACATCTGCATGACTGACATGACATGCTAAACTAGTCTATGAAATCTCTAGACATGAGTCTGGCTGCAAAACTATTTACTAGGTTAGGGCCCTGGGACACCTAAATTATAAAATATAATCATGAAAATAGAAAAACTAACACCCGGATGAAATGGGGCTCATCAAATAGCTGATACAAGTGAAGTCCTAGCATGTAGCTCCGTCATCCTGAAACTCAGCACCTGCACCGTGAAGTGCAGGCCCCATGCAAAGGGACATTAGTACATTTTGAATTGTACTGTATGTAAAGCAACTGAAAGAATAAGCAGATACGTGAAATTATAGGACATGACCTGAACATGACCTGACATGAGTATAAAACATGTGTATCTGTAAACTTGTATATCTGTATATCTAAGGGGAGAGCAGTACCATAGCCGACAACATGAATCATCACGTGGGTACATGGAGTTTGGTACCTAGCTCGACCAGCAGAGCATTCCCATACCTTGTCGGGGTATGAGACATGAACATGGCAAGAAGAGATTTAATCTTCAAATTTGAAGGTATTGTCCTCTGGGCGGAGCGACCCTTATCCTACAGTGGCGTACGTAATTTCAGGCTACTAGAGCCTTCTCGGTAAACTATGCAACTCTAAAAATATGTACTTAAAAATAATGGCTTGTAAGCCCATGGATTTCATGAAATAACTTGTAAAAATGATTCATGATTTTAATTTAACATATACATACATATAGAATATAACTTGCATGAAAACATACATGTAACTTCATGAAACTGAGTAATATTGATTATAGCTTGTATTTAAGAACTCATGGAAATCAAAGCATGCGTTCATTGATTACGGACAGATTCATGAAAATCGTAATGGCATATCATGAATACAATAGAATGATTATAATAGAGACATGATGCATATACAATATTACATATAAGCAGGGTTATCATGATAATAGAGTTAAAACTCTAAGTATAGAATTTTCATGATTTCATGGAAAACGTGGCGTGGGGAAGAACAACGATGTTCCCACATGTGGATAGTAATTTTACATACCTTAGTCGCTCCAAAACTTGAAGGAAAGGTCTGAACTTTTGAAGAAGAAATCAAAAACTCTGAACTTGAAACCTTGAGAATGGTTTTCTTGAAAACCCTAAGATTATAGCGTATAATCTTGTTAATAATTGATGTATAAGTGTTAGAATTACTTAGAAGTATATGAGAGAGACTTACCTTGATGGAAGAGTATGAGGAGAGGAGAAAAAAGTCGTGCTAGGGCTTTGGAGAACTGAAATATGAAATGAAATTCGAAAAAACACGACTTTAAATGATTTTCAGGGGCATATGCGTTGGCATTCGCGTCGCGGATGCTTCCGAACATCAAAATAAAAGGCTATGGACTTTGGGATGGAAATTTGGTCCGAAATGCGACGGGATATGCGACTCCGACGAACTACTCTGCGACTCTTTAGTAAAATAGTCATAATTGTTTGTACAAATGTCCGTTTGAGCTTCACCATATAACATTGGAAAGGTATTTCAAAGGGATACAGCTTTCATGAGTAAGTATTCTCAAATTCCTTATATATATTTTTGTATACTCCCTTGATGTGAGACCTTGTGCAAACTCACTTGAAAACATTGCCCGCGGAGCATAAATTTTCTCCCTTTTCACTTATTAAAGATTGTAATTTCTGAAGTGGAAATTTTTTCCCTACTAAGTTGGTGCTAACAGTAATTCAAAAGAACAAAACAAACAGAAATAGAGATGAAAATGGATTACGAGACTTTTGTCTAATTTCTTATATATTCAAATGCTATTCTATCAGATATGTATTTTAGTCTCATTTACACTATGCTATATCAAATTTTGTTCGATCCAATATTATGTGTACAGAATTTTGAAAACATGTTGCAAAATGATGAGGAAAAAGAACCGGCAAAGTGAGTAGTGATTATTTTTGGCTGAAAGGAACTAATATGAAATAATCACATAATGTAGATTTTTCTTTTTGTCAATTCTAATAAGATCATAGTCAGAATGAACACCAATTGTAAATTTCAGTTTTGATTATGGTATCTTGTATTAACATAACAAGATGACGCATAAGGTAACATTAGAGGATGAATGAAATAAACACTTATATGTTAGATTTTGCAGCTCGTCGAACATTTCTGATGAATTCTATTGATCGTCAAAGATTTTTTATTCGAAGATTAGAGATGAAGAAGTATGTAGCATTTAATACTTTGAGATCAACTGAGAGTAAAAGATAATAATTAACTATACGTAGGTGTGACTAATTCTAAAGATTAGGACGAATAATCTTGGTATGTTTACAACATTTGTTAAATTAATTACGTTAGATCATTTTTTCACTATTTGAAAATAGAATTATTATTGGAAAACTTTATTAATTAAAGTTAAATATTTAAAGTTTGAAATAAGATAATATTAAGAACTTAATAACAAAGAATAAAATATTTCCTTTAATTTTGGTATTTGGATAGTTCTAAAAAAATTATGTTTAGAAAAGGTTGTGTACGTGATTGTTTTAGGAAAACTTTGTGTTAACTTTTATGAGAACCTGCCTTTTTACTGTTTTATGCTTTAAGAATACAAAAATACTTTTTAACATATTTGTGATATGCAATGATAATAAATAAGCAAATAATTTCAATCATTGAGCTATTTTTGCCGCAACGTGGTTTTTATATATGGACAATTATATATTACACTTGAAATAACACACATTTTCTCCATTTAAATGAATATAATTTGCATATTCAATTGCTATGTTATATATTTCATTCTATTTGTATAGGATCTTTTATATTGATGTGATACGCACGTACACTTAAGACTAGTATATAGAAATATGAGTTCAGATGCAGATCGACATGCCTGCTTAGATGTCTTTTAAATTACTTTTAGGGCATTTTAGTAATTAGTTACATAACATTATAATACGTTGATTTCCTAGAATCACCAGGTTAGTTTCTTACTCCGAGTCCGTAACTTAAGTAACCCACAAAGTGAAATTTTGAACATAAATATCCACTAAAAAAAGTTACAATACTAACTTTTGCAAGGTAGTAGTATAAATCCTAAAGACTTGGCCATTTTCAAGTCACTCTTCACCTTCTCAAAGCTCCGAAACGTCAAATTTTACTATAGAATCTGATATTTGTGAATGCGGTTATAATTGTAAGCTAAGAACATCAAGGACCCAAGATAATCCGGGTCGTCATTTTTGGCGTTGTAAAGTGCCCGAAGTAAGTGTTTTTACAAGTTTTTGGGGTTTATAATTTTTTCACATTATCTACATATTTTACTATCAAAAACTGATTTTCTTGTAATGTTTACAGGATATGAATGGTTGCAAACATTTTTTATGAGAAGATGACATTCCCGTGGATAAAACGGTAGCGACGAAGTTTAAAAAGTCTCATGTTGATAGAGATACCGCGACTTCACATATCACTAGAGGTGCCATAAAGTTTGAACTGCAGTTTATACTTATGGAAGCTCAAGAAAAAATTGACCTTCTAGAAGGCTTGCTAAAAGAATCCGAAGAAAAACAAAGTTTTTTCAAGGATAACCTTAGAGACACTCAACATGAGAAAAATGCTTTGAGAGAAAATAAAAATTTGGAAGATTATTTGTGCTATCTTGTTGTTGTTTATTATTTCTATGTATTTTATTTATTAATTTTGTTATTTCTATGTATTTTGTTAGTATGTATTTTCGGTTTAGTTTGTTATTTTTATGTATTTTATTTTTACTAGTTGCACGTATTCATGTATTATGTATTTTTTATAAAAAAAAATGTATTATGTAATCGGCACCTTTTATGTACTAATTTATTTGTGTTTTCTTTAAAATTGTGAATTGTTGAACTTTTTATGTATTATTAACTCTAAGAAGCTTATATAAATTAATAATAGACTATAACAATCAAAACAAATTAAAACATGCTAATTTTCTTCAAATTGATGACTGCATCATAAATTAAAAATACAAATTAAATCATGAGTCCGGAACTTAAATGACTCAAAAACTAAGCAAGTGAACCAAAATATCACCATCATAATAGAAGTCCTCAACATCATCCTCTGAATAATATTTTGGGTTTCTTAAGACATCTTTTTTCTGTAGATGTTAGTTCTCTATCAGTTGATGATGCTTGTTCTTCGGTCAACTTTAACATGTAAAATTTGCAACGTCTTGCTAGCATTCTGTTATTTTCTTTTCTAATCCTCCATACGGCAATCTCGCAAGAATGTTGATCAGTTTGAGGCATGGTCATTGAGAACCTTGTTCAGATTTGAGCATGGAGATTTTCCAAGTCATGAACAAGACGTTCTGATTCTGCATGACGATATGCTCATTCTCGGTGTAACCTGCAATAATATTCTTGTGTATCTGAATATTTCACATTGCAAAAATCATCATTACGATCTATAAAAAGGTGGGGTTTCAAATCATCTATCTTGAATTCATTGTTATCAAGAAAATTCAAATCACCGGAATAGCTGCTATGATTTGAGCTATCATCACCACTACTATTCGAATCATTTGGCAGGAATACCGATCAATCTACATTTTTACTACTCGCCACTGAATATGTTGTAGTTTAATAATAAATGAAAGGCTACTTATATAGTTCCAAACCCCCAAGTACCCTTGGGGTCGTCATTATGACCTATCTACCTACTTTATTATAAAAAAAATATTAATAGGATCACGGGGAATCATCTTCATCGGACATCTCACAGTTCGAATCTCATTTGGATCTGAATCCGGCGTAGCCATGTTGACCATATTCTACCCTGAGACAACGTATTTTCATCCGATTGTTCTCTTCGCGAAAACGGTTAAGATCGCAATTGAACTTTTGTGGTGTACCACGAGGCATTGGCATAACACGACTTTTTGGATGTTTTAGTACGAGTGCCCTCAAATTTTGTTCTAGCATTTTAGCCTCCCTAACACGCCAATTCCACTCAACTCTCATTGTATTATTGTATTTTCTATTGTATCTATGGTTCAGGTTATTTGAGTATTTAAAAGCATCCTCATCTAGTTTCCATGTTCTATCTATTACTTCGAATATGTTTGCTGGGGTAAAACATGTAATAGAACCAATATCAGAAAATTGGTTTCAAATTGACATAATAATTCGTTTTAATGTGAATGCTAGTTGTTCGTCATTCATGTTATATACTACTCCTTGATTTGACAACATTATGCTCGCTTTTGACCACTTTATATGATACACTTATATTGCGCAACTTTTACATGCGCAAAATATGAGTTTTCAGAATGACATCCTTGGTTTGACAATACTATGCTCGCTTTTGACCGCTTTATATGACACACTTAAATTGCGCAACTTTTACATGCACAAAATATGAGTTTTCGGAATGACATCCTTGATTTGACAACACTATGCTCGCTTTTGATCGCTTTATATGACACACTTATATTGCGCAACTTTTACATGCACAAAATATGTGTTTTCGAAATGACATTCTTGATTTGACAACACTATGCTCGCTTTTGACCGCTTTATATGACACACTTATATTGCGCAACTTTTTCTTGCCCAAAGTATGACACACTTATATAACAGACTTTTATATAACTCGTTTGGTTAAGAACTTTTATATAACTCATTTGGTTAAAAAAACTCACATTTTAAAAATGCCTAGAAAACTTACATTAAATAGTTGATTCAAAATAGACAAAAAGGCGAGGGTAGCTCAAGAAGGCCTCATGGTAGGATAGAAACAAATACAAGCACAATTAAATCATAATTTGAAAAAGAGATATTAGGATGTTATACGAATTTATCTGATGAAAAATGGTATGGTATTCTTCGTCCCTTTGAAAATCAACCAACTTGTATCAATGTTGATTTAAAAGTTGTTGGACACATAATTGAGGGTGACACACTCTCCTCAAAATCCGAATGAGCTATAATTTAGAGTGAAAAGCTTCAATGGGTTTAATTATATTCGAAAAGGTGTGATTATGAGGTATTATGTCACTGGCATAGTTTAGTTGTGCCACAAGCATTGTCTGCTACATATCAGACCTCCGAAATCTAGAATGAACCACTGATTATCCAACACTTGATGAAAGAAATTTCAGAAATGCAGAAAGCACTAGATATGTATCATGTTTTGGATGATCTTAATTTTCGAGGAGCAGATGAAGAAGATCATTGGAAACTGTTAGAAAATAAAAATATTCACGAGACTCTTCTTATTCAGTTTATCCAATAATTCAAGAATGGATAGGTGTTTCAAAGTATTTACTACAAACATTAGATTGTGGAGTGTCATATTATTGTGTTAACCAAGTGAGTGCTCATAATGATGATAGTTGGGATCTAGACTACAACGAGGATGATGGAGAAAGAAATGAAAGGGAAAAAGATGAAGAAGAGAATGCAAGTAAGAAGGATGATGAAAATGAAGACGACAACGAGGTGAATGCAGAAAGCGACGAAGATTAAGTTACTTTTCTAATTTTTGTATGTTATGAAATTTCTCAATAGAATTTTCTTGATGATAAAATGCCTAATTCAAGATGCTTCATTAAAAAAAATTAATACATCATTCATTACAAGAAGAAAAATACTTAAGATTCATAATTTAAGACAACTCGAATACATCAGCAAGAATTAAAATACATTTATAAAATCATGAGGTTCTTCAACCATGAGAGGTTCTTCAACCACCAGAGGTACTTGCACCATCACGGCCCCGTAGGTTACACAAACACTTATCATGGCTAAACTCCTTACACGTCGAGCACCTTCGAGAGTATGTCCTATCCGGAACATCCATTTGATTGGGAATTCGAGTTCGTGCGTTAACACATAATTTATGAATATACTACTTGTTAGCAATCATTGAAAATAACTCGTTTGTTCAATAAGTCTTATCACCAAGTGGGTAGAAACGATCGGCATACGCTTTAAGATAATGTTTGACGTTGTATTCCGATGCCACATAATTTGATACCATTTTTCCAACTACCTCGAAACACTTGATGACATAAGAACATGACATGTGGTATGATTACCACTTACCACAACTACACATTCTCGTCATCTCATAAACAGTATGAATGTTTCCTCCCCGACCTTGGTAAGAACATGTCCTAACTTCAAACACACGTTCAGCATGGTTATACTCTATCATCTTGTGTAGCTCACATTTTTTCCTATGACGCTCGAATATTTTTACAAGATTTGGCATCCATTTCCCTCCATCTGCTAATGTGGCTTTGGCCTGTCTTGTTCTAGTCACAAACCGCTCCACACTTTACTTGTAAGTCATTTTCACCATTGCAGTAACGGGCAGCCCCCGTGCAGATTTTAAGAAACCATTGAATAACTCTGAGTTGTTTGTTGTTAGCATCCCCCATCTCCTGCCTTCATCCGCATGTAATATGCATTTGCTAACGTCGAGTGCCTTCAACCAATCATATGCTTCCGGCTTCACTGTCTTGATCATTTCCATCCGCACAAGAAACTTTTTTATGCTCTATTGCAGCCGCCAAATCAATTTGTTTAGTGTGTTGTTTCTAAAAATCGTTTGAAAATTTACCTTTATGTGCCTTAAATAAAAGCGTTGGTAAGCAAATGAAGGATGTCACCCCTCCAAACGAAACATATTGTTCAATATGTCGTAATTTCAATCTGATAGCATGCATATGCCCATACGATCCTTAATAACATAATGCCTCAAATGTATCAAAAACATCCCCCATGTCTCGTTGCTCTCGTTAGCGGCAATGGAGAAAGCAAGAGGGAATATCGACCCATTGACATTCATTCCTACTGCAATCAGTAGCTTGATGTCGTGTATTCCATACACATGCGCGCGCCATCTATGGCTATGACTGGCCGACAATGCGCAAAATCATCAATGCATGATTTGAATGTCCAAAACACAAAACTAATAATATTATCGGCCATACCAGGTTGGGTGTTGAGCTTCCACTCTACAACAGTACCAGGATTGGATTTTTGTAGAGCTGCCATATACTTCGACCACTGTTGGAAAGAGCCCTCTCAAATATCATAAATCATCTCAAAAACGTGTCTACGCCCGAGATATCCCTTTCTCTTGCTTATCGTTATACGATATACTCTCTCAACATTTCTAATGCAATCTGTATGCTACCGATAATAATCAATTGCACCGAATTGAGAGGATTGTCCAATATTACTCATATCAGGTGTATAATCCCTAAAAAGATACAAAAAATATTACTATTATCATACATATAATAAACATGTGCTACTACATAAAATAATAATTAAAAATGAATATTTATCAAATTTTTTGTAATTTTGATTTAATTGTTGACTTAGAGTTTCCAGCGGCACTTGACCACTCAAAATGTCTCCATAAGAACTCAAATCCGTATAAATGTTACCATGAGTAGACTGGACTTGAGGGACTTCCTGACGAGTCCTGGCCAAGACTTCACTACGACTATGAGGTATCTTTTCAACATACATTTCAAGAACACTGAGGGTGATTAACCCCCTATATTCTTCCGGCACCTCAAATATTCCCTCAAAGACTCACCATCAGTGATATTCCACCTCCCATAAAGCACTAAAACTTGCGGTGCAATGAATATTGGATATCTGCCTATTACAAATAATTTATACTCACGCTTATTTTTCATTCTTTTGTGCATGATATTGAGTAATGTTTCGTAATCTAAGGTAGTTGGAAATTTAACATGATATTGTGGTTTAATACTATAACGAACAATATTATTATCATGAAGAATACCTTCATCTCAAAATAAAGAAATCTTAACGGTTGAAGGAGGAGAGACCATTTTTTATGAACTTTGAAGTTGGATATTTTTTTTAAGAACTTGAAAAAAAAATGACTTAAACTTATGAAATGGATGAGTCTTTACCTCATCCAAAATTCATATTAAATAGAAAAATGGATGGGTTGTCATAGTGTCATGTCAAATCAAGTACACATAGATAGATGAATAATTGATTGTAAAACTCAATAATTTATTGCGTAATTGGACTAAAAGTGAGTATATAAAAAATATGGGCTGCTAAGATAAAATAATACTACTTAACAACACTATTTCAGATACATTTAAACTGCTATAGCAAAATGCTATTATAACGAACATATAATATAATATAATATCAATCCCTTATAGATGCTTATTCTCCTTTCCCGAATTCTCAAATATTTATTTTTGTTTCTGTTTATTCTATTATTCCAATCCACTTATGTTTCAGGAACAAGAAATCAAATCGAAAAAATCAACTCAACAAAAATTTAGTTATTATAGTGAAATGTTAATATAGATGATAGATTATTATTAATATTAATATATCTGACTTTAATAGAAAAAGTTTTAGTTTTTTGTTTTTTTGAAATCCATACAAACACAAATGTATTGTCAGTTATATATATACAGCTATTATTGTATTAAAAAAAAGTTTTTGCTTCATTTTCATATATATAGAGAGAGAGGAAAAAAGATAGAGAGAGAGAGAGAGAGAGCAAAATGAAGACAAATATCAGAAAATTAGCATATAATTCATAGATTCAAACCCTAGTTAAACTTTTATCAATGTTTAATCAATCCTCTTTATAATTTTTAATTTTTTTCTGTTTAATTTTAATTTTTCGCTACGTATATTTCATTTGATTAAATATTCACCGTTCGATCTTCGATCGGTTTCGATTTCAGATCGATCTAGAAAGTTCTAGAAGGTTCTGGAAAGATGCCGTCAAATGGAGATCTAGATCGACAGATCGAACAATTGATGGAATGCAAACCGTTATGTGAAGCGGATGTGAAGACGTTATGTGATCAAGCGAGAGCTATACTTGTAGAGGAATGGAATGTTCAACCGGTTAAATGTCCGGTTACTGTTTGTGGTGATATACATGGACAGTTTTATGACCTAATTGAGCTGTTTAGGATTGGCGGCAATGCTCCTGATACTAATTATCTCTTTATGGGAGATTATGTTGGTGAGTTTTTTGGATATTTTTATTTTTATTTTTGTATTTTGCTGCAGTTATTGGTCGTTTGGTAGCTGGTTAGAGTTAAATATATGGATAAGTTATGAGGGATTTTATGCAGGAATTAATTATGCATGTTTAATTATTCATGGAAGGGTTTTTTGGTAGCTGGTTAGAGTTACGTAAATATTAGTAATGCACGGATTAGTTATGAGAGAATCTACGTATTATTTTATGCAGTGATTAGTTATGCAGGTTCAATTATTCATGTAAGGGGTTGTTTGGTAGCTGGTTAGAGTTATGCAAATATTAGTAACTAAATTATTTTATGCAGAGATTAGTTATGCGGGTTTAATTATTCATGTAGGGGTTGTTTCATAGCTTATTAGAGGTATGCAAATATTAGTAATGCAAGGATTGGTTATGAGGGAATCTATGTGTTATTTTATGCAGAGATTACTTATGCATGATTTAGTTATTCATGTATTAATTATTTCATGTTCTATCCTTGCATAAAATAATACATAGATTCCCTCATAACTTATACATGTATTAGTTATGCGGGTTTCTAAATTGCAAACCAGACACCGTATAAATTTTATACAAGAATAACTTACCTTCTAACCAGCTACCCAAATGTGATATTACTTATGCAGGGTTCAGTACCTGCATAACTCACCTTCAAACCAGCTACCAAACGACCATTGAATTGTATAAGTATTTTTTTGTGGTCTTATATTTGTTAGATTGCAGTTGCTACTCATGCTTTAGTTTCCCTAATTGATTTTTTCATGTTTGCTATGCAACAACAACATACTCAGTGTAATCCCACAAGTGGTATGTCAGTGAAAAATTAGAGAACCTTTAGGTGATAGAGAACTCATAATTGATATTAAAATAGGAAACAAGTATTTGAATGAAGTCGAAATAGAGTGGAATGGATATCGAGGATTCATATGACCAATAGTTTGGGGTTGAGGTGTAGTTGTTGTTGTATCATAATTGGATATGGTGACACAGATGGGATGTTTTAGTAACCAAGTACAAATGAGAATGCTCACTAATATGAAGGGGAGGTATAGGTCTTATAACATTGTGTATTCGACACAGATGGGATGTTAAATAGTTTTTAAATATAGATGGATGTCATTCTTTTAGGACAGAGTGTCACATATATTGGGAAAGAGGGAGTATTAACTTCTTCTAGTGTTGCATGATTCCTTTCCGCATCCATAAACTCATTTCATCAGACCAATCCTAGCATTGTTAGTTCTCTTGTTAAGTATTTTCATAGTATTTTATCATTGTATAATTGTTCAATGAATGCAGACCGCGGATACTATTCGGTGGAGACTGTCACACTTTTGGTTGCTCTGAAGGTCCGTTATAGAGATAGAATCACAATTCTTAGGGGAAATCATGAAAGCCGGCAAATCACTCAAGTGTAAGTCTTTTAACTTTTCTTTAAGTAATATTGTTATTTTAACTTGAGGGTGCCTAGAAATGGTTTATCTTTCTCACAAGTTTATGTTCAAAGAACTATTCTTTTCACAGTTCAATTATTTGGTTGGCTAAATACATATACGGCCCCTTAAACGTGTTCGAGTTTTTCATTTAGACACCTAAACTAAAAGTTGTACCTATTGAACATCTGAACTCAAGTCAAATCGTGTCTATTGAGCACACGTTGCTGACATGGCATAATGTGTGTAATACACTCTCCTGTGGAGACCCTATTTTTTTTTCAGTTCTTTTTGCTGCCACCTTCCACTACCGTTCACTTTCCCTTTTCTTTCCCTGTCACCATCAAATCCACTACAACCTACCACCATCACCATAGACAATATACACACACAGCCATAAGCCATAAAAATTCACAAGAACAAAAAAAAATATTTGCCAAGCATTTGACTGTGACTGAACTAATTTGATGGGGGATAAGAACAGAATGAATGAGGAAAAAACCTCTTCCTTGATTTCATGATTGTTTACAGCAATCTATCACTAATCAATTTATTATTTCTCAGATTGTTCAATACACTCAATTTGGGCTTTCAAGTATGTTAACGAAAAACACAAAAGTCCAAAAACGACCTGAATTGAATGAATACATCCCAAATCCAACAAATAGAAAATTTAATCGTAAAACACTTTGCATTTTTTAAAATGTTTTAATTACAATCCCAACCGAAACAGAGAGAAATCGAAAATACCAACAATAAAAAAGACTCAAAAAGTATCAATCACGTATTTTTCTCCACCCAGTACAGTTTCCACCCCCATCTTCTTCACGCCGTTCATCTCCCGTCTACGCTACCACTCATGCACCTAAGCTTTCCAAACTATCTTATTCATCCACCAATACAATTATATCCAGAATTTGCAATCAAACGATCGGTATTGCAGTTTTTGTTTTTGTGTTTGATGCACTTCATCGGAGAAGATGCTATTGGATTTTGTTGTAGGTGGATCCTGGGTAGGCATGGTGTTGGATGAGGTGTCAAAATCTGGTTGGTTGATTTTGAGTGTGAAACTCACGCGTCTAGAGTCTTTGGGTGACTACAAAAAAATGTGTTCAATAGGAATACTTTTGATATAATTGAAGTGTTTAATAGGTATAACTTTTAGTTCAAGTGTTTAAATGGAAAAATCAGGCAAGTTTGAGGGGCTATTTATGTATTCAGCCTATTTGGTTTGTATATGGGCATGTGGACTCTTTTGTGTGCCTCTTATATGGGGTAAGGTCTGCGTACACTCTACCCTCCTCAGACTCCACCTAATGGGATATACTGGGTATGTTGTTGTTGTCTTTGTATTAGTTATTAAATGTAGCTCAGCTACTGTATACTCTGATTTTATTCTTTTACATGCTCTGATTAGTCAATAAGAATGTAGTTAAGAATGTTTAAGACCTACCTAATCTACTCTGCCTGAAAGCCATGGAAAATGTTTCATGAACCGACTAGAGGAAATCTAAACCTGCCACTCAGCAAAGAAATTATGTTCATTCTAGTTTTGCTTCAAAACTTTTCTTTTTGCTTTATTGACTTATTGATATGTAATTAACCAATATCCCTTTGTTTTTCTCGTTCTTCCAGTTTTAGAAAACAATCTAGGATAATTTGATTACTTGTTCTCTAACTTCTATTTTTGTCTTTATATTAAGGTACTGTTCAGGAGAGACGATTTAACATGATACACTTGTGTGTGTATATATATCATTTACTTTATCAGGTTAATGAACGACATTGTACATGTTTGAAATCACTTTGTTGCCCCAAATTTATCCTGATGTGCACATGGCAGCATACACTTGATGCTGATACATGTATCAGAAAATTTACCTTATAAAGAAAACTACTAGATAAAGTACAGTTACCTGTCAGCAAGAATTCTCTGTAATTTATGGGGATGAATTATTTATGCAATTCATAGTCAATATGTCTCAGCTTTGGTTTATAGAGGACCTTATTACTGTTGTTTGAATCATGCATGGAGTAATTGACTACCTCTTTTCCTGCCAGGTATGGTTTTTATGATGAATGCTTGAGGAAATATGGAAATGCGAATGTTTGGAAGTTTTTCACTGATCTTTTTGATTATCTACCACTAACAGCACTCATAGAGAGTCAGGTTTGAGCTCTTACGGTACTGACATCTCATGTTAACAGAACTGTTTGCTAATATATAGTGTGTTTACTGTAGATATTCTGTTTGCATGGAGGACTCTCACCTTCTCTGGATACACTAGATAATATCCGAGCGCTGGACCGTATACAAGAGGTAGATACACGGTTTTGAGATTTAAGCATTTTATATTTCGATGATGCCACATAATCTCTTAACATTGTCACTAGTGGCTCCTAAATAGGTCTGCAGATGTTTTCAATATTTACCCTAAAATGCTTTAGGTATAGCCTATTGCCTACTCCTCGTTTCTCTTGCGATGTAATGGTTTCTACTTTTTCAATTCTCAGGAGACCTAGAGATAGCAACTATCACATGCTATAATACATATAGCATCCGTATTAACATTTTACTGCTCTGCTTTGCGTAAACATATCTCCATATTCTCTCTGAGATGGCAGTTATTACCTTTTATCATCTGATATCCAATGAAGTCCGATATCTCCGTGTTCTTATAGTAGCTCTGACAACTTTTTACTGATCCTTGCACATTTGCATCATTGGTTTCTGTTTCTCTGATGTTTCATGATTTAAACTCTATGCACATTAATATTGCTGGCCTCCATTGTCTGATGTTTCATGATCTTAATTCTTTCTATGCACGTTAATGTTGATGTCCTCGTTGCTTATGCCTCATATTTGGTGGTTATTAGGTTCCACATGAAGGGCCAATGTGTGATCTCCTGTGGTCTGATCCAGATGATCGATGTGGTTGGGGAATATCGCCTCGGGGGGCTGGTTACACCTTTGGACAGGATATAGCTTCTCAATTCAATCACACCAATGGTCTTACTCTGATTTCTAGAGCTCATCAGCTTGTGATGGAGGGTTTCAATTGGTGTCAGGTTTGTGGACCTAAATTGAAACATCCTTTCCCATCTCCTACTTGTTTTCACCTCATTGATACTTGTTATCTTAGGACTATCTTGTTACTTTAACGTGCCATTTGGTGGTGCATCTTTGGCAGGATAAGAACGTCGTGACAGTATTTAGTGCTCCAAACTATTGTTACCGGTGTGGTAATATGGCTGCCATTCTAGAAATAGGCGAAAACATGGAGCAGAATTTCCTTCAGTTTGACCCAGCTCCTCGGCAAATAGAGCCCGACACCACAAGGAAGACTCCAGATTACTTTTTGTGATTCCAATACTTGCACTTGATCGACTGCAGGTATGTTTCAGAAGTGGAGTTTTGCTGGTTGAGGATTATTCTCGACACCATTCTTTTTGTTTGGACCTCGACTACACCTATGCCAGAGGCTTGCTAGAGTTGAAATGCCTTTAGTGGTTTTTCATGTATATTTTTCTCAAATGGAAGCAACATGGTACATTCTGTTCTGTAATATCAAATCTACCGTAAAAAGCAGTTTTTCTTCTCCTCAAAGTCCAATCACCGACTTGTGGGCAACCAAATTTTGTTTCGTTCCTAAGCGTCTGGATCTCTTAATTTTTAGACGGGACTTTCTAGCTTTCAGAAGAGATGAATTGGTGGTAGTAATAGTCTTTCTATTCGTATGCATAGTCTCTTCTCTAATCGTTTGACACTGGGTACTTTTTCAGTTCTGTTGTCGATTTAATCTAGTGATTAATTCCCAAAGAAAGGTATAACTTTTCCAGTGTCGGAAGTTAATGATAAGTTTCACTTGCAGTGAACTAGAATTTTACAGACAATTCAGGAAATGTTGCAAGTTCCATTAAAGCCAAAGAAGATTGGTTGACGTCGTCATACACTGTTATCTTCTTACTTTTGGAGAATGACAAAGGGCAGTTGGTACGCACCGTGTTATGTGGTTGAAATTCCATTTAAGAAAGTAATACATCATGTCATGACTGTCGAAAAGGCAACACTGAAACCAAGGATGGTAGTAGCAAAATTGTTTTTTGTGTACGTACCTTAGACCAGGTAACGTGTCCTATTTATATATTATATCTTACTATTAGATTAAACACAGACGATGAACATTTCCCACACCAGGACCTGATATTCTAGAAAAGAAATTTCACTGACGTTTCTGGACATTGAGATGATGCTAAAATTTACTTTTTGAGCAAGTATTTTTCGAGAAAAAACATTTTTTCACCAACAGTGAATAAATTTCCTCATTTAAAGTCCCAAGCCATTTTTCCTCTATATCAACAGCAGTTTTTCTGATCCAATTGTACGCTTCTTCCCCAAATAGAAAGTGGTCGAAAGATGCCAACGTTTTCAAATCATCAAGTCAGAGCAGGTCTTACAAGAGAAATGTGTTCGGAAAACAAAAGTTTTATCACATCATGTAACAAAAAAATGTATATGAGAGCTCCTGTTTTGTTCCAGGATTCAAACAAGATCCTCAATATGTAATGGATGGAGTTTCACCTACAAACATATGTACCTAGAACTAAATAACACAGAAGCAAACAAACAGCTGACCTATCTTTTCTCTCGTCACATCGTGTTTCTCTTGTTAATACTCGAACCAAATCAGGACAGGTATTCGGTCGGAAACCGAGTACTATTTACCCTATGATTATACACCTAGAGTGGAACAAACTCAACACAACACAAGAATCCGGAAATGTGAAGGCATTATAAAAAAGTTAATCAAGCACCACGAAAAAATGAAAGTGAAGATCGATTTGTTTCCTAAATTTACACACATAAGGCGGAAACAAGAAAATGAACTTGCAAGTGCATTATCAGGATATTAGTTTTTCCCCTGATATGCAATAACATGAGGCTGTTATTTCCTGGTGCTCGTGTTCAGATGTGTTCAGCTTCCAAAAAAATGGGTTCTGATAAAATTTCCTCTAGTGGAACCCAGTGTATATCCAAGCTGCAAAGACCTGCCAGCTTTTTATGCATTTACAGCAAAAAAATTGGTGTGCTTACACAAGCTAGTAATCCAAATTTAGCACCAAGCGTTCTCCATCAACAGCCTGGCTCTTGTTTCAGCTGGATTCCACTTGTGGAGCCAAACATCATTGGCTGGAAAAACCGAACAAACCATAAGCATTACAACGTTTTTGGAAGAAATATAGCCTCAGCAATAACAGAGATCCAACTATTATTAATTGCTGAGAAAGTCAGACCGAATTTATGTCACTGTTAAACGGGGAGGGGGGCTTCCTGTTACATGGTGAAATTTGTTGTGGGTTAGCGCTTGGGGCATTACGCCTAAAATAGGGTGCAAAAAGTCTGATTACCTGAGTTGTACTAGGCAAAACACTACTAGCAAGTTCCTCGTTCAACAAAACTGGAAGGGGTGGCATTTGGCTCATAATCCCTGGCATATTTCTCATGCTGCAGCATTAACAACACTATCAGTAAAAGAATTGTATGTCTACATCCAGCCTGTCAAGTATAGAGAATAACAACATTACTCGTTTAAAATTGCCGTTATGTTATTCCTCGTCCGGATGAAGAGATCAATGTTGTGCTGCAACTGCCCATTTACATATAAATATCAGCTGATAGCCTGATATGCATAACAGAATATCGTATGTAACGAACCCCCCCCCCCCCACACACACACCACAAACCCAAAAGTTGCAACCAGAAATAAAAAAGAAAAAGAAAAAAATTAACAAGGTACAACAAAAAAAATTAATTGATGCCATCTTTTCCCCCTTTTCAGGGAAATAGGCACCCTCATTCAATCCCCACACTACTTTCACTGTTCTTTTTCCCCTTTTCAGGGAAAATAAGCTATTTTTCATTTATTGCTTCACCTGTTACGAGAAAGGGATGAAAGAACTAATAATAGAGATTTGTATTCTATTTGAACTGAAGGTCAAAGGCTATCAAAGCTGGTGTAGAAATAGAATACAGATCTCTATTATTAGTTCTTTCATCCCTTTCTCGTAACAAAAGAAGAAACAAAGATGCCTTTACAAACTAACTGATCTACACAAATTCTTGCTTTCCTTACAATTAGCTAGTTTTGCAATTCCCAACTGCTTTCTGTTAGAACCCGTTTCTCAATAATCGTTTCATTTGGAAGGCACATATCGACGCGTTTGGCCATGAAAATTCCAAATACAACTTGAAAGTGTATTTGAAATTTGGAGAACACCTAAAACACTGTTTTCACTTTTTCACTTACAGTACATTCAAATAACCAAATATTCATTGCAAAAACTATTACCAAACATAACTCCAACTTCAAAATTTCAAATGAAGTGAAAAATAATTAGTTTTCATGGCCAAACGCCTACTAAATTCTTACATCTCACGCACAATTCGCAGGATCAATAAACACAGCAGTGTAGACTCAAGAAAAAAAGAGACACAGGTGGCTTCCCGCCATCTCTTATGCATTCCGGACATTTTTATATTGTAGACAACCAAGAGATTACAGTGAGAGGACTCGTGAAGATAAAGATAGTGATCTCCTAATATCTCATGTGGACTATGTAGATAGGAGGCATTCGAAGATATACAACAACATACCTTGTATAATCCCACAATGGGGAGGGTAGAGTGTACGCAGACCCTACCCCTACCTTGGGAGGTAGGGAGGTTGTTTCCGATAGACCCTCAGCTCAAGGAAAAACATTTCATAGCAGGTTGGAAAAGAAAATAGCAGAAGTGAAGAAGCCATGACAAAATACTATAGAAAGCATGTCAAAGCATTCTAAAAAAAGGAACAGTAACTACAACAAAATAATACGATAATTGAAATATAAGAAACAACAAATAGTGACAGAAATCGAAGGACAAGAAACTACATGAGTAATACTACGACTAGTATGGAAGGATAAGTGAGACAACGCTCTACTACCTACTAACCTTCCACCCTAATCCGTGTCCTATCTTATGCAGATTATGGGGAATATCCTTGAGGAAACCAATTTTTTTATTAGAGACACAACAACAACAACAAACCCAGTATAATCCCATAGGTGAAGTTTGGAGAATTTCGAAATAATGTTTTCCAAATTCTCAAACAGGGACTGAGATCTGCAAGTCACCAGTTACAGCGACTTGGAGAGTGCATCTCCTTTCAAAACTCTTAAAATCCACGCCTCAAATTTCCTATTCGAAGTTCCAACTTCCATCCCAATTAGTCTTATTTGTCCATTTTCTATCTAGAAGAGCTTAACTTCAAAAATAGACTTTATGGAAGCAACGGGGCTTGTGCTGGTTTCCCCTTTTCTAACCATGATATAAAAGGCTGATATGATCCATGGCATTCTTTCAGGTATGTCAGGCATAACATGAAGCCATGAACTATAACAGGTTGTGCCACTCATCGGGTAATCTCTAAGGTATACTTTACATCTACTTAGTGGCAAATATGAGACAGTGAGTTTGTCAGGAACAACAGCAAAAGTGATTCCAACTTATCAAAAAACGTAAGGGAAAAAAGGAGTACCAGTCATTCCAGTGTGAGTATTACAAGTGTATGCACATGAGATCTCTATGCACATAACCATGACGCACTAACTTTGTATGCACAAGCAAACTTAACGTGACTTGATAACACCATTATTTTGTTAAAGCTGTATGAGCATGGCCTGAATAACATCCACAATTTACACATTTTCTTCTAATCCTAATATTAATCAAGATTAAATAAAATATAGTTGAGACTTGGACCTCTGTTGATTTCACCAATTTCAATTTTTACCACTTCACAGTGACCAGCTTCAGTGAAAATCCCAAGAGTAGACTAAACATTAATTACTTTCACATTTACTTTCTTCAGTAAGACTGTCAAAGTTAAAGACTGTAGAGGGAAAGACAAAGAAAGCAAGTTTAAATCCCACAACTGTTCTAAAATTGTTGAAACGCCTCCTAAATGTGGGTTTCATGGTAATTAATGCTCCAACTCATGACTTGTATAAAACAATAAATAGAGGCAGAGAAATGAAAATGTCATCTTTCACTTGTTTCAGATGCAAGGAACCTTAAGATTTGAAATGTTTTTGCTTTTCTCCTTGTACACAACATCAACAGCTACATAAAAATATTAAAGAAATTAAAGGGGCTCTAAAAGAAGTCTAATTAAACTCCTTAGAATCTTAGTTTTTCCTTTTCCCTTCCAATTATATCAGAAGACTCCTCCCACTACAAGAGGTTGAGATTAATACCTTGACTGCTGAAAGGTTTGCCGAAATTTGATTCAGAGCCTGATTGTTTTCTTCCAGTAGATGCCTCGTTCCAAGTAATGCTGTAAGCAATGCAAACAAGGTAAGTGCGTTAAATAGGAGCCAATTGACACAGTGAGATGGACAAGATGAAGAAAATTCACACAGAAGAAAAGGGAAACGATAAAGTGGCAAGAAGAAAAGATCTAATCGCAGTTTCAGCAAGAAATTTACCACAGTATACTTAGTGACATTGTTTACATGTAAAAAAAACATTTACACACTGTACAAATCAAATTTTTGTTCTGACACGTAGATTAGTCAGTACACCTGTGTAAGTTTCAACGAATCTCTTTGGCTGATATAAAGTTGGAGTTCAATGCATCCGGAACAAAAAGATACATTTACTCCCTGCTTCTATTAAGTATATATACAATTCGTGTTTGCAGCAATTGGTTAACTGTAAAAGGAAACCGCAAATAGGTGCATTTTGACAGTTTTAAGAAAATTTATGGGGCCCACATTTAGCTGGCTTATGGCCCACAATATGTAGTTTGATCGTGAATAAAGCTTTTGTTTTTGGGTTTTGCTGAAAACCAAACATAGTTTTCATAATAGCCCACAAAGTTCTAACAGGGAATCACTTAGAAACGTCTCTTTTCCAGTAATTGTTTTGAATAATCTCCTCATTGTTATGTTTCAGAAAAAAAAATCTGTTTCTCTTCCATTATATGCTTCTTTTTTTGGAATGTTATGGGACCACAAACCACATGGAACCCACTACGGGAAAACATTCTTACAAATAAAGTAAAGCTGTAAACACCCAAATTCTTCTGATCTGAACAATCCTTTTCCACCATTGGAACATATGCAAGAAAACCTTTAACCCTCTCCTCACATGTATCAAGAAGTAATGGTTAGCTTAAGCAGCTAAATAAATAACTGCTAAATAGATGACACTAACCTGCTGAAGGCGTCACGTCACCACGGTCACGATGATTTGAGGAGAGCGAATACGGAATGAAGCTCAGTGGCGAAGCTGAGGATGTACCAGCTTTTGCGGATACTTCTGCTGATTTTTCCTGAAGAAAAATGAAGTTCGTAACGCCTATCTTCTTAGTTAATATAACACATACATCATATGTGCGTGGTAACATATCCACTTACACACACATAAATAAATGTACATGAGCACAGACAATGAATGACAAGTATTGTAAAATATTTAGAAAGGGCAGTAAATCAAGAACTTCCAAACCAATTCCAAAGAACTGTTTTCAGTACATCCTGAAGACTTAACAGTATAAAATTCACCCGCAGGGGATGTAAAACTAACTACTCTATTGGTCTCTTTTTCATAAGAAGGAAATGTAATGTCTTACTAAAAAGGAAGGAAAAAAGAAAAATCCATCCAATGAATCCTTGCCCTGGCACACACCAACACCAGCCTTGCTAAAATTGCTGGCATCTGGTTTCCTTCATGGTAAATTAGCGAGGTATACTTTGAAAATCCCAAAGAGAATGGCAAGAGAAAAAAGAAGTTACCTTTGATCTCATTAAATTTTTAAAAATACAAAAAGAGAAAAAAAGAGCTTCTTTGGTGAAGTTAAAAATTGTATGATTACAATACAAATGCAGTTCTCCATGTTGATTAACTTTCCTAAGGTTGATTCACAGGTGCATGCTGACAGGGAGGAGGAGCTTTGCTTTCAATATTCAGCAGGTAATTATTTTTTTTGAAACTGGTAAAGTTGAGTATTCAGCAGGTAATGTTATAGGTATTACTAATAGCCACCAGCTTTCAGGGCATACACATGTACCTATCTCGCTCTTATTAACAAATATATACACCGATCGAAAAATAACTGAGTATGATTATAGTAGTAAGTAGGTAGATTGATGCAACAATTCCAGATTCGATGAATCAGGTAAAGCCTAAGCAATTGACTTTGAATAGTTAAGTGTTTTCTTTTTGCCCTTAGAAAAGCTAGTCAAAGTCAACTTTCCAATACAAACCAAACAAATAAAGAAGTCACTCCATAATACGATACAAAATAAAGGCAAAGGAAGAAAAGATTAAAAGAGATGGCACACCTTCCTGTCTTTCACTTTCTTTCCCAAAGTATAGTCATCCTGTTTCCTGCGCTTTCTCTGACAAACAATCACTCAATAGGTAAGCAACTATTCTTCAAGAAGCGTCAACCATCAACCAAATATATTTGGAAAAATGAAGAATTACAATAATAATAATAATAATAACAACAACAACAACAACAACAATAAGAAAAGATATTGCTAAACAGGTTCAGGAGCTCACCGTCATCCACCTACATCTTAATGCAACATCACGTACAGTTTTGTCTCGGAGCGTGGCTGCAATCTTAATATACTTCATTATACTGGGTTCATTGGCAAATCTATCATCAAAATCACTGTGACTGTCATACATATGCACGGAAGGGGAGAAAAGATGAAATGAAACAGCACTACAGATCAAAACAATTCAAATTCAACGAAAGTTTTGATCAATGAAAAACTCTGATGAGCTTGACTAAAACGATGTATCAAGAAACAGTACAAGGTGTATCAGGCTCATGAAGAAAACCTTGTCAAATTCATTTTCTTAATAATTTTTCCAATTTTTCATTTTCAGATATTTATCAACCTAGTTTGTATACATATGAAATTTCCACTTTGGTTCCCAAAACAACCCCAGCAGTGAACACTCCACGTCAGCCCATCATATCAATTTACATCTACTTAAAATACTTATCAAGTCAAATGTAACATAGATAAGAACCAACTAATCTATGACTGATCTGGATTTGGCAAATTCCAATTAGTTAACAATCAAGTCCTAAACTAGACAAGAACAGGAGCAGATTCTGCCTCATCCGCAAAAAGTGAGAACCTTGCTCTTTGCTGAGTTCATTTTACTATTTCCATATGACCCTCTTTGGTAGTAAGTATAGAGAGTATATGCAACGGAAAGTGATCAATAGAAGTTCTCAGAGAGAGATGAAATAGTTTTAACAGAAATTGGACTTGACAGATTGATGAAGAAATGCTCATATAAGGAGGAGTTGCAGGCACAAGTGACAGAAGAGATACTCATATAGACGGAAAGGAAAAAGTTTTTTAACAATTAAGAGGAATGGGATAATGTTGACAAGAAGATTGGAAGGGCTAAACCACTTTGCAAGGAAGTAGAGGCATTGATATTTTCTTTTCTTTTCTTTGATAAGGTGAAGCATTGGTGTTTTCTTTATATGGTTAAACCTGGAAAACTTTAAATTCAAGTGTTCCCACTTGGCACACTTTTAAAAAGCTACCTCAGAAAGAAGGGATGCCTTCCACCACCACAAAAATAGAAGATAACAAAGACCGTGTAAATTACTTTTCCATCATCCAGAAATATAAAATTTACAGTTGAATCTCTGGAATGAAGAGAAAAAATTGAAACCATGCACAAAACATGTAGAGCAAGCAAAATGGGATTATCTGTTACCTAAGCCTAGTCTTCTATTCCGAGTGCACTTGATCCTAGAACAACTGATTATAGCCTGTGTTTGATCATAAAATAATTTCCTTCTCATGTATGTTCCATTTCCAGGGAAACACAGATTCTTTAACTTCTATACCAAACTAAAATAAAATAATGTCTCTCTGTGTGTGTGTGTGTGTATGAGAGAGAGAGAGAAAAGACTTTCTACGTGATTGAACCACAAAAAAATTGCTCAAGAGAAGATCTTTGTCCCCAAAAGCTTCAGAAAATAATTCTATGACCACTTTGACAGACTTTCTGTTGTTCTAAGCAATCCTCGCCTCATGATCTAACTTTTGGTTTAAGTTAGACTCAAGGTTCGTTTCTTAACATGATATTTGCGCCAGATTCATCTCAGTTTTTGGTTTACCAGATGTGGAGCCCCATGTTATATTGTCCATGTTCTAGATGTCTAGTCTTGGGCATGCGAGGGGCTGTTAGAGTCTGGTGTGGGATGGGGTTGTTTGCCACCTTATATGGTCTTGCGTATCCTCACCTCATGAGCTTGGGTTCACTTAGGTCAAAGGTTCATCTCTTAACAATAAAAACTCAGATAACTTGTTACCAAAAGTTAAGGATACATGAAGGAGATGAAGAATTGTATAAGCTAGCGAACTAATGAGTGTGAAGTAAAATTACATAGAACAGTGCCTTCTCCGGAAAATATTGTGATGCCTAAATGCAAAATAAAAATGCAGATACTCAGGTCATGTCATCAAGAGAATGGACATAACAGATGAAGACCAACTAGCTGAAATTAAGACCTAGGATGTGTTTGGTATAAAGGAAAATGTTTTCCATGGAAAATGGATTCCTAGAAAATGTTTTCTTGGAAAACAAGTGGGTTTCTTACTCATTCTTGTTTTCCTAGAGAAAATGTTCTCCGGAAATTTTGGCCAACCAAACATGGGAAAATTGGAAAACATTTTCTAGGAATCCATTTTCCGGTGCTTGACCATTCCAGAAAATGTTTTCCCCCATACCAAACACACCCCTAGTTGATAATATTACGCTTAGAGTCCGGTGTTTGACCTGATGTTTTAATCTAGTTAGAGACTTGCATGTTAGTAGAGGAATTTTAAAAACCTCCAACATTAAGAATATCCCTGATTTGCATTCAACGACAAATTATGTAGTATTGAAATGTAATGGCTCCAATAAAGCAGAATGTAATCTGTCTCCCCCGCACACCGCGCCCATGGGATTCATAGTCATTTTTTTTAATATATTTTTGGATCACTTGAAAAATTGATCATCACTCTTCCTTATGTTCATCACTTTCTGATTCATATAGTCGACATCAGCTAGTTTGGATTGAAGCAAAATTGGTTACCTGGACTACATAAAAGATCTCTTTTATGTTCATTAAGTGAGTCAACCTATAAGTCTATGTCAGTTGTATATTTTCGAGGGACAAGTGGCTTCTGAAAGGAGAAATGAGTTCTTTTTATAGCAGAAACACTTTCTCCTTGCGATACTATATGAGACTTTTTCCATTTTGGGACATTCTAAATGCTTGATACTATGTCAATAACAATATTATACAACTTTCAACTTTTTGAAATGGTAATTATCAAGAGTTCATATAAGTCTAATTATTAATATTTAAAATTGATGTAATATTTTCAGAATCAGAATAACCTTTTTTGCCTTATTTTAGTACTTTCTTCCACTATCACTAATATGTATATACACGAATCAAATAACACGTTAAACTCCAAGCACAATAAAATGATGTCCGACAAAAAATGGAATGGATGGATTACCAAATATATATAGAGATGAAAATATTTGCAGTAAAATGTGGAGTACTCAACAAATATGGATAGAAAAATATACACATTCAGAGACCTGGAAGAAACTACCTACTTGATAAGTCCTTCATCCAGTTTGTACTGTTCCTCAAGGGTCCACTCTACCGCTAGCCCAGTATCATGCTTGAGCCCCGGCACTGAATCAATAAGAAAAGAACTCGAACAACTTCCAGACTGGCTCATTCCTGGATTATTATTGCTACTCCGTCCACTGTTGGTAATCACACTTGGATTCCCAGAAAACAACACCCTTCCTCCTCCGCCGCCATTATTATTATTTACATTGAAATTCATTCCGAGGCTACTATAGTAATTACCCATCAACATCATTTCTGATGATGAGCTCCCTATCGCCCCCGATTGAAATGATAAAGCCTGGTGATGATGAAACCCTGTATTAGACTCCGCAGCCATTTCCATAAATATACCTAATTTATCGAAGCGCCAAAAAAAAACGATTGATCATAGCTCCATAAACCCCAAACTTAACAAACCCTAATTCATCAAAGCTGCAACAACTTCTCCAATACACTACAAGTTTTCCAAAATGCATAAAATTGCACTAATCCAACTATGAAAAAAATCCTCCTTTAACCTGGATTAGGTTAATCAATCCGTCCCGAGATGCAATATTTTCTAAAAACTGCCTTAATATCTCACTTCTCAATTGGTCATTGAAAAAGTTACCTTTACTCATTCAAAATAGCCCCATAAAAATCGTACAACCAAAACATTTCCACCTCGAACACCCTCGACCCAACTGAAAATATCCCTCAAAACTGAAACCCCACTTGGAAAAATTGCACCTTTGCCATAAAAATTGATGAAAATACAGTTCACCCCAAACCCTAACCTTAACAAAATCAAGAAAATAGCATGTTTCAGTAGAGAATCAAGAAAATATCAAGAATAGCAAGAAAAAAAAAAACAAGAATATCAAGAAAAGCAAGCAAATATCAAGAAAATCAAGAAAATAAAGGGGATGTAGAATTGACATAAAAGAATATACCTTTTCTTTTCTCAGTGCAGAACTTTATCTTTTTTACCGCTTTTTGTTTTCACTTCTTTTCCATCCAAATATATAGTTGAGTGGGTGTCATTTTTCTCTTTGCTATACTGTTTGTATATAGGTTTCTTTGTTTTCCTCCAATGGGGAAGAAGAAGAAGATGATGTGGGTGTTAATGGGAAGGACGTGCAAAAGTTAAATAATTGAAAGGTGATATACTTATTTGAGTTTTTTGGTATTTTATTTGTTGAAAATATTAGCAGCAACAAAAGTGCGAATCCCAATAAGCAGTTGATGCAATTATTGTTTGTGACAGTTCACTACCAATTTTTGTTTGTTTGTTTTTTTTTCTGACTACGTTCTGGAGGTAATAGCATCGGTCCTTCAATATTATTACCAGGTAAATCGCGGGATGTGCTTCGGTGGCCAGTTTTCTGGGAGCGTACAACTGATCAATGAGACAAGATCAAATTTCCCAACATGCAGAGTTTCTTCGTGCTTGCGGGGAATCGAATTCACGTTGTCTCATGCCAGAGCGTCTTATAGCGTTCAGGCTTTGCTACTGGACTATGCCCCGGAGGACCAACCAATTTTTGTTTTTCAACTCCCGTGGGTTTGTTATTGTTGGTGAAAAGATTTGTACTACCAAAATGTGTTATGGTGAGATGGTTCGGGCCTTTTATTTTTAATTAAATGGTCATTTTATTGAGAATAAATTATTTTGAGATTAGTTATTTCATTCTTTTATATGAATTAAAAAGTAAAATAGCTAATTTCGGAATTAGTTATATAGTGATTTTGTCTCAATCAAACATGAAATAAACGCATTTTAAATTTAATTTCAGAATTAAATATTCATTATCCCTCATACCAAACGATTTCGATTTGAGTTATGAGATTAAAAAATTATGTTGGGAGTGTTGCCTTAAAAAATGAACCTATAACGTGTCATTCAAATTTAGTTGGACTCTAATATGAATATTAGACATCGAGTAAAAAAAAATATTAGTACATATTTTTACACCATCAAAACTTATGATGGAATAAATAAGATATTTTTATTTTTAATTGAAGTTCTTGAGTTCCAATGAAAATGAAAAGAAAAGAAATAGTAGTGAGTGCCTCCTTCTTTAACGATCGAACACCGGATTAAAATAAGTGCGTCCCCTGGGGTATAGCTGAATGGCAAATGAGGAGAATTTAAAATTTAGCTGGAGGCCCTGCAATGTGAGTTTGAATCCTAGTGGAAGCAATTTGCTCTCTTCTGGGCAGGACCTTGTAGGTGATATCTTCTCAAACCCTAGTCATTCAGGCACATCCCGCGATTTATTGATAGTAGCGCTAAGAGATCAAAATTACTATCTTCAAGAATAATATGGCGTAAGCCGAGAAGCTGAATATAAAAAAAAACAAGAAGACGTGCTCCATTTTCACCTTATTACCTTGGTGGTGTTAATAAGATTCTTTCACTCTACCAATTCCCCTTTGATTTTTTCCCTTTTCCTGTTTTCTGTTTGTTGTTGTGGGGGGTAGGATTAGTACTCCCTCTGTCTCAAATTATATTAATTACGAAGAATTTAATAATTATTTTTATTTTATTTAATATTTTGAGATATAATTTTTCTTCATTTAATATTTACTTTATTTATGTGAAATCTCTCTATAATTGAGGTGTTTGCCGTCTTCAAGAAAAAATATTACTAAAACTAAAATGAGATGAGGATAATAAATTTTGTCTTGAACTTCTAAAATGATAAATAATTTAAGATAATTATTTTTAGAAAGTACGACAGATAATAAACGGAGGGGTATCTATTTTTGTACCATCAAGGGCTGTGGGGGAATAAGTAAATTCTTTCATTCTTAATAAAAAAATTATCCGTTCGAGGTTTGAAAATTTTTAAAAAAAATCATGATGAGGAAAGTATCAATCTTTAATGAACTTATATAGTATAAATTCAAATTAATCGAAGTATCAAATGAATATCAAAGATCGGATAAAAACAAAAAAAAAAGTACTAAAAATTTTGTTTGTTGTTGTTGATAGTGGTGGAAGGATTAGTAGTCATTTTCATACTACCGTAATTATAGTGTTCTTTAATAAGAGGGTTCGAATTAAAAATTCTGAGATTTTTTTAAGGAGCGCTTCACACCTTACGTGGTGATGTGAATTCGAATTAGTTGAAGTTTTAAGTTGGATATCAAATACCGGGTGAAATAACAAAAGGCACTCCATTTTTACCTTATTACCTATGCCTACTATCGAGATCATGTGAAAGTTTGTTGAATATTATACATAAATTTTCTCAAACTCATTCTAGTTACTCGCTTAAATTTATGTACTTGTTTAAAGTGTATCTAATATTATCCGGAGCAAAAAATATCGTAATGAGATCTTTTTGTTTTTAATTAATCAAAGATCTAAGATTATAGTTTTTGAAGATTTTTTTAGTAGGGAGTGTTTCTCCCTTGTAATTAATGACCTTACGCGGTGCTGCGAATTCATATTAATTGAAGCTCAAAAAAGGTTATCGAATGAAAACCAAAACAAAAAGTATTCCATTTTCACCTTATTATTACCTGCCTGCAATTAAATTATGTGAAAGTATGGGTTAGTATATTGTACATATATTTTCTCAACTTGTTCTAATTACACACTTAAACGTTGCAGCTACTTAATACTTTCATATACGTGTTTAAAGTGTATCAATTACTATCCCTAACCAAATATACATATGAGTGCATGTAAAAGAAATAAAGGTTTTAAAACTCTTTGATTCTATTTTTTTTTGTAAGGGTTTTGATAATTGGAGAGGAATCGAATATGGAGGAAGAAAGAGAGGATGCCTTCACTTTCTAGCTAAGATTTTTGGTAGGTTGGCAAAAAAACAAAATACCATTGTTTAATTTTTTACCCAAAAAAATCATTGTTTAAGAGCAAATTATAAGAAATAGATTAGAGTGGACCAAGGAGGGCACATAACTAAGGGAAAAAATATTTTTTTCTTGCTTCTCACATACCATAAATACATTTTCTATGCCACATGTACTTTCACGGTATTGGATACACTTCGGACATCATTATAGTATATCTTAATACGCCATTTAAATTTAAGTAAACTACATCAGCGGGAGTTTAGTGCATCGAGTTGTCTTTTTTACACGAGCTCTCATTTTTAAGAATTTGAACATTAGTTTGCAATCATTTTTAATTTCATTTTCAACTTCATTATTTTCTAATTTCTTATCACGGTATTGGTTTTCTTATTAGATAGTTTTGTTTAAAGAAGAGGTAAAAATAAATGAAAGTACATTAAGAGGTGAAATTTAGATTTTAAATTTGATGGTTCAACTCTTAAAGTTCTTAGCATTAGGTTCGTTATACTTTTGAAATTATAAATTCAAATATAATATATATATATATATATATATATTTAGTGTTTTAAATTAACAGTAAATTTTAATACTCAGAAGCACATGCAGGCTTAGTGTAACGAATCTATTTGAACCAGATATTTGTCGACACTGAGAATATTTGTATACACCCTAAGCATGCATGCCCTTCTGAGTATTAAAGCTTAGTGTATATTTAAAACAAAATACTAACTAGAAAATGGTTGAAGCATAGAAGACAATTAGGTGCATTACTCACGAAAAAGTCACAACATTTGTGAACTTCATAATAAAAATTGTAAGGATATTAACAATATAAAAACTTTACAATATATTGTGTCGCTTTAGAGGGAGTATATAACTTTCCATAGACCAACCAGAAGGGCACAAAAGAAAACGACATCGGCAAGTTCAACAGACCTAACAAGATGAGTTCTCCATTTAAAGCACTAATAAATTGTAATCCCTGTAATTTGTTCACTTTAACATATCATGGGCGGAGCGACTAGATATTTTGAATCTTTTTTACTTTTTCGTGTGTTTACTTCTTTATATTTTTGACTTTCTTAGTAAAAATCCTGACTCCATCACTATACACCAATTAATATAAATATTATGATAAAATATGCACTTCATTTATTATTTCTTAAAAGACTTACAAAGTCAATTATAAGCAAATAAAAGTGAACGGAAAATTCAAAGGGTTGTAAGTATCCAATGTGCCCTCAAAAAGCTCAAAAAGTTGAGAAATGTGAACGAGAATACTTCGATAGTAAAGATAATGTTGATTATGGAAATTTTATTTCAGAAAACTAGTAATAATTGGATCATTTTCTAGTATTTACTCGAGTACAAAAGAAGAAGGTGGATCTCGGATATCAAATGATTGTTTTAAAAAAAAACTTAGAAAATGTATAATGACTTATTTGGAGAAAGATTTTTACTAGGTGGTTGAGAAAAGAGATGCTAACCCAATTTTCATTTACTAGGTGGTAGAGAAAAGGAGATGCTAACCCAATTTTTATTATGATGTGACTATAGATGGAATAAGGAAATTACACAGGATAAGAATGAGTAAGATTATCAAAGATAGTTACTTATGTTAAGTATCTTTTCATTCTTAATACTTCTTTCGTCTTAATTTATGTGATATGATTTGATTGGACACGAAATTTAAAAAATAAAGGAAGATTTTTAAATCTTGTGCTCTAAAATAAGTCAAAGATATTTATGTGACTATAAATTATTTCGTTAAGCGTAAAAGATAAAGTTTAAAGTTAAATTATTGTTAAATAAAAAAATATATCATTCTTTTTTAGATTGAATAAAAAGAAAAATGTATCACATAAATTGGGATAGAAATTTCAGATTCAAGCTCTACTAATGACATCACACTCAAATTAATCGACTTAAAACAAGTACAAACGCCAGTGAAAAAACAAAACAAAAATGGGAAATGATTGAGGGAGACAGGAAAAAAAAATCTCCTTTCTGTTTCTTCTTTTCTCTCACTTTTTTATGTTATTTTAATACTTAGACGTGTCACCCAAGAACTGGTGATAATTGAAAGTATATATAGATTTAATTCTACCCTCAATTAACAATTAATTAAATAATGGGACTCTCGAAAATGAAATCGTATGCATTGAAGGAGAACATTGATTTGAAGTTTGGAGGCAAAAATCAAAACAAAGGTGATAACTAAGGATAATGTGTCCAGCCGGATATAGATAGGGCTGAAGGGTTTATCCGACTCTCTTTTCATAAAAAATTATATAATATATGTAAGGGTAAAATTATTTTTTATATGTATATAATAGATATTGAATTTTTTTTACTTTTTTGTTTATTTACTTTTTCATATTTTTAAATATCTTTAATGTGGCTCCACCGCTGGATATGTGCATAAGCTGATAACTTTGTAAAAATAGGACTCACTCAATTTTAGTTTATGTGTCAAATTGTGAATAGGATAGAATTAAAAAAAAAGTGACTAATTTAATTTGATACTCATGGTCACAAATATGCCATAACATTTATATATTATAAAAAAATTAATTTTGTGATCTTGAACATTTCATAACATTTGTGTGGCTATAAAAACTTCTCATAAAGAGTGTAAAGAATTGATTTTGGGTCTAACTCAACCCCAAAAGCTATCTTGTAGGGTGAGGATTGTCCAAGTCCATATAAGGAGTCCATGTTCTCATTCCATATCCGATATGGGACTCTTAACACTCCCCCGCAATCATCCTCCCTACAAACTAGCTTTGGGGTTGAGTTAAGTCCAAAATTCATTCTTTACATAGTATCAGAGCCAGACTCATTCCAATTCTTTGTTCACCGATGTTGGGCCCCCAAATTATATAATGGAGGAGTAAGTAACTTGTGATACAATAGTGTAAAAGATAATGAATACTATAACTTAAATCCTACTATATGATAAAGAGGTTGGTAAGAATTTCTCTTTAGTGAATTCATATTCTACTGTCGAGTTAATTAAATAGAGATATAATTAATAAATTAAATGAGAAAATCAGGTCACTGCTTACGATTTTGAAGTTCCATATTACTAGTGATAGATATAAATTAAATTGAATCACATAGATTGAAGAGAGTTTAGAAATATATATGACTTGTTCAATTTATGTATAGTAGTTAAATATACTCCTTTTGTCCCAATTTATATGACACGGTTTTGATTTCGAGAGTCAACTCTGTGAATTCCGACATGAAATCTTTAAATTTTTTAGAAATAAAATTTACATATTTGAAAACTATATAAAAAGCATTACAATTCAACATATTTAAATAATATATGAAAAAATTATGGTCAAAGAAAAATTCGTTCGAATTTCAAAATCCAAAAAGGGTAACATAAATTGAGAGGGGTATATAACGTCATGCAAATGGATTACTGAAGGAATTATAACTAAAGGTGAAAATGAATTACCAAAATGTCTCAGGAAATTAAAGCTACAAAAAATCATACATAGCCATTTTGACTACTTACGTTTATACAGGTCTAATTAACGTACAATAATATATTTCACATAATGTTTGTTCATTGTTGTAAAATAAAACACCTAAATTTTCAAAAATAATTCAACCAGTTAGCTGCTCGAGACTTTTTTCACTTGCATTCCATGCATTGGCATATTATGGGCAGAATCCAGTAGCTTTGACTCAAACATTACTGTTATATTAAAAGTTTATTTAGTATGTACAATAATTAATTCAAAATTGAGTAAGCAAAAGAAAAATATGATCCAGAACTCATAAACTAAAAATCATGACTTCGCTTCTGATTATACCACAATGTGACTAAAATGGACGGAGGAAACTATATTGGATAAAGAATGAAGATGGACCACCGATGCAAATTAAGATCGTGGTGATGGTAAGCATTCTTCTATTCTTAATCAGACGTTCCGCATTCAAACACTGAAAATGTGACAATAACTCGGAACTTAATTTCAAATTCATAATTCAACCCGGAGGTTTTCGGGATGCCGTTAATAACCAACGATTGACAAGTGTTTTTTCTTGTGTGGATTTTATTTCAATGGGAATTTGATTAGTCAATCCACCTACACATCTTGTTTTTATTGTTATATCGGGAGTTACTCCACATATTGCTCGACGTAAAATAAATAGTTTGATAGAGAACACTTAACACTTTACTTTCAAAACAAATTTTTTCTGTGTGAATCCAATTTAATCGGGTCTCAAAGTGAATATCGAATCTCGATCGAGAAAAAAATAATTAAGAATGACAATGTGGAAGGAGTTGAGTGAGACAGGGAACATTTTCTTGCTCTCTATTTCTTCTTGACTCATTTTTATGTTATTTTGTAACAACTTAGACGTGTCACTCAAGAACCGGTGACAATCGAAAGTACATACATGCTACATAGATTTAATTTCACCATCAATAAAATGATGGTCCTCTCGACAATGAAATATTATGCGTTGAGGGAAAATGATTCCAAGTTTGGAGACCAAAAAAAGAAGAAGAAGTGATAGCTAGATAAGACGTGCATAACTGGTAACTTCGTAAAAATAGTACTCCCTTATGCGTTAAAATTTGATTGAACACGTAATTTAAGAGGAAAAAATAATAATTTATAAAATTTGTTGTTTTAAAACATTTTATAATGTTGGTGTGACTAATACTTCCGCTCCTCTCCCAAAATTGCTCTCGAATTCCACTATCTTCTCCCGGTTCTGAGTTGCTTTCTTCTTCTTTTTCCGAATTCTATCTCTAAACTAATCCCTCCTAAATTATTGTTCTTTCGTTATATCTACCACGAAGAACATGTTTCATCATGCCCTTGTTATTTCCAACATCAAGAACCAATTGTTTTTGAAATGAAAAACGTCCAATATGCGACGTGGGCGGAATTGTTCAAAATTCACGCACTTTCACATCAAGTCTTCCATCACATAATTCCTCCGACACCTGGCACACAAGATGTACCTACCCTCGGGGAGAATCCTAAGTTATGGATAACCCTTGATGCTACCGTCCTTCAGTGAATTTACTCCACTATTTCTACTGACCTTTTACATACGATCATTGAACCAGACACTATGGCTATGGCTACCTGGAATAGATTGCGTGATATATTCCAGGATAACAAACATTCCCGAGTTGTCACTCTTGTGCAGGAATTTTCACAAGTCAGCATGGAATATTTTCCGAATGTCTCGGCTTATTGTAAATGGCTCAAGGAATTGGCGGACCAACTCCGTAACGTTGGAGCGCATGTTACCAATAACCGTCTTGTTCTACAAATGGTTGCAAGTTTATCTGAGGCCTATAATGGTGTTGGGACTTTACTCCGTCAAAGTAATCCACTTCCACCTTTTTATCAAGCCCGTTCGATGCTCACATTAGAAGAAGCCGACTTGGCAAAAAAGGCGGCTACCGGCGCAGGTTCTGTCGTGATGATGACTACGTCTGATAACTCTCACGATTTTGTTGACAATTCGGGCCAACACCGCAACAACGGTGGCGGTAAAAGGGTCAAAACCGTAATAATAATGGGAAAAATCGTGGTGGCAACAACAACGGCGGACGAAACAGTAACAACACCGGCGGTGGGCCTCGAGGTTCTGGGCTCCAGCCCTGGCCCCTTGGTAGTGGGCCTGGACCAGCAGCCAGTGGCCTAGTCCCGCATACTGCCCTCCTAGTTATTTCCAAGAACATGGGCCTCGGTCCAGCCCAATCACATGCCCAATTTCTCGGGTTCTTATAGCAACAACCAACAACGTTCCGGGTCGGGTCAGCAGGTCTTCAATGATGAGGGACTGAATCTGATCCCGACACCCACCGATTTTTGAGGCCGATATGCATACACTTGGATTAAATTCTCCAGACTCGAATTGGTACATGGACACCGGCGCTACTTCTCACATGACGTCCGACCAAGGTACTATCTCATCTTATTTCAAATTGAGCAGAAATCGTGACATTATTGTTGGTAATGACAACTCAATTCCAATTCTTGGTTCCGGTCATACACGTTGTCTCCCCCACATCCTCCTATTGTCTTGGAAAATACCCTTCATTCCCCTAACTTAATTAAAAATTTGGTGTCTGTCTGGAAATTTACCACTGATAACTCTTATGTTAATTTTGATCCATTTGAATTTTCTGTGAAGGATTTCAAAACAGGAATACCTCTCATGAGATGCAATAGTAGGGGATATCTTTATCCAATCACAACTACCACCACTTCCTCGAGTCAAGCCATGCCATCAACATTTGCAGCTCTAGCTCATTCCTTGTGGCATGCACGTTTGGGTTATCTTAGGTCGTCAATTATTTCTTCCTTGCATAAAAAATAATTTTATTTCTTGTAAGGGTACGCGAGGTACTCCAATTTGTCATTCATGCCCGTTAGGGAAACATGTTAGATTACCATTTGTAGTCTCTACTTCTCGTACTTTTATGCCTTTTGACATTATTCATAGCGATTTATGCCAACACCACTATATGCCTCTGTAAGGCCTGCAACCATTTGTAGGACCAAACGATCATTCGAAATAGGCGCGCCAACGTTGCGGAGTTAGTCCGCCAATTCCTTTAACATTTTGCAATATGCTGAAACGTTTGAAATTTTTTTCATATGGATGTGGGAAAATTCCTGCTCAAGGGTAACATCACGAGAATTCTGATTATCTTGGAATATATCACGTACTCTATTCCATGCCTCCATCGCCGTAGCGTCGGGTTCGATAATCGTTTGCAACAAATCACTCGAAATAGTGGAGTAAATCCATTGAAGAACAGTAGCATCAATGGTCATCCATAACGTAGGATCATCCTCTGGTTTGGGCACCTCCGTATCTGTAGGAGACGGGGGGATAATATTATAGAGAACTTGATGCGAGCGTGCATGTATTTTGAATAGTTCGGCCCACGTCGCGTATTGGACGTTTTCTATTTCAAGAATGATAGGGATGTGATTCTTGATATTAGAAACAGTAATGGCAGAGTAAAATATGTTCCTAGCCATAATAGCAACGCAAGACGTGAAGTAGGGATTGAGGAGAAAAATAATTTTCGAGCACGGAAATCGAGGAAGGGCTCGGAATCGGTGGTTTGGACGGAAATATTAGGGAGAAAGTGGAGAAAATATTAACCTAGACTCTTGATATCATGAAAGAAATAATCCTTGATCATTTTCATTACTTGAAAGAGTATATATACAATTTACATATTTTCATAATGGGAGAAACCTATTCATACTCTACTCCTAAAACTTTATTTTATTTGGAGACTAACTATACAAGTATGGTAATTGTACAATACTAATTAGACTACAACATTAATTACATATGTGTATACACAAAGGATTCCCACGGATGGGCAATAGGCAGTCATACCTGTATATACCATAAATATACATAATATACACATGTGTGTATATTATGTATATTTAACAACTCATTTATGTCATTACATCAATAGTTTGACTCATTTATGTCATTGTCGTTACCAAAATGGCTCATCCATGCCATTTTTCATTAACATTGATTTTACAATAACAAATATGACACGTAGCCTCCAATTAGAGGCACACACCGTTTAATTAAACCAACACAAATTAAATCATAAATTAAACTAAAACCAGATATAAATCTCAAAGTCAAGTGCTTTATGTTTGTGTTATGATGTCGGGAGAAAGAGCTCGAGAGAATTAGAAATCAAGGGGCTTCCGGATGAGAGCTACATCAAAGGCGTTTATAGTTATGTAGAAACTCCTTATACAGAAACTGCTTTCAAAACCAATTAATCACTACTAGTCCATCACTAATGTTCTTCATTTTGTGGTAAGTTCATTTCATCATAGGACTACAACTTCTTTTAATTAAGAGATTCAGTTACACAAACTTTTAAGGATAAGTAACTGCTGTAAAGTATTATTGGGTCGGGTCCACTTGCATATTAAATATGTTACCACATTAAACATTAGAATCAGCCTGTATAAACACTATTATGAACATTTAAGAAAAATTAATCTATTGAAGGCTAGGGTTTACACATAATATATGTCTCCGCATTAGAATAGATATCTAGGTTGTGGAAACATGAGATTTATTCGCTTTGTAAGGATTCCCGACGATCGGTGACTACATGGTTGCTCAAGATACGCTTCCGCTATAAAAAAAAATCGTAAGTATCCTAACTAGTATTTACGCTTCAAAATATTACATTGACATCAGAGTCATAGACTCGTGTTTCGATTGGAGACATGATCGTTTGCAATATATGAAAATTAAGGTTTTATGAATAATCCCGAATTTTAATTGCATTATTTCATGTCTGTAAATGCCTAGTTTTTTTGCATGAAACTTTAGGGCTTTTATAGATCTCATCGAGAACTTTTCGTCGATATGTGGATCATATTTTTTACCTTATAATTTGTGAGATATTGAATTTTAAAGTTTTAGGATTTAATTATTACGTATTTAACCCAAAAATTCAATAAACTCGGTTTTATGCAACTTTTGTGCAAATTGACTTGGGTAACATGTCACCCGTATGTTTTTGAATAAAATCATATAATCAATTGTGATTTCATTGAAATTTTGGGGAGGATTTTAAGAAAAATTCGCTAGGATTTGTTTAGAACAAAACCCATCAACTTTAGATCATATAAATAATTTTTGGACGGTTTTACTTTGATTTGATGGTTTAAATCAATCCTAAAATACGTTTATGATGTAAAACAGTGATTTAATTAAAGAAAATTGGCCGGAAAATATGATTTTTGGCCTGAAAACAGCCGACCCGTTGGAGAGAAAAAATCAGCCCCGTTGTTTAGCATTTGGAACCTTTGTTTGATGAATTTTCGAGCAATTGATGCTTGAAATCAATCCTAAAACACGTTTGGGATAAAATTTTGTGTTTTAATTGAATCAAAATAGCCAAAACATGAAGAAAAACGCAACTGGGTCGCGTGTTCGACCCGTTCCAGCTAAATGGGTCGAGTTGGGTGAAGAAGATGACCGGCCTTGGTTGCTGGCGAAGCCCACTCTCGGCTGAAACACGTTTCTGGAGAATGTGGTTCACCTCGAACTTCGAATTCGATGATTTTTTTTTATTTTGCTCGAAATTAAATTTATGATTTTCAAATAATTTTATACACTGAAAAATATTTTTTCTGTAATTAATACCATTATGAAATTATTAATTTCGTATTAATTAATTTTTGTGGTATTTTTCAAGTATAAAAATACGAAAGTCTAGCTAGATACATTTAAAAATTGACAATTTCATCAAAAAGATTTGGAGAATGATCCAAGCAGTAAATTTTTGGACCCTATGAAAGGAGAGAAACAATAGATGCTTGGATGAAATCTCAACTCTTATTTCTACTCTAAAGTCTAGGTGTTTAGTTAGTCTTTTCAGTTGATACTTTTTTGTCCCTATAAACAGTGTGAATAACTTTCTAGATTTTGTTAGCTTTCTGTCTCTAACACATTAGAGATGCGGAGATTTCTTTAGATTGTTTTACATGTTTCGTTTAGTATGCTTCATGTTTTGTTTGAAACAACTTTTTGCCCATCTGTAACTTTGCATCTTCTTGATGCTTTTCTAATGACATTTTATTACTTTACAAAAAAAGAAAGGGATTTTGAGGATATTCCCATATCCAACATATTTAACAATTCCATCAAAAGATCGAAGAAACATCAGGAAATCATGGACCAAAGTTGCCGTCTGCAATCTTAACTTTTGTAATTGAAGCAGCAGCAAAATGCCCAACCGATGTATCACGAGTAGATCTGTCCAAAGGCCGGGTCGGGCCGGGTCAGGTGGCTTTTTTTTTCCTCCTTGCCCGACCCTGGCCCGACCCTGACCCTATATTTTTTTTAAAATTCCGACCCTGGCCCTGACCCTTCGGGGACCCTACGGGTCACGGGGTCATACGACCGACGATTTTTTGGCGGCGTGGCCTGCCTGGTCGGTCGAGATTTTTTTTAAAAAAAATTGAATTTACAACACTGAAATTGGTATTCACCCCTACATTACCACAAAATTTCGACGTTGAAATGTATTGTATATCGTGAAATCTTGACTAAAGAAAAGAGAATTGGAAATCGATTTGGGGAAAAACACAAATTGATTGGAAAAACTGACGTTTTTCTAAAAATTGGCTGCGCCAAACCGCCTTATGGCGGTTTGACCGTCCCTGTCTCGAAAAAATATGCAAAATCAAATTTTTTTTTGGATAAAACGGACATCCGAGCGCAGAGTTATGACCATTTAAAGTTTCACCAATTTACAACTACTTTATCTCCCTACATTATGCTTCCATGATATTAACAAAATGACTAATAATATAAATATATAATTAATAATCAGCTACCGTTTTTATCTTATTTTATGTCGAGCTAAATGTAGATTAGATATATATATATATATATATATATATATATATATATATATATATATATATATATATATATATATATATATATAAACAGGCATTATATCACTTATTAATGACAAAAATATATATAAGTACAAAATAAATATTAATGAAGGAAAAATAATATAAATTATATTAAAAAAATATGCGGGTCGGGGTCGGGCCGAGGTGAGTCGAGGGTCGGTTTGAGGCCGGGGCTGACGGGTAATTTTTCGACCACGACCTGCCGGGTCGAGTGGCTTTCGGGTCGCTAAAGTCGACCCTGCCCTCGCTTTTTTTTTTCAGGCGGGTCCCCGACCCTATGGACAGGTCTAATCACGAGAAAGAGACTATGATTTCAGATTTTTGAGAATCTTCCACTCCATAACTCAGAAAATCTATATCCAACACGGCCTCATGGTCTCAGAAGGAGAATCTTCTGTTACTATAATTGTTGAGAATATAATCAAATATTAAAAGTGTGTTCTATTTAACAGCTTAAGTTTTTAGATCAGATGGTCACACACTTCAATATGGTATTAGAGCAGGCCAGAGATACTAGGATCGAACCTCACTGCCACACATTCTCAAAAAGAATTTTCACATGCTTGGACCATGAAAAAAATCAAATCAGCACGTGAGGGGGCGTATTGAGAATATAATCAAATATTAAAAATATATTCTATCTAACAGCTTAAGCTTTTAAATCAGATGACCACACACTTCAATAATAAACAATGAATTCAACGTTACACATTATAGGGGCAGCCTCTCGTGATACCAGACTATAACATGGAGCAAAAGGTGTCACAAAAATTAAATGCTTACATGCCATAACTATAAAGATAAAGCATCCCAATTTTCCATCAATAACCGAAATCAGAAAGAGGACGCACTAATGACATTTGACGCCGCCACAAACTAATAAAACACCATCTTTGTCTTTAAATGATGTTTATCCCGATCAACTATTAAAAAAGGCAGCCCCCTAGATATAACACCACACCAACATCGAGAAACGTGAAATAAGAAAGAATACTAACAAAAGTAGTCTGTTTGGCTTCGATAAACCGCACTTCACATCCTTGTGTACTATCATTTTCTCGAAAATCTTAACAGCATCCTTGGTTTAGTATGCTTTGATTTCATCTACTATATGATATTTATTGTACTTCGATTATCCTATTTTATTTGTGGTAGATACTGTTGGAAATTAGCTTTTGGCGGGGAGATGCGTCCACCCATCTTTGATGAATTAAACACTAGTGTTTCGTATGTTGGAGACCTCGTCTCTTTACACATGCATGATCTACGAAGTGAGTAGATGACCGTAGGGCCAAGAATCGTCTAATTTCGTTAAGAAATGAAAGAGATATTGGTCCACGAAGTAAGGTGTTTGAGACATGAAAATGTGGTGTGGGACAAATCTACTACATCGGTGGGAATAGGAAGAATTGCTCTCTATATAAGTCTCTAATTGGTAAAGGGTTTGGGACCCCAAGGGGTATCCCATGTGTTTAAAGGAGGGAAGACCTAGATGTGCTTGGGTTCAAGGCTAAGCCCACACGCGCGCCACCGCCGCCCGCCCGTCCCGTCCCGTTCCGGGTTCACGGGTTCACGGGCCTTTCTGATATTATCTTTTTGGACCAGAATTCTTTTATATGTACAGTTTGATCCCTGAAGTTTCATATGTATAGTTTGGACCAGAATTCTTTTATATGTACAGTTTGGTCCCTGAAGTTTCAATATTTACAGTTTGGTCCCCAGAATTTCTGGAGACTTTTTCTGCCTACCGTTGGGACTGTTTTTGAGGCATTAATCAGCCATTACTTGGCTGATTAACTCCTCCATTAACAGCCCATTACTTGGGCAGTTGGGCCTTTCAATGGCTATTAACACCATTACTTGGGTCGCTTTAATGCCCTCCTAATGGCCATTAACAACCATGTTTTGGCAGTTGGACATCCCTTCTCCTTGCTATATATTGAGCTTCATTTGGCTCAAGCGAAGCAAGAAACAGGCAGAAACATAGACGAAAATACGATTACAAAGCAGGCGAGAAAAATAGGTGGCGGGTGAAATAAGGCGAGAAACAGACCAAAAGCAAAAAAAACAGCCAGAAAAACAGCCACAAAATAGCACAAAACAGCGAGTGAAATTCAGCAAAAATCAGTGCAATTTTCGACTGAAAAAAAGTGACCAAACCCTCACGTATACACTAGATATACACTACAGAGACACACTATATACACAGAGACAAAAGAGAAGAGTAGAGAGAAACTCTTCCTTCCTATTCCATATCTTCAGCAAGTCGAGTCATATTTGTTTTCTTCAACAGGCTCAACCTATTGGCTTTGTAGTGTTGAGATTAAAGTGTTGTTTTATCTTGGGAGACTATTGCCCGCTAACGTAAAAGCATATATACGGGGCAATCTTGTCTTAAGGATAGAGGGATATCCTCGACTCAACACACAACGTTGTAACCATCCAGATTTAGTTGTTTCTTGATTTCAGGTTATCAAGATTCAAGACACAACAAACTTATGCGATTCTCAACATTGGCTTTGCAAGGTGATCAAGATTCAAGACACAACACACATGCGGCAGTTTTGAAGATTGACCGTTTATTTATCCTTTCGAACATTTGTAATAGTTATTACTTCACGTACTGCTCTATAAAGTACCATAGAAATACCAACAACTTAAGACAAGATTGTATTGTAATACTATTATTGTTCGAAAGATGTCGGTCAAAAGTTGTATGACCAAATCTGGATATGGCAATGGTTTTCTGGTAGAAGAGAGTGATGATGATGAACATGTTCATGGTGTCACCGCTACCAAGACTAGTGGGAACAAGCGCTCACGAGAGCCTGAGGATGTCAACTGGGACAAGAGGAGAAGACTGAAGATGTACTTCTATCTTGCAGCAGAAGGCCTGTATCTGTCCCAGACAAAAGATCCGAATAATGGTAAGAAGGAAATGGACACTCAGTCTGATGAAGTGACTGAAGTGAGCCAGAATCCGAAATTGGGATAAGTAATTTTTCTTACTTGTCAAGAATAAAGATTAAATGAGGTCTGATTAAAAATTGATTAAAGTAAGGAGGAATATGAAAATAATTTATATTCCTTACGCTTTAAAAATCAGAAGTTTAATCTCATCTTCTTTTTCGTTTAAAGATTGGATTGTAAAGCAACTTAAAAAGATCCGTTCTTTTAAGTGTAATTATTAAAGTGTGTAAAGTATGTTCGCTCATACGAGGGAGAAAGATCCACAGACTGTGCGAAAACTGTTACCACTCTTAAGTAAGCGCCAAGAATTATCTGGGCACCAATCATAACGGAAGAAGTCTAAAAGTTAAAAACGTTGAGCGTGTCATACTATTTGGCAGAAGACCCTTCATAGGATGATATTGGACACTCAGTCATATAAAGCCTCCGGGCGACTGGAGTGGGCCAAAATTCTTTTGATATGATGATATTGGACACTCAGTCATATAAAGCCTCCGGGCGACTGGAGTGTGGCCAGAATTCATTTCATAAGAAAAGTAATGGACACCTATTAGGGTGGGCCAGAGTTTCCAGGTCTTAAATGATCTGAAGGCCTAAAGAAAGGCAGAAAAGAAATTAGACACTCAGTCTGCCAAAGCAACTGGAGTGGGCCAGAGTATCCAGATCACATATGATCCGGTTGCGCCTTAACCACGGGCAAGAGGTTGTTCATGTGAAGCAACGCCACCTCTAAAGTAGAAAGGGTTGGAGAGGTTGTCCTCAATAGGACTTCAGGGAATGAGATCACTCTAAGATGAGGTGATACATATCCCTAACTTGGTTTAAGGGATGCTGTTGGTCAAGCTGGTTTGAGACTAGTCCAACAGGTCTGTAATAACTAAGAATGATACAGTACGTCTGTAGCCAAATGAATGATATATTTGTAATCCGTGCATCTATGCCATCATAGATTAAGACACGTTAAATAGCAAGTCATTCAAAAGCTAACGATGTTGAGATTGTTGCCTTCTGTCGACATAAACCCTCAAAATGAATGTGAGGTAGACGAAGAGGCAAAATCACATTTCCAAATTTCGTCAAAGGGAATAGCGAAAGAAGCACCGCTCCTCTAGAACTTAGTCACACCTACTTGGGTGATTTGAAGTTTATACAAAATAGAGGGGGGAGACAAGTACGTTGTGACCTTCATTGATGATGGTACAACGTATGGAATCCTTTGTTTGTTAAAAAGCAAAGATGAAGTTGTTGAAGCGGATAAGCGCTACAAAGCAGAAGTTGAAAATCAACTAAGCCTACGAATTGAGAAATTCGTAGTGAGAGAGGGGAGAAAGCGAAGCATCGCTCATTAAACGATTGCTCATTTCTCACCTCGATCAACGGTGTTAGCCAAGCGCAAAGCTCGTACGCCCAAATTATGTGGGGTGGCTTGGTAAAAGTTGGAATACTGAAACAGGTCAAGTTGTACCTAAGACTTTAGATTGCATATCTGTCAGGATCTGCAAATAACAGTAGTGTTGATCGCCTCTTGGCGTCAAAGAATGTTGAATTCTTTGGAGATAACTTTCCTTGGAAAAGGAAAAAAGAGTAATTGCTCAAGGTTAACAAGAACCCGCGAGGGTCTGACTGTCCGAAACTAGACGTTCCGTATCTACATGACTCGAAAGTTGCTGGCTATCCGGAACTTAATATTCCAGATCTGCAGAACTCAGGGATTCTAGATGTTGAACCGAGACAGAGCAAAGAAGGGGACAAAGACTTGTTCCAGTCCTTCTAGCTTGTATGGTTAAGAATGAACCATGGACAATTAACAAATAATTGTCATCTCCAAAAGCGCTGCTTTGGAACGAAGCTACAAAGAGAGAAATAAACTCTATCATATAGAACCATACTTGCGTAATGGTTTATCTTCCTCCGGAAAAAGAACCTTTGGGTTGTAAGATGTGCTCCCCTGTGAGTAGCTTCACATCCAGGGCCATTGCAGTCTTGCGTGGCATGAATGTTGAAATGACCTTCCCAACCAAGAGTTGGAAGAAGAGAATCGACTTGGTTTCTTTGACTGTTGGGCTTCTTCGAACTTTCATTTTGGTCCTGAAATGTTTACATTTTGGTCCTGAAAGTTTCAGATAAAACAGAAACAATGAATCTGACCACAGAAACATTGACTCTGAAATTAGAAAGCCAACAGTTGGAGAATCAACAGTCTGAAAGTAAAAGTCATATTGAAACAAAGTCTCGATATGAAAGATATGAGTATCACAGATGACATCTTAGGAATTGGGTTTCTAAGACATCTAACGGACTGGTCGAGAGTCGACAGTCTCGTTGAAGCCACCAATGGATATGAATCATAGAACTGATTGGAATCATGGTGCACCCATAGACAAGGAGCGATATGCACAAGTCATGTGTAGTTCAATGTATTGTACACACTACAACCGACCTGGTATCGTCCTACGAACAGATCAGTTGAACTAAGGTTCATTGATGATTTTAATACATAATCGGTAGAAGGCGTTAAATCTGATATGACGATATCTGAATTAATGCTTATCTACAGATTATAGTATTCTGGATGTCTAGCGGTTCTGGGAGAACACAGTGATGCAAACTGGACATCAGATCTGAAGAACACCAAAGCCACAAGTAAATGTGTATGGTGGGTCTTGAAAAATCCTCTAAGCAAACTTGCATCGGCCGATTCATGATGGAATCGGAGTTTATCGCTTTATACAAAGCATGAAAAAAGTTGAGTAACTTCACGGCTCCTTAGAGGACGTCCCTTATTGGGAGAAACCCGTGCCTTCAGCAGTTATACACTGTGGCTAGCCGGTCGGCTTCAGGAAGGACACGGATGACGGCGTCTGGACATATCTTTCAGGATCTGTCGGAGACATAAGACCGTATGACAGTTGATCATCACGGGTGTCACTACCTTATTTACTAACTAAGGGATTACCCGAGTGTTCTGCCTGTCTAGAGGAATTGGCTTAAAACCCAAACAATACGAACCTTTGCGGTGGAAACCCAACCATACTGATTGGAGATCCCAAGAATTTGGTTCAATGGGAAAACTAAGCGGCAAAAGGTTCAGTTGAGCGCTTCGGTGGAAGCAAGAAGCACTTCAGATGATGATTTCTGTACGGAAACATGAATCTAAAGCTGTTCCCGCGATAGACATTAAAGTGCTGCCTGCATGGTGGGTAAAGGTTAAGCTTCCCAACCTTTTAAAAGATCCTCAAACGGTTGAGGTTAAGGTTGTGGAACTTTTAATGATTCCTAACACTTGTGAAGTGGGGTATAACAGGATACCTTGTAGGAGATCACCTATTTAAGTGAGAGGATGGCCGACTCAAATGAACGCACTTAAGAATCCAAGTGTGTCCATGGCCACAACGGACAGAAACGTAAGAAGGAAAATGAATAAGAAGAGTTATTGTGTTGATATCATTGTCTTGGCTTATACTAAACACTGACGGTTCAAGACATCACGTTCACCGCGCAGTAAGTAAGTCCGATGGTATTCAACTAGGGAAGGTTCAAAGCGTAAGCTACCTCTCCTGATGCAATATCTTTTCGCTGAAAGATTGTTGAAATGTAGGCACCTTGTGTGTGCGCCACAATCTCTCTTTCATAGAGGGGATTGTTGGAAATTAGCCTTTGGCGGGGAGATGCATCCACCCATCTTTGATGAATTAAACACTAGTGTTCCGTATGTTGGAGACCTCGTCTCTTTACACATGCATGATCTACGAAGTGAGTAGATGACCGTAGGGCCAAGAATCGTCTAATTTCGTTAAGAAATGAAAGAGATATTGGTCCACGAAGTAAGGTGTTTGAGACATGGAAATGTGGTGTGGAACAAATCTACCACATCGGTGGGAATATGAAGAATTGCTCTTTATATAAGTCTCTAATTGATAAAGGGTTTGGGACCCCAAGGGGTATCCCATGTGTTTAAAGGAGGGAAGACCTAGATGTGCTTGGGTTCAAGGCTAAGCCCACACGCGCGCCACCGCCGCCCGCCCGTCTCGTCCGGTTCCGGGTTGCGGGTTCACGGGTTCACGGGCTCACGGGCTCACGGGCTCACGGGCTCACGGGCTCACGGGCTCACGGGCTGTGGGCCTTTCTGATATTATCTTTTTGGACCAGAATTCTTTTATATGTACAGTTTGATCCCTGAAGTTTCATAAGTATAGTTTGGACCAGAATTCTTTTATATGTACAGTTTGGTCCCCAGAATTTCTGGAGACTTTTTCTGCCTACCGTTGGGACTGTTTTTGAGGCATTAATCAGCCATTACTTGGCTGATTAACTCCTCCATTAATGACCCCATTACTTGGGCGATTGGGCGACCTTTCAATGGCTATTAACAGCCATTACTTGGCTGTTTAATGCCCTCCTAATGGCCATTAACAACCATGTTTTGGCAGTTGGACATCCCCTTCTCCTTGCTATATATTGAGCTTCATTTGGCTCAAAATGTACAAGAAACAGCAGAAACATAGACGAAAAATACAAAGGCAAACAAAGCCAGAAAATAGGTCAAAACTGGCTGAAATAAGGCAAGAAATGACCAAAAACAGCAAAGAAAAACAATTTAAAAACAGCCACAAAATAGCACAAAGCAATGAGTGAAATTCAAAGCAAAATCAATGCAATTTTCGACTGAAAACAAAGGACTAAACCCTCACGTATACACTAGATATACACTACAGAGACACACTATATACACAGAGACAAAAGAGAAGAGTAGAGAGAAACTCTTCCTTCCTATTCCATATCTTCAAAGAAGTCGAGTCATATTTGTTTTCTTGACCAGTGCTCAACCTATTGGCTTTGTAGTGTTGAGATTAAAGTGTTGTTTTATCTTGGGAGACTATTGCCCGCTAACGTAAAAGCATATATACGGGGCAATCTTGTCTTAAGGATAGAGGGCTATCCTCGACTCAACACACAACGTTGTAACCATCCAGATTTAGTTGTTTCTTGATTTCAGGTTATCAAGATTCAAGACACAACAAACTTGCGGCAGTTCTCAACATTGGCTTTGCAAGGTGATCAAGATTCAAGACACAACACACATGCGGCAGTTTTGAAGATTGACCGTTTATTTATCCTTTCGAACATTTGTAATAGTTATTACTTCACGTACTGCTCTATAAAGTACCATAGAAATACCAACAGATACTATCCCTTTTTCAAACTACTCTATCATGACGTGGTCGCTTTCGTTAATTCCATTTTCATACTGCTTTGAATTTCTTGTCCTTATCTGATATCTTTTATGCTTTCTCTTGAGCCGAGTGTCTTTCGAAAATAACCTCACTACCTTGATAGGGGTACGATCTGCGTACACTCCACCCTCCCCAAATCCAGATTGTGGAATTTTACTTGGTATGTTGTTGTTGTAACCTTAGAGCACCCGTTCTTTACATCTCTATAAGGCATGCTAGAAAACATCAAGAACCCCAAACCCATATCCCCATTTTTTCCAGAAGCATCAATCATCGCATTTTATATCATCCATTGAGAGGTAAGGAGCAGTCGAGCAGATGGCCATATGTTGTGAGAATAGTGTATTTGTTTGATTTGATTTGGTTGAAGCATATGTTCAGGTTCTTTTGGCTTTGGCATTCCAACAGATTAAACATTGTCAGCACCTAAGATCATGGGGAAGTAATTAATAAGCAGTCAAAGACATTTTTCACTTTCCACGCAGTGGGGAGTCATAATTTTCACTAAGATAATTTAAACTATTATCACAACTGTATTAGCTCAAGGAGTACTAAAAGTTCTGTTAAAGTGAAACAGAACTTAGGTGCAAATATATATATATATATATATATATATATATATATTTGACAGATAAAGTCTTGACTTTCACAAAAGGGAAAGTCTTCCATCGTATATATTGGCATTTATTTCACTTAAACAAAATGTAAAATCAACTGAAAAAGACTTTACTGTAATAGTTTTCGTTTGATGTTTCTATCGATGACTTGTGCGTAGGCTCGAGAGAATTAATTAATGGTCTATACACCAAACAATACTCTTATCAAAGTTTTTATGGACTTTTGACTTGAGATGTTTGAATTTTATAAGTCTTCACTCGTCTGTTGTTGATTGATTTTAAATATTTGATCAACTCAATATAAAAGTGTGTTTAAATACAAAAAAAATGATAATTTAGATAGGTACAGAGAACAATGAATATATAGTTTATGTATGAAATACAAAAAAAAAAGTGTATCTGTCAAATCAATAGTGGTAATTGAAAATTTTAATTAGCAGCACATCGAACTTGAGCTTCATTATTATAGGTATTAAATGCAAGCAAGTTTAAGAGTGCACTGTAGAATTTATTTGTCCAGTCTTCTCCAATAAACTGAAATATTAGAAATGTTGTTGTCATGATCCCTACACCAATTAATATTCGTATACACTTTTGTATATCATGTATATAAATCATTTACATTAATGAAAATAATCAAGAGATTATTCTCTTTCATGGTATCAACAGTTTAGGGCAAACTTTTTCCTTCTCCACATAAACTTCCGCCGCCCTACTCTCTTCGTCGGCCGACCCCACTCGGTCGTCCCCCTCCCTTCAATTTTTTCTGAAACCCTAGTTCTCCTCTTGTTCCTCAATCATGTCTAATACAAATAATACCTTTCATCATGTCCTTGCAGTCTCCAACATCAAGAACAACATCCCTATTGTTCTTGAAATGGAGAACGTCCAGTACGCGATGTGGGAAGAACTTTTTAAAATTCATGCAAGGTCTCATAGAGTCCTCCATCACATCGTCAAACCGGAAAAAAGGCAAGGAGAATGTGACTTCCACCGATGATGAAATAGAGTTGTGGGCAACTCTTGATGCAACGGTGCTCCAATGGATTTATTCCACCATCTCTACAGACCTCTTGCAAACAATTATCAAACCTGACGCTACGACAATGGAAGCTTGAAATAGGTTGCGTGATATATTTCAAGATAACAAAAATTCTCGTGTCGTGGCCCTTGAGAAAGAATTCTCTCACATAAAAATAGAGGATATTCCGAATGCCTCAACCTATTGTCAAAGGCTCAAGGAGTTGTCAGATCAACTCAAGAACGTTGGCGCGCCGGTCACGAATGATCGTCTCGTTCTTCATATGGTTGCAGGCCTCTCTGAGGGGTATAATGAGGTTGAAACTCTTCTTCGCCAAAGCAATCCTCTCCCACCGTTCTACCAAACACGTTATATGCTCACCTTAGAAGAAGCATGATTGGCTAAAAAGGAGGCTACCGAAGCCAATTCCACCATAATGGTGGCCATGTTCCGCAAAATCGATGACTCTCAATCATTCTCCAAAAATTATGGTCAAAACCGTAACAATGGGGGTGGAAAAAAGGATCAAAACCGTGGAAAAAATTATGGCGGCAGACGTGGCGGTGGAAAGGGTGGTGGACGCGGAGGCAGTGGCGGTAAGCAGGGGGCCGAGCCACATCACCCCTGGAAGTAGGCCTAGGCCTCGAGGCAGTGGCCATGGGGCCTGCCTTGGGCCAGTGGGCAGTGGCCTATGTCGCTTTGCCCATCTCAAAACTGGGCCAGGCCCAGTAACGGTCAGCAGCAACCAGTCCAGAATGGGCCTCGCAATTGCACGACCTAGCAGCAGCCTGGCCTGCTTGGGCCTTGGCCATAGCAGGCCTTCGCGGATGCGGGTCCAGAAATAGCTCCGATCCACACAGATATCGAGGTGACGATGCATACACTTGGGCTAAATCCTTCGGATACAAATTGGTACATGGACACATGTGCTACTTCTCACATGATGTCCGCACCAGGTAATCTCTCGTCTTATTTCAATTTGAGCAAAAATTGTGGCATAATTATTGGTATTGGTAATTCAATTCCAATTCGTGGTTATGGTCACACAAATTTATCTATCCCGAACCCACCTTTAGTCTTGAAAAATGTCCTTTATGCTACTTACAACTGATAATTGAGTTTCTGTTGCCTTTGACCCTTTTGAATTTTCTGTGAAAGATTTCTCGACGGGGATACCTCTAATGAGATGTAATAGTCGGGGCGAGCTCTATCCCATCATCATCACCACCACCACCACTAAACAAGCCATATCGTCAATGTTTGCCATTTTAGCACCTTTCTTATGGCATACGCGTTTGGGTCATCCGGTAGCGTCCGTTCTTTCCTCTCTTCAAAATAATAAATTTATTACGTATAATAGTACCCGTAGTGCTAATGTTTGTCATTCATGCCCGCTTGTGAAACATGTTAAATTTCCATTTTTTGCCTCCAATTCTAGTACTTTGTTGCCATTTGATATTATTCATAGTGATTTGTGGACATCTCCCGTTTTGAGCTCTTTGGGCCACCGGTATTATGTGTTATATTTGGATGATTATTCTAATTTTTTGTGGACATTTCCGTTATTTAAAAAGTCTCAAGTTTATTCCACATTCCTATCATTTAGAGCATTCATCCGTACTCGATTTGAATGAGAAATTAAGAACATTAAATGTGATAATGGAAGAGAATTTGACAATGGGACATTTAGAGAATTTTGTAAGGTTAATGGTATATCTTTTCGATTTTCTTGTCCACACACATCCTCACAAACTGGGAAAGCCGAGAGAAAAATATGCATCATTAATAATATTGTTCGGACATTACTAGCACATGCTTCATTACCACCTTCATTTTGGCATCATGCATTACAAATGACTACTTACCTTTTTAACATACTCCATAGCAAAGGATTAGCATACCAATCTCTACTCAACATTATTTATCACAGAGATCTTTCGTATTCTCATCTTAGGGTGTTTGTGATATCCTCTCTTTCCCTCCACTACAATAAACAAACTTCAAGACCGTTCTACCGTGTGTGTTTTTGGGTTATCCGTCTAATCACGTGGTTACAAATATTATGATTTATCCTCTAATAAAATTCTAATTAGTCGTCATGTCATTTTTTATGAAACTCAATTTCCGTTTGCTAATTTGCATAATTCCGTGTTCAATTCTTATAATTTTTTGAATGATGGACTCTCACCGTATGTGGTCCACCATTTGGTCCGACCCACACCTCGGGATTTGGACTAGCAGACACCAGCAGGTCCACTGTCTGCTGGCTCGATCATTTCCCATCATCAAAATCTGCCAGCAAGCCTAACCGTTCATACCATCCTTGAGTCACTGTCAGCAGGCCCACTGACTACTTCCCCAAATTCAACCATCCCTGATTTTCGGCCAGCAGGCCCACTGCTTGCTGGCCCAACCCAGTCCATCCATCACCGACCCACTGTGCTCCCGACCCGAATCCAGTCTGACACCGAATCTTCTGTATTGGGCCAGCCCACATCGTCTACTCTTATCCAGCCCATTACCACTTCAGGATAGGGGCCCGTTACTAATAGCCAACGGGGCATTTTTAAACCAAAGCGCCAGTTTATTCTCAATTCTAATTGCACTAAATCCCCCCTACCATGTAACCCAGTGTTTGCCCTTCGTGACCCAAATTGTAACATGGCCATGAATGACGAATATAATGTTCTTATTGAAAATAATACTAGGAGTTGGTGCCCCGTCCACCCGGTGTTAATGTGATTCGTTCTATGTAGATTTTTGCTCATAAGGAAAAATCTGATAGTTCTTTTGAGAGGCATAAGACCCGTCTTGTAAATGATGGCAAAACTCAACATGTTGGCGTGGATTATTGAGAGACATTTAGTCCAGTGGTCAAACCGGTAACTATTCACACTGTTCTCAATCTAGCACTCTCAAAATCATGGTCCATTCATCAATTGGACGTGAAAAGTGCGTTCTTACATGGCGAACTCAAGAAAATGGTATACATGCATCAGCCCTTGGGTTTCACGGACCCCACTCATCCTAATCATGTATGCTGGCTGAAGAAGTCCTAGTATGGGATAAAACAGGCTCCTCGGGCATGGTACAAAAGATTTACAGATTATGTGTCTACTCTTGAGTTTTCGCACAATATGTCAAATCATTCTTTGTTCATCTATCGTCACGGTACTTTTATGGTATACATTCTATTATATGTGGATGATATTATATTGACTGCTTCGTCTGACAGACTGCATAAGTCTATCATATCTCATCTCAGCTCAGAATTTGCTATGAAAGACTTGGGGTCATTTAGCTATTTTTGGGTATACATGTCACTTGTCATGCAGGTGGTCTCTTTTTATCTCAGAGGAAGTATGCATCAGAGATTATTGAACGGTCTGGCATGTCATCATGTAAGTCATCTCCTACTCCGGTTGACACTAAACAGAAGTTGAGTGCTACTTTTAGCACACCTTACGAGGATCCCTCCCACTATCGTAGTCTTGTAGGGGCTCTTCAATATCTTACATTTACGAGGCCCGGTGTGTTTATTTATGCATGATCCGAGGGAAGAACACATGCATGCTCTCAAACGCATTGTGTGTTACATTCAGGACACTCTTGATTATGGTATACACTTATATCCATCATCGGTATCTACTCTCATGTCTTATACAGATGCGGATTGGGGTGGATGTTCAGATACCAGACGTTCGACGTCTGGTTATTGTATGTATCTTGGTGATAACTTGGTCTCTTGGTCGGCTAAACGTCAGGCCAATTTATCGCGTTCCAGCGCAGAGGCCGAATATCGAAGGGTAGCCAATGTGGTGTCTGAGTCCTATTGGTTGTGTAACCTCCTCTTAGAGCTTCATTTTCCTATTCATAAAGCTACATTGGTCTACTGTGATAATGTTAGTGCGATATATCTCTTGGGAATCCTGTCCAACATCAGCGTACTAAACATATCGCAATGGATATTCACTTTGTTCGCGAAAAGGTAGCTCGTGGACAAGTACGTCATGTCCCCTCACGTTATCAAATTGCTGACATATTTACTAAGGGTCTTTCCTTAGTTCTGTTTGAAGATTTTAGGGACAGTCTCGCCATACGACGACCGTCCGCTACGACTGCGGGGGTGTGATAGAATATATGGAAATATATTCTTTTGGTATAATTAGTGATTTTGTATATCTGTCATGGAGTAGGAGCACAGATTGCTGCACATGGGATGGAGTTAACTGTGACGAGACGACATGACAAGTGATTTGAGCTTAATCTCACTTGCAGCAAACTTGAAGGAGAGCTTCATCCCAACAGTAGCCTCTTCCAACTCTCCAATCTCAAAAGGCTTGATTTATCTCATAATGATTTCTCTGGATCGCACATTTCACTTAAATTTGGTGGATTTTCTAGCTTGACACATCTCGATCTATCGAGTTCGAGTTTTTCAGGTCTAATCCCTTCTGAAATCTCTCATCTTTCTAAATTATATGTTCTGCGTATCTGGAGTGAAGATGCATATATGCTTTAGATTTGTACCTCACAATTTTGAATTGCTCCTTAAGAACTTGACCCAATTAAGAGAGCTTGACTAACGCTATGAACATCTCCTCCACCATTCCTCTAAATTTTTCTTCTTATTTAACATCTTTACGACTTACAGACACACAATTAAATGGGATATTGCCTGAAAGAGTTTTTCACCTTTCCAACTTGAAATCTCTTCATTTATCATTCAACTCGCAGCTCACAGTTAAGTTTCCAATTACCAAATGGAATAGCAGTGCATCTCTCATGTACTTATATCTCTCTGGTGTGAATGCTACTGGTAGGATACCTGAATCATTTAGCTATCTAACTTCACTTACTTTACTTGGACATGAGTTCTTGTAATCTCTCAGGTCCTATTCCTAAATCTATATGGAATTTCACTAACATAGAGGTTTTGTTCCTTGATAATAACAATCTTGAAGGAACAATTTCCCAGTTCTTGAGATTTAGAAAGCTCAGGGAATTATCACTTGAAAATAACAGCTTCGATGGCAGACTTGAGTTCTTATCCTCTAACAGAAGCTGGACGCAACTTGAATCACTAGATTTTTCGTCCAGTTCCTTCCAATGTAAGTGGCCTGCAAAACCTACAAAAACTCTACTTGTCATCAAACCACTTGAATGGGACTATACCATCCTGGATATTCTCCCCTCCATCACTAGAAGTGTTAGACTTGAGCAATAACCATTTCAGTGGGAAAAATTCAAGAGTTCATGTCCAAAACATTGAACGTAGTCAGCTGGAAGGTCCTATTCCAAAGTCACTCCTAAACCAGCCGCGCCTACGTGCTCTTCTCCTTTCTCAAATAATCTCAGCGGACAGATTGATTCCACCATCTGCAATCTAGAAACGATGTACCTACTAGATTTGGGAAGTAATAATCTGAAGGGAACAATCCCACAATGTTTGAGTGTGATGAGTGAAGTTCAGATTTTGGATTTAAGCAACAATAATCTTGGTGAGGAAATTGATACTACTTTTAGTATAGGAAACCAACTTAGATTTGAAGGTCATATACCAGCATCACTGCAACATCTATATGTACTTGAATCGCTGGATCTCTCATTTAACAAAATTGGTGGAGGGATACCGCAACAACTTGCAACCCCTCACATTTCTTGCAGTCTTAAATCTCTCACAATCATATTGTTGGATGTATCCTCAAAGGAAAACAATTTGATACATTTGAGAAGAGTTCATACCAAGGGAATGATGGGTTACATGGATTTCCACTCTCAAAAGAATGTGGTGGTGATGATGGGATCATACAAGCGCCAGCTCCAGTTGAGCTAGAACAAGGAGATTCAGCACTGATCAGTTGACATGCGGTTCTAATGGGTTATGGTTGTGGTCTAATTATTGGAATATCCGTAATATACATAATGTTGTCAACTCAAAATCCAGCATGGTTTTCGAGGAGGTTGAAGAATTGGAGTACAAATTATTACGAGAATGCAAAAGAACAAGAAAAGAAATTAGTGTGTAACCTCTACGTATTCAACTTGATATTTATCTTTCTGAAGATTATTTTATATATATATCAATGTATATTCATCCACTTTACTTCTTCATTTCTGAAAATAGTTTAGTCTTTTATTAATCTGGTACCAAGTTGGTACACAGGCAAAGTACAAAGCAGAAGTATTCTGAGGATGCAAATAAAACCTTTTACTTTCCTAGTTTGTGATTCTTCTGAAGCCTTTGTTACCATATGAATGTAGACATGAGTGTTACTCCTTTGACACTCAAGCCACATTTGTTGTCATTTATCTGAAGTGTTTTACATAGAGATTACTAGCAGAGTTCATGGCCTCAACTTGTATCATTCAACCTCATTATAAGTTGAGTAATTGAGCTCAACCGTAAACTCAGTTTAACAAATGAAGTTATCTTAACTAGGTATATAATTCGGTAGCAAACATTTTATTTACCGAGGAGCACGATGAACAAATCAAACAAGAACAAGTGGAGCAAACTTTTAATATGCTCTGGCATCGTTTCTCTTGTATCCTGATGATCAATACTTTCTATTACTGAATCGAAAAAAACACTTGTCTATATTTTGCTAATGTCATATGTTTAAATGTAAAAAAGAATCGAAAATATGTTGTCTTTTCTCAACATTGATCTGTAGAGCTATTGGTCTAGTCCTTTCAGATATCTGTATTTTGCTATTTCTTAAAAAAAAAAAATCAAATTGTTCTTTATAAAAAAACAACGACATATGCTTTTCCTGGAAATCTTGTGCATGCTATAAGATACAATTTCATGCTATATTACTTTATCACATGAAAGAAAAAGAGCAACAGAGATATGCAACACAGTGATAAGTTCAGACAGCACTAAGGCTGACATTTTACCCAAAACATTTGCAGAATTTCATAATACGATGTTAATAATGAGGCATATTCGGAATACCGAAACCAGAAAACAAAAAGAAATACCTCGTCAAACAGACTTGAAAACCATGTTTACCGTACATTTTCGCAAAAATCTATAAAAAGGGAAGCCCCGTGCACTAAGCTTCCGCTATGCGCGGGTCCGGGGAAGGGCCGGGCCACAAGGGTCTATTGTACACAGTCTTACCTCACATTTCTACAAGAGGTTGTTTCACAAAAATCTATCATTTCCTTAATTTTTATCTGTTGTGATTTCAGCTTTCTTTATGAAGTGCTTCAGTCTCTGTGCAAGACCCATATGCAGTATCCTTTAAGCTAATTTTGATGGATCGTGCTAGATTTCATCACCAAGCAGGCTAATAAACAATTCTGCAAATAAAACTGTGGGCTGGAACCTTGTGTATTCCAGCATCTAACATCGCCTTTCTCAAGGCAGCCGCGTGGTCCCACCTCTCTGCCCCAGCATAAATGCTTGAGAGTTGCACATATCGTCCAGAATGATTTGGTTGTGACTTAAGCAATAGTTGTGCTACTTCATTTCCCAACTCAATAGCACCATGAAGTCTACAAGCACCCATCAGAGCACCCAATACAGTGGCATCAGCTTCAAAAGGCATCCTTTTTATGAAGTCGTACGCTTCCTGTAGTAGCCCAGCTCTCCCTAAGATATCAACCACACAACCATAATGTTCCATCTTATGTACAAGTCCAAATTCATGTGACATTGTTACAAACAATTTAAAACCCAAATCGACAAGCTTGGCACGCGCACAAGCTGATAGAACTGCCACGAAAGTAATCTCATTTGGTTGCAGCCCTTTTGCTCTCATCTTCTCATACATCATTAATGCCTGCTTCTCTCTACCATTCAAAGCTAGGGAAGAAATCATTGCATTCCAAGTGCAAACCTTCTTGCTAACCATCACATCAAATAACTTCGAAGCATATACCAAACAGCCCATCTTCCCGTAAAACGCAATCAATGCGGTCGTCATGAAGACACTCAAATCCTCATTCTTTACCATGTAAGCATGTACTTGCCTCCCCAGATATAACGCCACGCCAACATTGAGAAACGTGCAAGAAGAAAGAATACTAACAAAAGTAGCCTCGTTCGGCTTCAGTAAACCGCACTTCACATCCTTGTGTACCATCATTTTCTCGAAAAACTTAACAGCAACCTCAGAGCACCCATTCTTCATGTACCCATGAATCATACTAGTCCATGAATAAACATCTCTATACGGCATGCGAGAAAACATCAAGAACCCCAAACCCATATCCCCATTTTTCCCACAAGCATCAAGCATCGCATTATACGAGACAACACACGGTTCAGGAATTTCATTGAACACCTTACGTGCACTCCCGAGTTCACCCGCGTGCGAGTACAACCCGATAAAAGACGTACACACATATGGGTCACCCAAGACCCCTCTTTTCAAGACTTGAGAGTGGAGGTTCTTGCCTATATATGAAGCTAAATGGGGTGGGAAAGACGAGGCTGCTTTGCTAAGGGAAGGGAAAGTATGGCTATTGGGTTGAGCTTGATGAAGCAGCATGTGGGTAAAAAGGATAAGAGTTGTATGAGGCTGAGAAATGTTGAGGTAAGCTCTGATGAGAGTGTTGTAAAGAAGTGTGTTGATCCATTGAGAGGTAACGAGGAAAGGGCCACTGGTTGTGAGAAGGGAATGTATTTGTTTGATTTGGTTTGAGTGTTTGATGAAATGTTGTAGAAGTTGAAGCATATGTTCTGGTTTTTTCGGCTTTGGCATTCCAACAGATTAAACATCGTCAGCACCTAAGATCATGGGGAAGTAATTAATAAGCAATCAAAGAAATTTTCATTGTCCCACGAAACAAAAGAGAACTGAAAAACTTATTTGTATCCGATGTTTATACCAAGCCAATAGATGCATGAAATGTGTGTGTACATAAATTTTTAGCACTTAATCATGGTTTGACCACAGAATGAATATGAGAATGCAAAAGCACAAGAAAAGAAGTTAGTGTGACCAGTTATTCAACTTAATCTCTATGTAGATTTTTTTTGGTTGACTTAGCTATTAGCAATTTCATTTGATCATTTCTTGTTATACTATATACTAACATATGCTCTAGTCTCCAGAAAGCATTTTCGTCAATCTTTTTTGGTGAAATATTGAAGCCTTGACTAACCACTATTTTATTTTCTATGAAAAGGGTCGTAGATGTTTTATATTCTATCCATTTTATCTTTCAGAATATTTTCTTTTACAGGTATTTATTACCTCATTCAGCCTTAACGCTCTTCCTTAATTCTTCATTTTTGGAAATTGCAGGTTTCAAGTCTAATAAGTTGTTGGCGATGCAAATATAAGTCTTTATCTTTCATAGTTTGTCATAAAGTATATATAAGTGTGTATTCGACTGAAAATTTCAGTTAATAAATTTCTTATCTTTTTCTTAATTACATCAAGTAATTTCAATGGCAAGCTAAATGTTAACCTGTTTTGACTCTCTTTGACATGCTAAATCACTGACGAACAGATTAGAAGTCAATCCCAAGAGCTTGAGCTCCACTCAACGATCATCTCTTCAACTATTCCTTCAAATTTCTCTTGTAATGTAAACAACAACAGTCCCACAAGTGGGATCAAGGGAGGGTAGGATGTATGCAGACCTTACCCCTACCTTTGTGGGGTAGAGAGGTTGTTTCCGTTAGACCCTCGGCACATCGACACATTACCAAAACAGGTTAAAAGGAAAAACATAACGGCAGTAAAGTGGCAAGATAAACACAATCAAATAAAGCAACAATGTAAACACACAATTATTAAATTTTTTTTGATAGGTAATGTAAACACACAATTATATTACTTGAAAGAGTTTTTACGTTTCAAACTTGAAACTCCTTGCTTCATCTAAAAGTTATCAACTCATAACTAGGTTTCCAATGACCAAATGGAATAGTAATATATTGCTTTCATGCATTTATATCTCTCTGGTGTGAATTTTACAGAAATATATGAACGAAGCGACTATCTCCTAGGCCTATTTGATTGATAAACGGATGTTTTACATAACTTGAATCCTTAGACCTTTCATTCAATTCCCTAGCTGGTCCAATTACTTCCAATGTTAGTGGACTACAATTGGATGATACCATCCTGGATATCCTCCCTCCGATCACTAAATTATTTAGACTCGAGGACAAACAACAACAACATACCCAACGTAGTCCCACAAGTGGGGTATAGGGAGGGTAGTCCTTACCCCTACCTACAAAGGGTAGAGTTTGTTTCCGGTAAACCTTCATTATTAGACTCGAGGACAAACAACAACAACATACCCAATGTAGTCCCACAAGTAGGGTATGGGGAGGGTAGGATATACACAGAGCTTAACCCTACCTACAAAGGGTAGAGAGGTTGTTTCCGGTAAACCCTCAATATTTAGACTCGAGGACAAACAACAACAACATACCCAATGTAGTCCCACAAAAATTAGTATTTGAGTACCAAGATTCAGCCTTTTCAATTTCAAATTCAATAATTCAAGAAAAATCTCATTATACTATCAAAGAAGACATACATTTTGGCTCATTTATAAGTAAATAATCAAGCAAGGAAGAAAAAAAAGTTACATTTAAGCTGCAAATTGTTGAATTTTGCTCCACTGATTTCATTGATGAATTGGTTCAATTAGGGCTCCATCATTTTCTCGGGTTATGGTGTAATCTGTTTATTATGATATAATTTAAATGCTGAATTGGTCCCCAACTTTTTCTTTATGTGAAGTTTGTCCTCTTTAATGTCTAGAAGTAACTTTTAATTAGAGAATTAATTGCAATTTATATTAGTAACTCTTGTAATTTAAATGTAATTATATTTCAAAAAGAGTAACAAAAAAGATGATATTTGAATTTACTACACATATGTTTAACAAATAACCGTCATATACTGGACTAGCACATATCGTCAAATTAAATGTTGCTAGAGAAAGAGCTACCAACTTAATTTATAAGTTAAAAGCCATAAGTTAGGAATTCTAATTTATGACTTTTGATTTATTTTTGTATTTTGACTTAAAAATAAGTCTTTAAAAATATTTTTACTGTATCCAAACACTATAAATATGCTTAAAATATTTAAAATAAGTCAATCAAAACCTGCTCTAATTTTAAATATTACGTTTGGACAATATTCTGTTGAAGTTGACGGTAAAGAAAAAAAAAGTACTTAAAATTGATGCTATAGCTTAAAATGAACAAACAAGCTCAAATTTGACCATTATTGTCCTTTAAAGTGATTCGAAAAAAATAATTAATAATTTGGCCATGAATGGAAAAATTATATCATAAAACATTAGATGTGTAATATTCTTATTCTTATCCAAAAACACTTTCATAGAATAGGGGATAAAATAGACAAATAGGCACTTGTTAGTTAATGTAGTTGAAAAATAAATATTTTCATAAATTTTCAAATTCCACAGTTAAATATGCAGTAATAACTAAAGAAAGAGTAAGAAACTTTAGATGATCGAACTAAAGTTGCAGAACAAACTGAACTACCTATTTTTTATTTCTCCCGCTTCTAAAACCAACTTAGCTACTAATAGTATGTTGACCAAAATTCTAAAATCAACTTATTTTTAAAAATATTTTTTTCAAAAGTGCTTTTTTTAAAAATATTTTTTGTTGAGAAGCAATTTGTATTTGGTCAATTAATTTTAAAAATATTTTTGAGTAGATATTAGAATTTGATCAAGCATTAAAAAGTGATTCTAAGTGTATTAATCTCAAAAGTGTTTTTTTTAAAAAAAAAAGTACTTTTAGAAAAAGCTACTTTTTAGAGCCTATTTGGATGAGCTTATAGCTTTTGACTTATAAGCCGAAAATTCAAGAGGATGTTTGGATTGACTTATTTTAAGTGTTTATTGACTTTTAAGTAATTTTTTAATTTTTGTTGTGTTTGATAATAAAAAATATTCTTAAAAATACTTACTTTTATGCATGAAAAATACAAAAACAAGCCAAAAGGTAAAAGTTGAGTATTACTAACTTATGACTTTTGACTTTTATCTTATAAACTATTTTCTAAAAGTCAATCCAAACACCCTCCTACCTTATGACTTGTGACTTATTTTTTGTTGTTTTGGCTTAAAAATAAGTGTTAAAAGCACTTTTTAATTTTACACAAACACTACAAAGTGCTTAAAAACTATTTTGGCTTAAAAACACTTAAAATAAATCAATTCAAACATGCTCTTTGCTTATGAAAATAGCTTATGCTACTCTCCAAAATTATTTATTTTCTTCCAAAAGCTTGGTTAAAATACATTTAAAAAAAAAGCATTTCTGAAGAAAAAAATAAGCTTTGCCAAACAGGCAATAATATTTCGCGAGAAAATCAACCACATATTCAGTTCCACCAAGTTTTAGGGTGTATGAATCGAGTAGTTCAGTTGATTGGATACATGAACTTTCACCTTATTGATAAGGGTTCAAATCTCCGGGTTGTAATCCCCTTTCCGTTTTTCCTTTTCTCTACACGTAATAAAACAATTTCTTTTTAAATTAACACCAAGTTTTAGGGCCTTAGTCCAAAAATTGGGCCTCCAAGCCCATTATCATATTTCAAAAATCAAAAGAAAAAAGAAACATATTTAAAGTCGTGTTCGGCAAAAAAGAGTTTTTAGGCATAGCTATTCCCTTGGAGAACAAGTTTTTCTCTTCATTTTTCTTTCTTCGCTTTCAGATTTCGAACAATGGATGTAATCAAATCGCAACAAATATCTTCGAAGCCAATCGAAAAGGTGATAGTTCATCCACTTGTACTTCTCAGTATCGTAGATCATTACAATAGAGTTGCGAGAGATACAAGGAAACGTGTTGTTGGTGTTTTGCTTGGTACTTCATTCAAAGGCACCGTTGATGTTACAAATAGCTATGCAGGTATCACACACTCACAAACACTTCTCAGATCTATGAAAATTTTGCTGAGTTTTGAGTTTATTTATGGAATTTGAAGTTTTAGGTTTGTATGAGTTAATTTATGATTGGAACTGTGAGTACGTAACTAATGTGCTATGAAATTGTATAATAGCAATCAATGTCAATTTGCATTGATTTAAAGTTTGTTAGGTTTCGTATAGGTATTTAGTGTGCTAGGAAATTGTAAAATAGCATCGTAGACGACTACAACATGCAAATAGGTTATCTAATGTGCTAGGAAATTGTAAAATAGCATCGCAGACGACTACAATATGCAAATAGGTTATCTAATGTCCTAGGAAATTGTAAAATAGCATCGTAGACGACTACAACATGCGAATAGGTTATCTAATGTGCTAGGAAATTGTAAAATAGCATTGTAGACCACTACAACATGTGAATAGGTTATCTAATGTGCTAGGAAATTGTAATGTAGCATCGTAGACCACTACAACATGCGAATAGGTTATCTAATGTGCTAGGAAATTGTAAAATAGTATTGTAGACGACTACAACACTAGAATAGGTATCTAGTGTGCTAGGAAATTGTAAAATAGTATCGTAGACGACTACAACATGCGAATATGTTATCTAATGTGCTAGGAAATTGTAAAATAGCACCGTAGACCACTACAACATGCGAATATGTTATCTAATGTGCTAGGAAATTATAAAATAGCATCGTAGACGACTACAACATGCGAATAGGTTATCTAATGTGCTAGGAAATTGTAATATAGCATCGTAGACCAGTACAACATGCTAATAGGTTATCTAATGTGCTAGGAAATTGTAAAATAGCATCGTAGACCACTACAACATGCGAATAGGTTATCTAATGTGCTAGGAAATTGTAATATAGCATCGTAGACCACTACAACATGCGAATAGGTTATCTAATGTGCTAGGAAATTGTAAAATAGTATTGTAGACCACTACAACATGCGAATAGGTTATCTAATGTGCTAGGAAATTGTAAAATAGCATCGTAGACGACTACAACATGCGAAAAGGTTATCTAATGTGCTAGGAAATTGTAAAATAGCATCGTAGATGACTACAACATGCGAATAGGTATCTAATGTGCTAAGATTAGAACTGAGAAGGTGATAGTTCATCCACTTGTACTTCTAAGCAGCGTAGACCACTACAACAGATCTGCGAGAGATACAAAGAAACGTGTTGTTGTAGTTTTCTTTGAACTTCATTCAAAGGCACTGTTGATGTTACTAATAGCTATGCAGGTATCACTGTCATAAATCCTTTTCAGATCTGCTCAAGTTTTGAGTTTTTTTTTGCCTTTTGATGGAATTTGAATTTTGTTAGGTTCCTTATGAGCTAAATTTAGGGTTTGAACTGGGAATAGGTATCTAATGTGTTGTGAAATTGTAAAATAGCAATCAATTTACCCTTTTCAAGGGATTAGTTGGGTTGCTTTTGTTCTTACCTTTGTATTTGGATGGAATTTACACGAAGATCATATATTTTGAGATTTAGAGCAGTTGATTTATATGGTTCTTTTGTCTTCTGGTGGAATAAGAGTTTCATCTGGCGCTAAGTTGCTGAAAGAAAATGGGTAAAGTTTTTTGCTTGACAAAAAGGAGGAAAAAAAAGATAATGGGTGAACTTCTTGCCTTGAAGTAGGTTTAAATCTGGGGTAAATTGTAAAATAACACTCAATATGCCTATTTTTTGGGTGATAATATCGAGGAAAGAAACTGGAGTGGAGCCAAATATTGTTATTGAATTGGCACTCGGGCCAGAGGCTTTTACCGCTGTGGTCAATGTTGACTTGAAGTTTAGACGTGTGCTTATAATTTAGAGAAAAATATTGGGTTTGAAGAGTGGATGTGCTTTTTCTTTCTGTTGGAAGGTATTTCCTGGAGCTGAAGCCTGAAAAAGCAATAAGTTTCTTGGATCCAGAATGGGGAAGGGGAAGCTAGAAGTAGGTATAAAGTGGGTACCTTTTTTAGTTTTAATGTTTCACATGTATTATCCTACATTTCTGGAGGGAGGAATTGGTGTATTCTGTGTTCTGATAATTCCTTAGATTTGTCACTTTATTGTAAGATGTTCCTGCCTCTTTATTTAGCTAGCCAAGGAAGGAAAATTTCATGGTGAAAGGCTTATAAATGCGTGGTTATGGCTTTATATTATTTTTGTTGATAATGGTAACATATTAATTGGCATTATATTGTAAATCTTATTCCAGAAAATTGAGGAAATCTATGCTGGTTTTGGGGGAAGATTATATACTGCTAGTCCTATCAACTCCTTAAAATTATTCTTCCAAAGTGAATGAACTGAACTAAGAAATCCGGAACATACTTTGGTCACCGACACAGTTAAGTGTTGATTGCTGAATTTGGGGGAAGGACGGACATATAACTTTTCTGCGGAAATGTATTGCAGTAACTATTAGACGGCCTATATAAACTCATACTTAGTTGAATGACATTATGACAGTGAAACCTGTTCATTTTCTGTTACCTTAAAAAAAGAACTGTGATACCTGTGCGGTTTCCTGAGATGGGTTCATTTGGCTGTAATATCTTACCCTTTTCCATGTTTTCCTTCTAACTAAATGAAGAGCTGGTGCAGCCCAAAGAGATGGATCTGTTATACCATGGTGAATTTACCTAACATCTTCTGCTGTTGTATGCAGTGCCCTTTGAGGAGGATGACAGGGATCCAAGCATCTGGTTTCTTGACCATAACTATCATGAATCTATGTTTTCCATGTTCCGTAGGATAAACGGTATGATTATTCTTTACTTGCTTGATTTTCAATTCATTATTTTTTAAAAAGTACTATCACCTGTTTGAATGCTCATACTTTGACTCAATTGTATCAGCCAAGGAGCATGTTGTTGGTTGGTATAGCACTGGTCCAAAACTTCGGGAAAATGACCTCAACATTCACGGGCTTTTTAATGAGTAAGGACGTTATTTATTATTATTGTTATTACTACTCCCTCCGTTTCAAAACGTCCGTCTTACTTTCCTTTTTAGTCCATTTAAAAAAGAATGCCTCTTTCCTATTTTGACAACTCTTTAATTCAAACTTTCTATGTCATGTTTAATACCACAAATTAAAGGGCATTTTGGTACATTTTACATATCTTTAGTTAACAATCACAAGACTAAAAAATCTTCTTTACTTTCTTAAACTCCGTGCCAAGTCAAAAACTAGACAAACATTTTGAAACGGAGGGAGTATTATTTTTCCGTTCAGAGAACCTATTTGGCATCTTTAGTTTGGCAACATGGGAATCTTTGGTGACTGATTATTCCTGGATGGTTTTCTCAAGCTAACGACCAAATAAAATTGGGGAGAGAATTGTTAACAGTATTAATGAGGGGTACAGCTAAAAAGGAAATGACTTAATAGACTTACATGCAAAAGTGAAGGCAATGTACAGGAAAATGGACAAATGGTTGAAGTGCACAAGTCAAACTAGTTTACTTCTCTCTTGATCTTGTACTAGTCACTTAAAGAACAACTTTCCCGGTTGACCTCCAAAGCCCTTAACGCAATTTAAATAGCATTTTCATGGATATACAAAGATTGCAACTCAAAACAACTTTTCTTCTAAAGTTAAATTTCATTTTAATAAATCACCTTCTGGAGCCAAACTTATAACGACTTTATACAAGATGTTTTTCTAATAAATGTCAATAAGTTAGTATAGATTTTGATTATAGTATAACATTAGCAAAAAAGATGTCTGAGAGAGAGGAGACTGGGAGTTGTATCTTGTCCTTTTCCTATTTGCTAGTTCATTTTAAGGAAGCATCTTATATGCAAAAGTTGGGTAGATGTCTCCGGTGGGAGATTTCTACCTATTGCTAAAAAGGTTCTCAATATTTGAAGGGTGGGTATGAGTTCCATTGCATATACAACTTTTTGAATGCCCTCCTGAACAATATCAGTGCCGTACATCCTTTTTTATATTGTTTTGTTTAATATGTTAGCCTTGTCCAAGTCTTTTAATAGTTTTGAAGACAAATGTTGTGATATTTCGATTTTCAGAAACCACCATTTAATTCTAAGCCTAAGGTGCGTCTTATCTGAAGGGAACACGCTTTTTTGACGGTATGATTGCCGGGCCCTCTCCTCGTTAAAGGGACGAGTAGTAAGAACTGGAAAGGCTTTTGGGTTACCAAAGACAGTAGTAACATAGACTTCTCTAGTAAAAGAGGGGGGGGGGGCAGCCCTGTGCACGAAGTATCCATTCACGCAAGGCCGGGGAAGGTAACATAGACTTCTTTAGTATTATCCTAAAGTAAATTTTGTACATATTCTGAAGAACTAGTTTTTTTCTCTACCTCCAAGGTAGGGGTAAGGTCTGCGTACACTCTGCCCTCTCCAGACCCCCACATTATGGGATTTCAATGGGTATGTTGTTGTATTCTGAAGAACTAGTTTTCCACTCTCTTGAGGTTCTGTTCCATGTATATGTTCATTTAAAGCCATGTGGTTGCTGTATGAATTTTCACAAAAGTTCTCATCTTGTTTGGTCATTTCTTCTCCTTCTTTAAGCCCTACTCTATGCTTATGCACCTTAATGAGCAAAAGGCCAACATTAGAGGTATACCTTCTCATAAGAGCTGTCTTCTCTATAGAAGCTACCAAGTTTTATGCTGGTCATCCTAGGAAAAATTACTTGTCTCCTGGATTGATTTTCTCCAAACCGCTACTCTTAAGGGTGAGCAAGAACAAGAAACCAAAATTTCAGTTATGCTGGCAGGTTACACCTTTGAAAACCAGCCTGAACTAAGTACATGGGAGAGTGTATGATCAAAACTTGAAAATTGGATAAATGATGTAAAGCACACGGTACAAATTTAAAACTCACTTCAAATTATTCCTCTTTTTCAAGAGTAAATTTCTTTAACTCGTGGCTACAATGCTTTCAGCGTTGTATCCTTGTGCTATATATAAGGTTTCACATCCAAATATGCTGCTTATTATTGCTGGTGTTATTGCAGCTATGTCCCTACTCCAGTCTTGGTTATAATTGACGTCCAGCCTAAGGAGCTAGGAATACCAACTAAGGCATACTATGCAGTTGAGGAAGTTAAAGAGGTAACAACTTAGATTAGTAATTGATTGTCTAGAAGGGTTTGGTGCTTGTTGATATAAGTTGTTTCTGCAATGTACTTGATGTGCTGGTGGATGAGTATAATACTTGCAGAATGCAACTCAGAAGAGCCAGAATGTGTTTGTGCATGTACCTTCAGAAATTGCTGCTCACGAAGTTGAAGAAATTGGTACAACTCTAAGATTTATCTTTTATACTTTAATTACCATGTTTTACTTACAAATTTTCAACTTATTCCAATCTTCTCCATTGCAAGTGACATTTTCACTGGGTATTTCGCATTGAAAATTTACGTACACATGTATTCTAATTGATAGGTGTTGAGCACTTGCTAAGGGATGTGAAAGATACTACAATCAGTACCCTTGCAACTGAGGTTTCTTTCAGAACCTTCTTATGACCATTCAGTTATAGAAAATTGATACCGATAAGTTTAGCTTCTTAACAAGTAGAGGTAATAAGAACTTTTAACATTACCAATCCAGGTAACAGGGAAACTGGCAGCTTTGAAGGGATTGGATGCCCGACTTCAAGAGATACGGAGTTATCTAGATCTCGTCATTGACGGGAAGCTTCCCTTGAACCATGAGATTCTATACCATTTGCAGGTTAGCATTAATATCAACTTTCCTTCTATTTTTCTGGCTTCATAATCAGTCTTTCAGTTGCCAACTTCTAAGTAGGCGTTTGGATATAAAAAATGTGATATTTGGAAGAAAAAAAGGTAGTGTTTGAAGTTAAGTTGAAAAAGTGCATTTGGAAATTAAAGTTATGTTTGGAGCTACATTTAACTTGACAAAAAAGTTGAAATTTGTGAGTGTAAACTACCAATTTCTCAAAAATTAGAAAAACAGATCTTTAAAAAAATTTCAAAAAATCAGTCCAATGAATAACTAAAAGATTTGAATTTTTTTTGTGAGAAAAAGGAAAAGAAATTCCATGGACAAACGGCTCCTAAAGGTTGTTGACGTTCATAGGGAATTTATAAGTAAAAAGTTTAATTAATTTGTATTTGTAGTCCTTGCAGATTTCTCTGCTTAAGGATCTTATCTTGAACAAATTAAGCCTGCTAGATTTTAGAAATCTCGTGTCCTTGGCTACGAGTAGCATTATGGAATTTTATGCATGGAGTTTGGTTGCACAGACACTGAGTGCTTGTTGTGATCTTCCCAAATCATTGTATGAAATTTTTGTTTTAGTAAGATAATGGAGATAACTTTAATAATTTAGGATGTATTTTTAGATCAAATCTGTTACTAACATATGAATTTTAACATAAAATGCTGAAATGACTCCTGCTCTGCATCTAAACACAAGTGTTGCCATTTGTTGATCCACCATCTGCCGCTGCGTGTTCATTTTATTGTGGTGCCGATAGGCTGATTTTTAAGACTCCCATCCAATTCCAAGATGCTAACATGTTGAACTTTATAATAAAAAATTTCTTGCAGGATGTCTTCAACCTATTGCCAAATCTAAATGTTGCCGAATTAGTCAAATCATTTTCAGGTAAATCAAGCTGGAATTCCATCTCTGTTCCAATTAGAGAAACTCACCACATTATATTGTCTTTGACCTTTTGAATGCCCTTTTGATTCCTTGTTGCAGTGAAAACAAATGATATGATGTTGGTCATATATCTATCTTCACTTATCCGAAGTGTAATTGCTCTCCATAACTTGATCAACAACAAGGTACATTTTAATATGTAGTTTCACTTGTTTATTTGTCATAATGTTTGGAACAACACTGTTGTGCATAGATAACACTGATCTAAATGAGTGTTCAATTACGTATCAAAAAAGAAAAAAAATAGATCTATGATGAATACTCCAGCTGACTCGGTTCGGTTGGTTAGTGCCGATGCCTTCAATTTTTACTATAGCCGAACATGGTTAGAAACGTGTTTACCTTTCACTCTAGTAGATACAACTTTCATTTCACCAAGTCCTGGCTTCTGCAACTATCCTGCTTATACCTAGAATTTTGATGTTGTTTCTTGCTATATTTTATTGCATATATAGCACAGGCAACGAGCGACTCTGAATCTTGTAATATCCATTTTCAGATGCTTAACAAGGAACATGAAAAGGCTGAGGACTCGAAGCCTCTTGCAGTGCCAACTGCAGCTGGAAGCTAAGCGCCCGGTTCCTCCCTCTCCCCCACCCCCGCCTCTCTTTGGTCATTCACAGCCCAGCACTTGCAGCTAGTTGCAATTGGAACTTGAATCTGCCTTATGTGACAATCTCGCTCGTGGAGGAACTCTTTATGTTTTTGTCATCTGTTCTGTTAGCATTGTTCCTCGAGATTTTAGAAGTTCTTGTCCGGTGGGATTTAGATCGATTGATAGACAACAAATCTTTTTCCTTTGTATTAACAGATCAAGCTGCTTCCTTTATATTCGTTTCTGAATTCTGTTAAAACATAGGTCCAACAAGAAGGTACATGTTCCCGATGTTGTGTATGAATCCATCACTAAGTACCCAAAATAGATGAATGTGACTTCTCTTTAATTGCATGCACTTTTCCATGTAACATGCTATGGTCTCAACGCCTTACAAGGTAGTATCGAGATTCACGTGCTCTAAGCCCGACCTGCAGGCAGGTAGATGCAAGCCTTTTCAATTTGTAGTCCGCTAACATGGCTGCGAGATCATCTGTCTAATTTTCCTTAGTACACCCATTTGAACCTTAAAAAGTATGTTCATTTCGGCATATTTATTACCATTCGTGAATGGGTGATCATTATGCAATAGTATGCCCAATTCTTGCGTTTTTTGCTTTACGGCCCACAGCTCTCCTTACCACGATTGGATAGCATAATAGAGCAAATATTAATAGCATAACAAGAAAACCTTCCTTGTCTGTCTTTATTAGTGGCTATTATTATTTTTAGGTGAACTCAGGCTGTGTCAGGAATGCATTGCTTATACATCTAAGACTTCTTCATTGGCTAGTTGCTAATGACCTCAAGGCTATGGAATATAGAATCATCATGGGCATAGCCCGGTGAATTAATGGCGGTTTTTTTAAATCTTAGATCTTGGAAATAGACTGATGCATTAGTGGTGTTTTTTTTTAAATCTTAATGACCTATCATGAATACAATTGACGAATTATTATATGACCTATCATGAACACAATTGACGAATTGTAATAAAGACAAGACGTATAATATTACATGTATTAGGGTTATCATGATAATAGAACGAAATCCTAAACTTATGAAGAATTTGTATTTCATGGAAAAGTATGACGTGAGGAAGAACATGGATATTCTCACACGTGGATAGAAGTTCTACATACCTTATTCGCTTCAATACTTGTATTAAAAATCTGTTCTTTGAAAAAGAAACCAAAAGCTTGAACATTTAAAACCTTGGGATAGGTTTATCTTGAAAACCATAGGTTAAGAAAAATGAATTTTACTTAGAATTCATGAGTATACTTGATTAGAATGGCGTGAAAATATATGGAAAAAACTTACCTTGAGTTATGAGGTTGATGGGAGAAGAGAGCTTCGTGCTAGGTCTTGAAAGAATAAGAAAAACTAATTCTGAACTAAGTTGCGTATTTATAATGTTCATCCATCGGGACTTTTATGGCCAAAATTGACGGTCCATCAAATTTTCTACGGTCTGAACATGGACCGTATAATTTTGTACGGTTTGTAAAACCAGACCGTCACCCAAGTGACAATTTCTAGTGACTTCCATAAGCTGAGGGGAATGTTACGGTCAAAAAGACGGGTCGTATAAATTTATACAATCTGTAAAAATCACTGCATTCAGTCATTTTTTAATGACAGATTTTACAGTTCATTTTGACGGTCTGTAAAGCTTTTACGGTCTATCAATCTTGGGCGTAAAACCAGGTCTGCATAACTGAAACTGGTTTTTCAACTTTAACTCATCTTCTTGATTTTCTACACTCTTTAATCATGAACAAAGCTTACTTTAGAGGTAAGAGATGTTACATACCTGTTGCTTTATTGTTAGGTAGATTTTAGTACTGTTTTAGAGTGTGTTTTAGGGAGTTTTTTGTTTGTCTTTTAGTTGTCTTGTGCAGTATTATGCGTGTTGTTTTGTGTTTTCATATTTTAAGCGATTGAAAAAGGAATAAGGCGAATCCAAAGGAAATAGACAGTTATTGAGGACAAAAATGCATATCTGGTCACAAGAAATAAGTTAAAGAAGCCCTGGAAGCTCGGAAAGCAGTTTAAACAAATTTCGGACGAAGAACACTGAGACGCCGCGGCGCAGGAAGATGGAGCCAAGGCGCCTGATTGGTAAAAGCAGGAAGAAATTTACCGTCGAAGGCGCCGCGGCGCCAAACATCAGAGTCGCGGCGCCAAGCAATACATTAACTCATAATAGAGTTTCAAGTGATTCAACGGAAACCCTAATAAAAGTAATTAGCTCATAGACATGCTAAGATGACTAATTAACTTAATATCCAACATAAACTGAACTAAAATAAAGAAAAGGAAAAGAACTTGAACAATTGATGTCTCTAATTGCTTCTTGCTCTCTTGTTCATTGCCTCCAATGTGTGATTCCCCATTTTCTGAGGCAAGCCCTTCATTTTATAGATATGGAAAACCTTCCCCTTGTCCGTTTAGGATTTAGGTAATTGGGCCAGATTCGGACTGCAACGCCGAGGCTCTTGCTGGGTGGCGCCGCGGCGCCTTTGACGATAAATTTCTTCTTGCTTCTGCCAATCAGGCGCCTCGGCTCCATCTTCCTGCGTCGCGGCGCCTCAGCGTTCTTCGTCGGGAATTTGTTTAAACTGCTTTCTGAGCTTCCCAGGGCTCCTTTGACTTTTGTGACCCGATATGCATTTTTGTCCTCAATAACTGCCTATTTCCTTTGAATTCGCCTTATTCCTTTCTGAATAGCTTAAAACCTGAAAACACAAAACAACACGCATAATACTGCACAAGACAACTAAAAGACAAACAAAAGATTTCCTAAAACACATTCTAAAATAGTACTAAAATCTACCTAACATTTATCATGACTGTTGTCGCTTTTTTTGGTTTGGGGTCACGAAACATGAATTCTAAATCACCTCAACTTTTCATATGTAATGTCCATGAATCTTGCGGAAATTATTTGATCGACTTCGTTTGGTCCCAAACTTGGTGGGTCTATTCGAAATGCCATGGGGATCAATGCTCGTTGCTTAATCATGACTGACGTTGCTTTTGGTATTTCGGGGTCAGGAAATAGAAATTCAAGATCACCTCAGCTTTTTGTGTGTGTTAGCCCACACATCTTGCAATATTATTTTTTACCGACGTTTGCACCCTCACATGGTATGTCCATCCAAAACGACCTGAGGACCAATACTCATTGCTTCGCCATAACTGAAGTCATTTTTTGCGCTTCGGGTCATGAAATAGAAATCAGGATCACTACAGCTTTTTGTGTGTGTTCGCCTATGGATTTTGCAGAATTGTTTTGATCGACTCCGTATGGACCCAAACTTAGTTGGCCATCCGAAACATCATGGAGACTAGTTGTAACACCCCGTACCTTCAAGATAAGGCTTTATCCGTATAATGAGAACATAATAGAACCAAGATGAGAAGTATAGGAAGTGTTTTCAAAACTAATCAATGTATAAGAAGAGTCTTTGGGCAAGGTAGAGTCGGAAGCTACCTTACGGAGCATGTTTTCAAGTGAGTTTTCACAAAGCCCCACTTTAAGCAAGCATAACCCCATTATTAATTTATAATTTGGGAAAACGTCCTTCATAAAAGTTATAGATCTTTTAAATATATTTCCATACATATATGGTGGAGCACGAACATACATCTATACGAAGAGTTATGCATGATTTACCAAAAATCATCGGCTTAGTCAAAATAAGCCTAACGCTGGGCGCTGGGCGCCCGCCTTAGGCATGGCCGAGCAGCGCCAGGCCTATTTTCCATCAAGGAGTGAAAAATTAAGTTGTCTCAGACATAAGCCTGACGCGAGGCATGGGCACTAGGCCTAGACGCGCCAGACATATTTTGGCTAAACACAATTTTTTTCCAAGTTTTAAATATCTCTAACTTCTTGAGACTTCTCCCACCTTGTTCAAAACCCTTAACAACCATTTTTCCTCTCTCCTCAACCTTATACATCAAGGTAAGATCATTACTATGACCCTTAATCAATTCTAGCATTAATTTCATGATTCTTAATGCGATTCTTAAACAAAAACATAGGATTTCCAAGGTAAATCCTTCTCAAGCGATTCAAAGCTAGTGTTTTGGTGTTCTTCATTAGAAAAGCAATCTAGTTCGTTGAATTAGAGCTTTTACTGGTATGTAGAGATTCTATCCACGTGTGTAACATTGTTGTTCTTTCCCACGCTACGTTAATCCATGAAAATCTTAGAAATTGAAGGTTATGTATCAGTTCATGATAAACCCTTGAAAACAAGTTATATATGTTCATGTATGTATTGTTAAAACCCATCATGTTTCCATTATTGTATTCACGAATATCACTTTGATTATAATAAGTTTATCTATAATCCATGAATACCATGTCTTGCATTTCATGAGTTTTTAAACACGAGTCATGAACCCATACTACATAATTCCATGAATTCTACATGTTTCCATATTGTTATGCAAAATATATTATGTATCTATGCTCATGCTATGTCCTATACTTATCAACCATGTTTACAAGTCATGATTATATAAATCATGGGCTTTTTACCCAACTATATTTTCATGTTCATATTTGGGAGTTGCATCGATTACCAAGAAGGCTCAGACAGCCTGAAACTACGTATGCCAGTGTAGAATAAGGATCGTTTCGCCCAGTTAGAACAATTCCTTCATATTATCCATTGTGGGTTATTGAATCTATTCACGTCATGTTCATGTCTCGTACGCTGACAAGGTACGCGATGGCTTAGCTGATCGGACATAGATCAGAAGCCACATTCTCACGTGGTGGTTACATGTCGGTATACTAAAGCTCTCCCATTTTAAATAAGTTATCACATTTTATTATTTTCATGTCAGACATTATACATGCTCATGCTCATGCTCAGGTTACAGTTTTGGTTTCAGTACATATTATTTCATGTGCTTGCTTATTCTTTTAGTTGATTTACATACAGTACAATTCAAATGTATTTATGTCCCTTTTGCCTGGGGCCTGCACTTCACTGTGCAGGTACAGAAATTTAGGATGACATATCAGTTTGCTAGGATCTCTACCATCTCATCCATTGGTGATCCCCATCTCATTCGAGGTATTGGTCTATTTATATTACTTATCAGATTATGCAGTAGAGATATGTTAGGGTCTTGTCTTGGTAAACAATTTTTAGCAGTCATGCTCATGTTCAGAGGTTTCGTAGACTAGTTTAGCATGTCATGTCAGACTTATTATATTTTTCAAATATTATTGCTATAATATTTCAGACTATGTTTACAATATTTAGTTTTACATATTTTAACCCATTGCTATTGCATGTTTTTGATACCCATGTCGACTCAACAGACTATGTGGTTTGCTCGGTCACATGCAGCAGTGTCGTGTTTTGCCCAGTCCATGGTTCAGAGCGTTACAAAACTTGGTATCAGAGCCTAGGTTTAAGTGTCTTAATGAGTCTATGAAATCGTATCCAATAAAGTTTCTTTTATGTGTGAGTGTGAGCCACACATGTAAATTGTTGACCACCAAGACATCTAGGATTGTCTCACTTCTTTCATACTCTATATCGTGCAGTTAAAGCTATACATTCAGGACATTCTTCTAACTCGTGCGAATTGTGTATTTTAAAAAATGTCTGCAAAAAGAAAGTGCACCAAGAGGACTTCAGCTACTAGCCCGAGAGCTATTGATAATGCTGCTCAGGAGGAGAACACTCAAGTCTTAGAGAGCCAATGCAGGAACAACACCCCCACCTAACACTAGGGGGCCTGCGGAGGTTCGTACTCCAGTTCAACCGCCCAGTTCCACTAACCCATATGTTATTGGAGTTATTAAACTGCTCATCCAGATTGTGGATGCACAAGCTCAATGTCAAGGAACGACTCCAAGTCCAGGTGCTAGTGGAGAGTCGTCCAATTTGAGGACTCGAGAATTTCTACATATGGATCCTCCAGTGTTCAGAGGGTATAGCAAGACAGAGGATTCGCAGAATTTTATTGACGGGCTTCAAAAGATTTTTCGTATTATGCATGCTACTGAGTTAGAGGCAGTAGAGTTGAGGGCTTATCAGTTACAAGATGTTGCTAATATTTTGTATGAGTTATGTGAATAGTCCAGAGGGGAAGATGCGCCTCTTGTGACTTGGGATAAGTTTGCAGATTCTTTCATTAAATACTTCCTTCCATTAGAGGTCAGAGAGGCAAAGGCCATTGAATTCGAGAAGCTCAAGTAGAATGGTTAGTGTGCATGAGTACTACCTCCACTTTGTTTCTTTTGCTAAGTATGCTCTACACATGGTTTCGGATATGAGGGCTATATTTAGACGTTTCGTGTGGGATATTGACCCCTATATGTTCGATGTTGCTAACATTTCTGCTCAGAACAGAAAAATGACTATCACCAAGATAGTTGCTTTTGTACAAGATAATGAGAGCAGGATGAAGCAAGAGGAAGTGTTACAGAAGGAAAATGACATGAATTCAATAAGAGTGATAAGTCTTCAGGTCACTTCAGTTATGAGGGAGGTGGAGGAATGAAGTTCTTTAAAAATAGGTCATCAGGACTCGTTCCGTCATCAACCAGTTCCTCAGTCCAAAAGTTCAGAAATGATCAGAAGAGACAGAACTTCAGAGCATTAGGCTCTCAGTCACAAGACGACGTGGGTCAGAAGACTTTTGATAATCCAATTTGCGGTAAGTGTTGTAAAAGACCCCCGGGGGAGTGTCGCATGGGTATGGATATATGTTATAGGTGTGGTCAACGAGGTCACTTTCAGAGAGACTGTCCATTAGTGAGGTAGGGTACTTGAGGTAACGTGGCTCAATCCATAAATGCAACAACTCCTCGTAGTGCTCAAGCCCAATCGAGGTGTGGTACATCTAAGACTGGTAACACAATAAGAGGTTTGAACCGCTTGTATGCATTAGCTGATCAACAAGATATAGAGGCCCGTACAGATGTTGTTACACGTATACTAATCATTTTCACTTTTGATGTTTATGCCCTTATGGATCCTGGATCCACTCTATCTTATGTAACCCCATTTATTGTTAAGAAATTTGGGATACATCCAGAAAAGTTGCATGAACCCTTTGAAGTATCTACTCTAGTCGGAGAGTTAGTTATAACTAGATGAGTATATATGAGTTATTCAGTTAAAGTCTATCACCGCATTATAGTAGCCGATTTGGTAGAATTGGATATGGTAGACTTCAATGTAATCATGGGCATGGATTAATTATCTTCATGTTATGCCACAGTAGGCTATAGGACCAAAATTGTAAGTTTTGAATTTTCCAGTGAACCAGTCATAGAATGGAAGGGTGATGCAGTAGCATCCATAAGTAGGTTTATTTCCTATCATGAAGTCAGAAAGATAATATCCAAGGGTATGTTTACCATCTAGTTTGGGTTAGGGATGCAGATAGCCAGACCCTGACTATTCAGTCCTTACCAGTTGTCAATGAGTTTCCTATGTGCATTGATTATCGCCAGTTGAACAAGGTCATCATTAAGAACAAATATCATTTTCCCAGCATTGATGACTTATTTGACCAACTTCAGGGTGCCCAATGTTATTCCAAGATTGACCTCAGATCAGGGTACCATTAGCTTAAAGTAAATGGAGTCGGTATTCTAAAAACTGCCTTCAAAACTCATTATGGTCATTTTTAATTTTGTGTCATGTCGTTCGTATTGACGAATGCACCAGCTGCTTTCATGGACCTCATGAGCAGGGTCTCCAAGACTTATATTGACATTTTCATCATTATCTTCATTGATGATATTCTAGTCTATTCTCATAGTGAGGCTGACCATGTAGAACATCTCAGAATAGTGTTGTGGACACTTCAGGACCACAAGTTTTATGTGAAGTTTTTCAAGTGTGATTTTTTTCTAAAGTTAGTAGCGTTCTTAGGCCATGTGATTTCAGTCAAAGGTGTCCAAGTTGATTATCAGAAAATAGACGCTGTAAAAAATTAGCTTAGACCCACTTCTGCTACAGAGATACGAAGTTTCTTAGGTCTGACAGGCTATTACAGGTGCTTCCTGTGAGTGTATTTTCGAAGAATTAAAAATGAGACTGACTTCTCCAGTATTAACATCGCCAGAGGGAACCAAAGGGTTCATAGTGTATTGTGATGCATCAGGGAGTGGTATCAGATGTGTGTTAATGCATCATGGTATGGTTATAGCTCATGCATCCAGACAACTTAAGCCTCATGAAAAGAACTATCTGACTGACGATTTAGAATAGGAAGTTGTGGTTTTCACACTCAAGATATGGTGGCACTATTTGTATGGGGTTCACGATGACATTTTCACAGATCATAAGAGTCTTCAGTATATTTTCAAGCAGCGGGAGTTGAATCTTAGACAAATGAGATGGCTTGAGTTGATAAAGAATTATGATGTGGATATTTTCTATCATCCGGGGAAAGTGAATGTGGTAGTCGATGCTCTTAATTGACGATTCATGAAAAGCTTAGCTCATGTTGAAGAAGATAAGAGAACCATGGCAAAGGAAATTCATAGACTAGCCAGTTTAGAAGTTTTACTTTTGGACTCTGAAGATGGTGTTGTTATTGTCCAGAACATGTCTGCATCCTTCTTAGTAGCTGAAGTGAAGGAGAAGTAGTTTAATGATCCCTATTTGTGCAACTGAAAAAAAAGATTCACAAGCATAAGACTACGACTTTTGAACAAGGGGGAGATGATGGTACTTTGAGGTACCGAGGCACGTTATGTGTTCTAGATGTTAATAGACTCATAGAGCGAATCATAGCAGAAGCGCACAATTCCGGGTATTCTATCCACCCAAGTTCTACAAAGATGTATCCTGATTTTAAAAATATTTATTGTGGAACATAGCAGACTTTGTAGCCAAGTGTCCGAATTGTTAGTAGATGAAGGCCGAGCACCAGAGGCCTGGTGGGTTGGCTCAGAATATTGATATTTTTGTTTGGAAATTGGAGATGATAAATATGGATTTCATAACAGGTCTACCTCGCTCATCCTAAAGGCAAGATTCAATTTAGGTGATTGTGGATCGACTTATAAAATTAGCACACTTTTTGCCAGTCAAAACCACATATTAAGTCGAAGATTATGCCAAGTTGTATATCTAAGAAATTGTCAGGCTTCATGGGACCCTAATGTCCATTATTTCATATCATAGTGCTCAGTTCACAACGCATTTTTGAAAGTCTTTCTAGAAAGGATTTGGGTACCAAGGTAAATCTTAGCAAAATTTTTCATCTTCAGACAGATAGCCAAGCAGAACATACTATTCAGACCCTCGAAGATATGTTGAGGGCATGTGTTCTTACTTTTAAAGGTAATTGGGATGATTATTTTCCTCTCCTTGAATTTGCTTATAATAACAGTTACCATGCTAGTATCAAGATGACACCGTTCGAAGCTGTGTATGGGCGAAGGTGTAGGTCACCAATTGGTTGGTTCGAAGTAGGCGAAGCAGAATTGTTAGGACTAGACTTGGTCCATCAGGCTATGAAGAAAATCAACTTAATTCAGGAGTGTTTGCAAATTGCCAGAGTCGCCAAAAGTCCTATTCGGATGTGAGGCGTAGAGACTTGGAATTTCAAATAGATGATTGGATATTTCTGAAAGTTTCACCTATGAAAGATGTCATGAGGTTTGGAAATAAAGGGAAACTCAGTCCCAGATATATCGGACCGTACAGGATCCTGCGAAGGATTGGTCAAGTGGCATATGAGCTTGAATTGCCACAAGATTTAATTGTTGTACACCCAATATTTCATGTATCTATATTGAGGAAGTGTGTGGGAGATCCGTCGTTGGTTGTTCCTATCGAGTCCATCACAGTTAAGGATGGACCAACCTATGAAGAGGTCCATGTGGCTATTCTGGATCATCAGGTTAAGAAGGTTGTCTCAGTGAAAGCATTGCGGAGAAGTCAGAAAGTAAAAGAGGCTACGTGGGAAGTCGAAGAGGACATGAAGTCCAGATATCCGCACTTATCTAAGAAGCAAGCAAAAAGCGTACAAGGTATATACCTTCGTTAATCATGCAATGTCCCTTAAGTATCCATGTCTCATGTTTCACGTTCATGTACTACCCATTCATGTCTCTATGTTCATGTTTTCATATAATCATGTCATTTTAGTCCCCATGATTTATATCATGTTTCTTCACATTCACGTAATCATGTCATGTCCATAAGTTCTTGAGTTAAACGCATTCCTAACCACGACCCATCATTTGAGGATGAATGATCCCAAGGGGGAGATATTGTAACACCTTGTACCTTCAGACTAAGGCTTTACCCGTGTAATGGGAACATAATAAAACTAAAATGAGGATTTTAGGAAGTGTTTTCAAAACTAATCAAGGTATAAGAAGAGTTTTGGACAAGGTATAGTCAGAAGCTACCCTACGAAACATGTTTTCAAGTGAATTTTCACAAGGCCTCACTTAAAACAAGTTTCCTTCATAAAAGTTGTAGATCTTTGAAATACATTTCCATCCATACTCGTTAGTTCAGCATGACTGACATCGCTTTTTTGGCGTTTGGGGTCACGCAACAGGAATTTAGCCCATGAATCTTGAAATATTTTTTTGACCGACTCCGTTTGGATCCAAACTTTGTGGCTCCATCCGAACTCCTGAGGATTAATATTCATTGGTTCATCATGATTGACGTTGCTTTTTGGCATTTCAGGGCCACCGAATAGAAATTTGGGATACTCAACTTTTCGTGTGTGCCCATGGATCTTGCGAAATTTTTTCGACCGACTCCGTTTGGATGCAAACTTGATAGGTCCATACGAAACGTCCTGGGGATGAATACTCATTGCTTTACCATGACTGACGTCGCTTTTTTGGTGTTTTGGAGTCGCGAAATAGGAATTCGGGACCACCTCGGCATTTTGTGTGCGTTAGCCCATTGATCATGCAGAATTTTTCGACCGACTCCATTTGGACCCAAACTAGATGGGTCCATCCAAAATATCTTGAGTGCCAGTACTGATTACTTCGCCATGACTTACGTAGCATATTTTGGTGTTTCGGGTCACGAAACAGGAATACAGCATCACCTCATCTTTTTGTGTATGTTAGCACGTGGATCTTACAAAAAAAAGTTCGATCGACTTTGTTTGGATCCAATCTTGGTGGGTCCATCCGAAACGGCATGACTAACGTCTCTTTTTGGCATTTTAAAGTCACGAAACAGAAATTCGTGATCACCTCAACTTTTCATGTGTTTTCTCAATTGACTGTTTGTTAAGATATCTTCCCATGGAAAAAACTTATATATGAGCTTTTTGGGTAGTTTAATTATATCGATATTGTATATTAATTCAAAATCTTACTTGATATCTTTTGAAAATTATCAGAAGTGCTATCACAATATAACATAATAACTTTTAATTCATTTGCGATGACAGCGTAATAAGAACCCTAATTTTTTTGATACAGAAGATAATATCAATATTAAAAACTACCCCTTCAGCTTTAATTTATATGATGATATTTAATTGGGCACATAGCTTAAGAAAGAAATGAAACTTTTACTTGAAATGTCATATAGGGAACGTCCAACTTCAAATCCTACTTCTAACTCACTCATCGTTAGAGCAAAAGTAAGCTTATGAAGCGAAGACCTCAAGGTCATGCAAGACAATCTAAGAGGCGAAGGAAAAGTTGGGGTAATGTTGTGTGTGCCTATTGAAGTCATTTTAAAAGCTCCTTTATTTGTGTTTCAATTGCCGATCAAGCTAATAAAAACTAAAAAGGATCAAGCACTTGGTTTTAAAGGTGTTGCTATATCGTTTCACTAAGGGTAAATAAAATTTAGAGTTAAATTATTGATGAATATAGAATATTTTTATTTTTTTAACTGCCTAAAAAGAGTGTTACATAAACGGAAGAAATTATAAATATTAATACAAAGTTCGACTTTTCATTCCATGGATACATAATTTTGCACGAGATGTTGTATTATGAAAAACGTGCTATTATGTTTTTACGAACAAAATGCACATTATTATGGCGTTCATAAAAAAATTCCAATACTAGCAAAACTATTTGAGAAAAAATATTTGTAGAATTAAGTTGCAGTAAATATTACAGAATAATGTTCAATAGGTTCACCTTTTCAAGTCAGAAAAAAATATGAAACTTTTTCTCTTGTTTTTTTTTTGGACTTTCACATATTGCAATATGACCTAATAAATATTATGTGTCTCAACACATATTAGCCGTCTTATGGAATGAGTGAACTAAAACAAAAATTTGCAAGTTTATTTGCTGACTCAAATTATAGATTCCAATGTCATTGCTTATAACATTCATCCAGAGGTTTTAAACTTTAGGCATTATATTTTCAAAAACTTTTAGTAAAATAAAAAGGAGAAGAATTTTTAATATCATGCATTTGTATTTGCTTATAGAATAAGAAAATTATTCTTTTTTAACTTCCAAATACTTTTGTATGATATTAAACTTTAGGAGTTTGCATAAAAATACCGAACTACTATTTCAATGACCGAGTGTCGCAATAATGGACCCAAAAGAAAAGGTAATAAAAGATTTAACTTTTAATATTGCATCGGGGCCAGGCTTAGCACGGGCCAACTACCACTAGGCCAAGTGCCACTAGTAGGGAGGAGGAGAGAGAAAACAACAACCCACAAAAGGAGAAGATTTGGTGGTGTTTGTTCCAAGTATATTTGCCTACACTGAGTTTGCAAACTCGATGTTTTGAGTTTTTGCCAGAACTGCACAAACAGTTCTCACAAAAAGTCGGAAAAAAAAAATTCAAACTAGAGAGGTTATTTCCAAAAGACTCTCAGTTCGGCTTAAGTGACGCATATCAAAACAGATTTAAAAGAAGAAAACAAAAGTAACGATGATATCTTAAATAGAAGGGGAAGCAACATACAACATACAAAGAAGAAGAACAGTAACCACAAAAGAGACCGGACAACTGTGAAATTCTAGCACAAGAAACGGTAGAAAACTAGTAAGGGAAAAAGTTCAAACAAACTTAAAAATCACCAAATATTATCCAAAATAGAAAATGGAACATCCCAAAACTAACACAACTCCCCAGCTCTATAGTGTCTCAAATCTTGGGGAAAAACAAAAAAGGGCAGCCCAATGCAGTAAGCTCTCGCTATGCGCGGGATCCAGGAAGGATTCCGGGAAGGGGCAAACCACAAGGATCTTTTGAACGTAGCCTTACCCTGCATTTCTGCAAGAGTCTGTTTCCACGGCTCGAACCCGTGACCTCCCGGTCACATGGAGGAAACTTTACTAGTTACATTGAAACAAATTCGGAAATCCAGGAAAACTGGATAAGAGTAAGGCACCTGCATTCCCAATTCAAGTGGAGAATATATATATAGTTCAAAAAGGCATGGAATGTGGAAAGACATTGTATTACATCTCAACAAGTGAAGTGAAATCTGGCATAACAAGTTCCAATCTAGGATTTCCGTCTTTTATGCAGAAACTCGTGAATCAAAAGTTAACAGAAAACAAGTTAAACCAAACTTAGTTATAATCCAATGCATATCAAAATGCTCTTGCTTTCACCAAATGCAGAGCCGATAAACCATCTGTTTAGTTCAAACCAAACTGCAATAGAAGTTTGTTGCAGTTTGGAAGTATACCTTTGCGATCAGATCCACTAGCATTCAAACAAGACAATATTGTAGAATAGATTGTTGCAAACACCCTGGATGCCAAAACAAACATAACTTCCACGAAACGACCTAGCAACTATCACCGTCTAACATATGGAGAAATATAGTTCATCACATCTTAAGACAGGGTACTGTTACTGTTACCCAATAAAAATCAAACATCAGGTAAAACTCTAGCTCTTGAATAACTGTTGTTTACATTTTCATAACATCTTCTATGGACTTCCCTGGAATGGAATGTCTAATCTAGTGGAAAAAGAGAAACGACCTTGCAGATACCACCATCTATCATATGCTTATGCTAGATCTAGAACATGGATTCCACAACATACTAGGACAGAGGGATATCCCTCCGGCATGGATTTAACTCTTAGTTCATAACAATAACAGAGAAGTAGAATCCCCTTCCACTGATAACTTGAGGATTAGCTATATTCCATCTGCTGCGCTATTTTAGTCCCTTCCAAAAAAAAAATTATACCTTTCTAAAATTTAAAAGACACCTTTCGTACCCTCAATGACATGCTCTTACAGGAATGACATATCATGTTAAAGACAAGACTCTAAGGATATATGTTTAGCTTATGTGTCAGTCTTTCCTACTTTCTTAATCTCCATACTTGGTCAAAAAAACCGTAATAATAAAACGGAGGGAGCAGCATCGTATTTAGAGTAAAAAGAGAGACATCCAAACATTTTTTGACAACCGTGGTGTCCGGACCAGCTTGCACGTACCTCGACTAATTCCGCGGGACACCTGTAGCCTCCCACTAGCAAGTGCAGCAACAGGTACCAAGTAAGATGGGAAGAAAGCACCTAATGTTTTTGTCTATGCTGGAATTTGAAATTGAGACCTCAGAGTTCTCAACCCACTTCATTGACCACCAGGGCACACCCTAGGGTGTGGAGACATCCAAACAGATAAATGTTTTTCTACTTCTCCTGCTACAGCTCTAAACTGGAATAGAGACATTCTCATTAGTTCCAAGACATAAGCAAGTTTTACTTTCATGGATTACCCTGTTTAAATTAAGGAGACCAACAAAGCCTTCATCAACTCCCAAAAAGTATCACAGGTTAGATTTACTATTAAACAAGGGGTGAAAATCATATATATTCTTGTTTTCATGTGGAAACTTCCATAACGACCCTAGAATATTTTTTGATGTTAAAGGTTCAACTCGATCATGAGTCAAAATCATGACTACGTTCAGGTGGAAGTCAGACAACATGACAAACCAATTAAATCAGCAAGTCAGCTTCCTTGACTACGGATGAAAATTAAGACTGATCTTGCCAAAGAATAAGGACAGGCTTCATGCCTACAAATTGTCTGCAAAGCTCATGCTTGTTGACAACCACCACCTTCGTTAGCATATCCGAAGGATTTTCATGAGTGTATCGTGCTATTGCAATTGAATTATCTAACAATCTCTTCACGTCAGCTATTAAAGGAGCAAGATATATATGTGTGTATCCTCAAAAAAAGATATCCAGTTATGTGTATATGGTCTTCACTATCAAAATAGAAGATCAAATACCAGCAAAAAAATGCTAAAAAAAGTTACTGCTACTAGACTTGTAGGGCGGGCCCATCTTCACAAGCAGCCATTTGCTGCAACTTAAAAAGCAACCCAGAAATGCCTTTTAACAATGGAAGTGTGGAAGCCCAAGGTACAAGTTGCCAACAAAAAAAGCTGTGAATGTGTCAAAGAGAGCATGAACATAGCCCCACATACAGAAAGAACCACACAGTAAAGCACTCATCATAAAATGTTAAGGTAAATACAGCAAGGAGGGAAAAGAGAAAAAAACATCATGATATAGGAAGAAACATCTGACAACATACAATCATCTCAAAAACTATCCGTTACAAACCTCTAGAAAGGTACAGCACTACAATCTACTCTTTCTGATATTTCGGGGGCCAGGGCGCCTTGATCAATTTCCACAAACCTTGCCAAGACTGGTTCAATTTACACAATGAAGGAAAGAAAACAGTAAGAAGTTTCCATATCACTTATCCTTGGGAATACCATACTTCTCCTGAAGCTTCGTTATCTCCTCCTCCTTCTTCTTCTGGTCAAATTTCTTACTCATCTTCGCTTGCTGATAATACAGAACTATCAAGTATCTGCCCAATAACAAAAACACCAAAGGTACATCAGGATAAGTATGTCGGAAGAAAATATAGAGCATCTCTAGTGTTAAAGAACCCCCAAATTTCTTGAAAAAGAAGTCCAGATATTGCAGAATGAACGCTGACAAGTGACATCCATATAACTAATCCTAAAAGTCTAGAATCCACACCAACTATACATCAAAATAAGTAGGTTGGTACCTCTAGTTTCAAAAGGACTCCTGATTCATTTTAAAAAACAACTTACTAACTATTTAAATAAACTAGTCAAAATTGAGCAGAATAAGATCAAGGATTCATAAAACAGACCCCAGCTAGTTCAGAGTTGAAAACACTTTCTCCGGCAATGAATTCTACATACATTCTTTAGATATTTTTTAATTACTTTCTTTTTATAACTGTGGTGTCCGGACCAGCTTTGTCACACCTCGACTAATTCCACGGATACCTTCCACCAGCATAGGTATACGGCAACTCTATCCATCCCGTAACTCTATCTACCAAGGCCTGGACATATGAGAATAAGTAATCTAGTGTTCTTGTCTCAACTGAGATTCGAACTTGAGATTCCATGGTTCTCAACCCACTTCATTGACCACTAGGCCCCACCCTTGGATGCTAGATAGTTTTTAATTATAATTTAAAAAAAAAAAACTGGTAAAGTTAAAAAGAAATAGCAAAAATATTAATTATAAAAATTATTAATGTAGATTTTAAGTTAAAAATAGACAAGTGATTGTCTGAATTGAGAACGAAAACATTATTTAACCATTCTACTCCAAACCATCAATCAACTGGATAAGTTATTATCATCCATCAATTCAATTCAAGCAAATAAACCCTACTGAGATGAGACAAAAGAGGGTAACAGCGTTTTTTAAAAGACAAACTACTGACTGTTGGAATAAACTAGTCAAAATTGTGCAGAACAATATCAAGGATTCATAAAACAGACCCCAACTAGTTCAGTGTTCAAAAGACTTACCCGACTATGGAATTCTACACACTTTTTTACATATTTTGTATTATTAGTGTAGATTTTATTTCAAAAATAGACTACTAATGTCAATTTAACCATTGTATCCAATCCAATTCAAACTAGTTTAGACTTGACACCAAATATACATTAAAATAAGTATGTCGGTACCTCTAGTTTCAGAAAACTCCTGATTTATTTTAAAAGACAATCTAGTGACTATTGGAATAAAGCTAGTCAAAGTTGAGCGCAATAAAATCAAGGATTCATAAAACAGGCCCCACCTATGGGCTCTACATGCATTAATTTAGATATTTTTTAATCATAAACATTATTAGTGTAGATTTTATGTTAACACTAAACTAGTAATGTGCGAATTGAAAGGTAGAGGTAAGGTCTGCCTACATCCTACCCTCTCCCGTACCCACTTTGTGGGATTACACTGGGTATGTTGTTGTTTGTAAACCAGAGTGAGGTAAGACAAAAGAGGGTTACAGGTTTTTTTTTACTGATTAGCAACATTAAAGCCAGAGCAGTGATCAACGGCGGTTTTTGCATCATATATATCATCGTAGACGACGTGTATCCTTGTTTGTTTAACATTTAGATATTTTTTAAGTATAACAACTATTGGTGTAGACTGTGTTAAAAACACACTAGTAATGTCGGAATTGATTTCTGTTACTTATTTACTATCTCTTGTTCTTCTCTTGTTTTATTACAGCTATTGCTCCTTTTTCCTATGTGACCTGCTTTGTTATTGCTTTATTCTGAGCCGACTTCTACCTCTCAATGGGAGGCCCTATATCTCACTTGTGTGATTACACTAGTTATGTTGTTGTTAATGTCTGACTTGAGATCAAAATTGAAAATGTTAACCACTGTATATCCAATTCAAGCAAATAAACCCTAGTGAGATAAACAAAACAAAAAAGAGGTAAAGTTTTTTTTTACGGATTAGCGACGTTAAAGCCGGAGAGATGATCGACGCCGGTTTTAGCATCGTATATACCCTCATAGACGACAAAAGCAGTACGACGAGTATCCTTCTTAGTACCAATAAGAATCTGCCTTATCGCACCGTATTTATTTTCCAAAGATATCATACATCTCCTCACTCGTGATAATTTTAAATTAAAATTATTACTGTAGCTTTGATTTCAACAATAAACCGTACTTTAATGTTGAATTTAAACCTAAAATTGCATAATTAAATGTATCTAATCCAATTCAATCAAATAAACCCTAGTGAGATAGAAAAAAAGAGAGTAAAGTTTATTTTTGCTACCGATTAGCGACGTTGAAGCCGGAGAGATGATCGACAGCTGTTTTCGCATCGTATATATCTTCGTAGACGACGAAAGCAGTACCACGTGTATCCTTATTTGTACCTATACGAATTTGCCTTATCGCACCGTATTTTCCGAAAATATCGTACATCTCTTCGCTCGTGATGTTGAATGGAAGGTTACGAACGTATAGTACACGATTCACTTCCGGTGGTAGACGAGTATTGCCTTTTCGGAGACTTAACGCCGCCATAGTTTCGCCGGAATAGAGAGAGATATTAGCCTTTTACGGTTTTACCTAGAGTGTTTTCTACTGTACAGAAATAATACTAACACTTTTAATTCCCAACAATTTATAAATTGAGAGGCGGGCCAGTGGGTAGGGTCGGGTCGACCCGGTCCCATCCTTATCCCTCCCGAAACCCTATTTTGCACAAATAACCGTTGCACCAACGACATTTTACCATTTGACCTATGTGTCTCCCCCTCCCTCTCCCCCTTAATATTTATTTTTAACACATAAATTATTATATTTACATTTTAACCCAATTTTCAACTATAAATACCTCATTTTCTCTTCATATTTCTCAAAAATCTTCCTACAATCTCTCTAATCTCTCAATCTATCTCTCTACAAGTCTACATTGTTTACTAAAATTCAATTTTATTTATTCATTTGGGAGTGAAGTTGGCAACTAGCTTGAGGATCTTCCATCGAGAAAAGTTTCAATTTTCAACCTCTCGATTACACGTCGACGTTACGTCGGCGTTTGGTACATTCGTTCCTTCATTAAATTATTATTGTCTGTTTATTTTATTTAGAGCACTTAATTTTATTTACTTTAATTATTTATTAGTATAATTATAAATTTATAATGGAAGGATTTAAACGTATGCTTACGGGTAGGGGTCATGCTTCTTCTAGTAGGGGCAACAAGGCCAAGGGTACTTCTTCTAGTCATCCTATTTCTAGACAGAATCCTATTACTACACAGGATGATTTTGTTGATACTGAACATTTTCCTACAATACCATTACATTTAGACGATGAGCTATTTTCTGGAAATCAAGAAGACTTTAATTTAGACGATGATCTAGATGATACACTCACTAATGTAGATGACAACACACCCACTAGTGCACCTTCAACTGAAATGCCTCTTATTCCCCCTAGTATGAGACGAGGTCCAGCAAAACGAACATTAAAATCAGATGCATGGACATTTTTTGATAGGGACGTAGAGAATCCAGTAGCTAGATGTAAAATTTGTAAAAATGTTTTAAAATTTAAAACTGAAAAAGGCCACGGTGGGACGGGGATTTAATCCAGCTAGATATGCCCAATACGAGGCTTCAAAACCGGGTGCGCAAACGTCCGCTCCATTGGAACAAGGTTCACATACTGTCCCGGACTAAGTACATGGTCAAATTAACCCTATGACGTGGGAAATTGTAGGCCCTAAATACGATAAACATAGAGATAGGGAAGCAATAGCAAAATTAGTTGTTGTGGAGGGTTTGCCTTTTTTATTTTCTTCATCTCCCAATTTTATTCATTACATTAGTAATATGTAGAATCCTGCTTTTAACTGTTTTCCTAGATCAAATGTTAAGAGAGATGTATTTCAATTTGCGCATGAATATCAACAATATTTACGTTATTCATTATATCATTTTAATGGCAAAGTATCTATCACGTCTGATATAGGTCGTAGTACTAACGACCATGATTATTTAACTGTAACTTGTCATTGGATAGATTATAAATGGTCTATGCAAAAACGTATCTTAGCGTATAGATATATAGATGATAGGCACACTGATACTTTTATTGCAGAAAATATTTATCAAGTGTGCGATTATTACGGAATAACTGATAAAATTATGACTATTACATTAGATAACGCTTCTTCTAACAATTACGCTATTACAGTTTTAAAAAATAGTTTAACTCCATCTTTTCCAGATCATTTTCATATAAAATGTGTGTGTCATATATATAACTTAATTGTAAAGGATTTTATCACTTTTTGAAGACATTCTTAGTAAAATACAATTTGCTACAAACTTTATTTTTAAAATAATAGAATACAACGAAGAAAATGTCACGATTGCCAACTACCTTATAGAAAAATTCTAGAAGAAGTACCTAGTAGGTGGAATTCTTTATACGAGCAACTACTTGTTGCTTATAACTATAGAAAACCTATAACTTTATTTTTTAACTCTCATAATCAAAATCCAGCTGATATGGTTGTAGATAGTGATTGGGGAAAAATTTCCGAACTTTTTGTATTTTTAGAGAAATTTTTTCAAGCAACAAAAGAATTTTTTGGTATATATTATCCTACTATTTCAACTATGTTGTTTTATATAGCTCTAATATTTTTACTGCTTAATGAATATATGGATAAACCAGCTTATAAGGCAGCTATTAAAAAAATGTTTATCAAAATAAAAAAAAATTTATTTCTATTCCCACTATTTATATTATTGGTGATGTATTAAATCTGACTATTAAAATAGACGGTACTAAATCACTTATTGAAACTATTTACGATTGTATAGTAGTACTACCACCTCCACGTCCCAAAAATCCAAATCACTCACCACCTTTTGAACAAACTAAAGAAGAAGTGTTGTCTAACGTAGAAGACGAATGCAAAAAAATATATAGGTTTTACCAACAAGAAAGTGCTAGCAACTTACCGGCTTCCATACCATCTTTTTCTTCTTCAACACAACCTCACAAAAGACATATTTTTTCTGCGGCTAGTATTGAAAGCCTCAGAAATAGAATGTGCGGCAGCCGTACCGCTACTAACCAAATTAGCGAGTTTGATATTTTTGTTTTGCAGGGTTCTGTACCGTACCAAGCAGTTCTCAATGAAGAAGGACGTGAAGACTTGCTGAAATACTGGAGGAGGAATGAGAAGACCTTTTCGACACTTTCAATGATGGTCCGAGATGTTTTGAACATTCAAGCGTCATCAACGGTGTCTGAAAGCGCTTTTTGTGCCTGCAGATATCAAATAGGAGAGTACATGCACTCATTAGCCAGGGACAGCTTGAAGATTGTAGTATTATTCAGAGATTGGATACGAGCAGAGCGGAGAAGGTGCGGTCAACTGGAGATCAACGAAGAAGAAGACGAAAACTACAACGAAATCTTATCCGAAGGTGGTGGAAGCGACGTGGAGCAATTTGACCAACAAATACCAATTCCAACCGAAGAACCACACAACGAAATCTTATCCGAAGGTGGTGGAAGCGACGTGGAGCAATTTGACCAACAAATACCAATTCCAACCGAAGAACCACAGGAAATTATCAAGAAACTAGAACAGATTTTTTCCAAAATGTAATTTTTTTAATTGCAATTTTACTATGTAATTTGCAACTTTTGAACAACACCACAAAGTTGCAATTTTGACAATTGCATTTGTATTACAAAAAAAATCATATGTCAATGCTGTTTTTATTACACTATCTTGTTTAATTATTGATTTTTTTATATATATGTTATTTTTTAAATTAAGTGGAAAAAAAATCGTCCCTGATCTCGATCCCGCCCCGACCCGATTCCGATGGGATCGGGACGGGACGGGACTTCGGTAAATCCCGCCTATCCCGATGTGACCCGACTCGACCTGATCCCGCCTCTTCCCCCGTCCCGCTCCGACCCGAGCCCGGCCCACTGGCCACCCTAGCAAACTAATTTAAATAATACGAAATTTGAATGTATTTAACATTTAATTATTTGAAATGTACAACTTTTAATCACTTGTATCGTGAATATTCATAAATTTTAAAAATTATTAATGTTCCATCATTAAATACTCGTGTTTATGTTCAGCTTGTATTGAAGCTTCATATTTGAGGATCGTGTATTTCTTAAAATAATCCAAAAATAAAGGGAGACCAAAAACATATATTTTTATTTATTAAAGGTTAAATGGATATTAAGTCATATATCACAACAATAACAATAATAACATACCCAATAAAATCCCACAACGTGAAGTTTGGGGAGGATATAGTGTACACAGACCTTACCTTTACGTGATAGTTAGAGCGTCTGTTTCCGGAAGACCCTCGGCTCAAGACATTAAGTCAAATATCACATACACCAAAATTACTATTATCCCAGAGGGGGTAATAAATTGGAATAGCAGTTGATCTTAGTATATTCATGGGTAAATTCCTGAGGCAGGAGGCTGATGTAGTAGTTAACGCTCCAACTCGTTCAAATGAGAGGAGGGGAGGGTTTTGCTATTTTGCTTTTCTAAAAAAAGAATATTATTATTTTTCTTAAAAAATTTACGCATATCATTCATTGATTTATCCGCCAAGTACAAGTGTTCAAAAATACATTTTTGTCAAGAAGAAGTGTTTATATGGTTATTATCAAAATTGAAGTGTATTTGAATGTTGGTGCCAACTTCAAGTGTCTATAATGTATTATGACAAAAAAAAAATGAACTCACCAAAGATGACGAGCGAGCAATTCGTGAAGGTTGTTCTACTTTTTATAGTTTGTTTTATAACCATATCCATAATGATTACAATGCTTGTTTCGATTGAAAGAAGCATAACTTTCCTTTCAGATAAATGTGGCTAAAGTTAAGTCATTTTTTCTTAGACTTCGGTTATTTATGTCTGAAGTTCATGCACATGTAGTTGAATTTAAGTCACATTTTCCTGATCAGTCATATAAAATTTCAAGCACCAAATATGTCTAATGTTTCTCAAAACTGGATACAGGTTAATAGCTGTAACATCTTGTACCTTCGAGTTAAGGTTTGACCCGTACGATGGAATCATAATGGACCAAGACGAGGAGTGTAAGAAGTATTTTAAAAACTAACCAAGGTATAAGAAGAGTCTTTGAGAAAAGTATAGTCGGAAACTACCCTACAAAGCATGTTTTCAAGTGAGTTTTCATGAGGCCTTACTTCAAGCAGGCATAACACCATTATAAGTTATGAGTTTGGGAAAACTCAAAACATGAAAGTTGTAGCCCTTTGAAATGTCTTTCCAACGATATAGAGCTCAAACGGACATGTGAGTAAAATGTTATGACCGTTTTACTAACGTGCGACAGTCTGCGGCGCAACCTACGAATCACAGGTTGAGCACAAAAAAATCACGTTTTACTGTCACAATCTGCGTTCGGTCTGCGTCTAGCAGGTCACACCTGTGATTCGCAGGTCGTGCTCGACTATAAAAGTACAGATCATAAAATTTTCAAAACATATTCATTCCACTTCATTTTTTGCCGACTTTTTGAGGAGAAAAGACCCTAGAGCTTTCCCAAACCTCCTAAGGTGAGTTATTCCTCGAATCCCAAGTATTATTCCATCATATTAGCAAGGATTAACACTCATATATAAATTATTAACAAGATTCTACTCTACAATCCTAGGATTTTCAAGAAAGTCCTTCTCAAGGATTCAAGTTCAGATTTTTGGAATTCTTCTTCAAAGTTTGGATTCTTCTTTGGGTGTTGAGGAACAATTAAGGTATGTAAACCCTTGAAAACAAGTTATATATGTTCATGTATGTACTGTTAAAACTACTCATGTTCCAGTTTTTGTACGCATGAGTGTCACTTTGATTATCCCGAGGTCATCCGTAATCCATGAATACCCATGTCTTGCATTTCATGGGTCTTTAAGCACAAGTCATGAACCCATATTACTTAATTCCATGAATTCTACATGTTTCTCATGTTTTATGCAAAATATATTATGTATTCATGTCCATGCTATATTTATACTTATCAACCATGTTTACAAGTCATGATTATACAAATCATGGGCTTTCTAGCCATTTATATTTTCATGTTCATATTTTGGGAGTTACACAGATTACCGAGAAGGCTCGGACAGCCTGAAACTACGTTTGTCAGCGTTGGATAAGGATCGCTCCGCCCAGTTAGGACGAGACCTTCATGTTACCCATTGCGAGTTATTGGATCCATCATGTTATGTTCATGTACCCCGGCAAGGTACGAGATGGATAGCTGATCCGACATATATCAGACGCCACATTCACATGTGGTGGTTACATATCAATTTTGTTAATGCTCTCTCATAGATATTCAGATATACAGTTTTACAGATCTTATACATGTCATTATATTCATGTCAGGTCATGTTCATGTACATTATTCAGTTTCAGTTTCATGTTCCTATTATTTCATGTGCCTATTTATTCTTGTAGTTGTTTTACATATAGTACAATTCAAATGTACTTACGTCCATTTTTGTCATGCGCCTGCACTTCACGGTGCAGATACTGAGTTTCATGAAGGACTTTATCAGTATCTGCCATTGGTGAGCCCCATCTCATTAGGGGTGTCAGATTTATTTATTTACATGTTATGCTTATTAGTAAAGATATGTCAGGGCCTTATCCTGACAGAACAGTTTTGCATTCAGACTCATGTTCAGAGTTTTCATAGACTAGCTTAGCATATCATGTAAGTCATTCAGAATTATTATGTTTCCAGACTATTTTCGCTACGATATTTAAGACTATTTTCAGTATACAGTTTTACATGTTTTATTATCATTATTCTTTAATGCTTTCGATGTCCATGTTGATTCAACAGCCCATGTAATTCACTCGGTCACATGCAGTCGGCCACCGAGCGTCGTGTTTCGCTTAGGCCATGATTCAGGGCGTGACAAATTTGGTATCAAAGCCTAGGTTTAAGTGTCTTAATGAGTCTATGAAATCGTATCCAGTGAGGTTTCTTTTATGTGTGAGTGTGCGCCACACATGTAAACAGTTGACCACCAAGACATCTAGGATTGTCTCACTTCTTTCATACTCTATATCGTGCAGTTAAAGCTATACATTCAGGACATTCATCTAACTCGTGCGAATTGCGTATTTCAAAAAATGTTTGCAAAAAGAAAGTGCACCAAAAGGACTTCAGCTACTAGCCCGAGAGCTATTAATAATGCTGCTCAGGAAGAGAACACTCGGGCACAAGGAGCCAATTCGGGAACAACACCCCCACTTAACACTATGGGGCCTGTAGAGGTTCGTATTCCAGTTCTGCCGCCCAATTCCACTAACTCATATGTTAGGGGAGCTATCCAGTTGCTCACTCAGATTGTGGCCGCACAAGCTCAACGTTAGGGAACGACTCCGAGTACAGGAGCTAGTGGAGAGTCATCCAGTTTTAGGACTCAAAAATTTCTGCGTATGAACCCTCCTATGTTCACAGGGTCTAGCAAGTTCATTGACGGGCATCAGGATATCTTTTGCGTTATGCATACTATTGAGATAGAAACAGTGGAGTTGGGAGCTTATCAGTTGCAAGATATTGCTCATATTTGGTTCAAATGATGGGAACAGTCCCGAGGGGAAGATGTGTCTCCTGCAACTTGAGATGAATTTGCAGATACCTTCATAGAATACTTTATGCCACTACATGTCATGGAGGCAAAGGCCTTTGAATTCGAAAAGCTCAAGCATACTAGTAGGAGTGTGCATGAGTACTACCTTCACTTTATTTCTTTGGCTAAGTATTCCCCTCACATAGTTCTAGACATGAGGGCCGAAGTTAGGTGTTTCGTGTGGGGTTTTGACCCCATTTGTTTGGTGCTGCTAACATTTCTGTTCAGAACAAGGAAATGACTATTATCAAGATGGTTTCTTTCGTACAAGGTAATGAGAGCAGAATGAGGGAGGAGAAAGCGTTGCAGAAGGCGAAAGACGGGAAATTCAATAAGAGAGCTAAGTCTTCAATCAGCGAGGTAGAGACAGACAATTATTTAAGAATGATCATAAGAGGCAGAACTTCAGAGTATCAGGCTCCCAGTCACAGGCCAGTTTAGGTCAAGGTACCTTTAGCAATTCAGTTTGTGGTAAGTGTGGTAAGAGACACACATGGGAGTGTCACATGGGTATGGATATCTATTATGGATATGGTCAACGAGGTCACTTTCAGAGGGATTGTCCATCAACGAGGCAGGGTACAGGAGGTAATGTGGCTCACTCCACAAATTCAGTTGTTTCTCGCAATTCTCAGGGCCCAATCAGGGAGTGTCACTACTAAGTCTGGTAACACATGCGGTGGACCAACGCACTAATATGCTCTAGCCGTGCTCGGCTATAAAAGTACGGATCGTAAAATTTTCAAAAATTATTCATTCCACTTCATTTTTTACTTTGAGGAAAAAAGACCTTAGAACTTCCCCAAACCTCCTAATGTGAGTTATTCCTCGAATGCTAAGTATTATTTCATCATATTAGTAAGGATTAACACCCTTATACAGATTATTAACTAGATTCTACTCTACAATCCTACTTCTCAAGAATTCAAGTTTAGATTTTTGGGATTCTTCTTCAAAGTTTGGATTTTTCTCTGGGTGTTGAGGAACAATTAAGGTATGTAGAGCTTCTATCTACGTGTGGGAACATCGTTGTTCTACTTCACGCCACATTAATCCATGAAAACCCTAGAAAATTAAGGTTATGTCTCAGTTCATGATAAATCCTTGAAAATAAGTTATATATGTTCATGTATGTACTGTTAAAACTACTCATGTTCCCATTTTTGTACGCATGAGTGTCACTGTGATCATCATAAGGTCATCCGTAATCCATGAATACCCATGTCTTGCATTTCATGGGTCTTTAAGCACAAGTCATGAACCCACATTACTCAATTCCATGAATTATACATGTTTCCCCTATTTTATACAAAATATATTATGTAGAGTCCATGCTATATTTAATACTTATCAACAATGTTTACAAGTCATGATTATACAAACCATGAGCTTTCTATCCAATTATATTTTCATGTTCATGTTCTGGAAGTTGCACAGATTACCGAGAAAGCTCAGACAACCTGAAACTATGTTAGCCAGCAAAGGATAAGGATCGCTCCGTTCAGTTAGGACAATACCTTCATGTTAACCATTACAGGTAATTGAATCCATCATGTCATGTTCATGTCTCGTACCCCGGCAAGGTACGAGATGGCTTAACTGATCGGGCAGAGATCAGACGACACATTCACACGTGGTGGTTACATGTCGATTTTTTTTAATGCTCTGCTACAGATATTCAGATATACAGTTTTACAGATCTTATACATGTCATTATATTCATGTCTCTGTTTCATGTGTATGCTTATTCTTCTAGTTACGTCCCTTTATGAGCATTGCAGAATATAATAAAGAGATGTGCTCATTCTATGGCAAGAGTGCTTGCGACATAGTAAAAGTTTACATGTTGCTGATACATGTTGATCAACAGAGATAGTAAAACCTGTGACCCAGAATTGGAAGTTGAATCAATTAAGATTGTTTTCTGCTGCAATCTTTTACATTGGAGAAGATGATAGGCTCAACCCTGATAGATGAACAGCATTTTCTTAGGCACAGCATTAGAATTTGACAGATCTCTTTAGGCAATAAGATCGAGCACATATTTCTATGTACCTTCCACATGAGCTCGCTTGTTAGTGTTTTTTAAGGGCATTCATTTTATCCCTGAGATAGTATAGCTTGGCCCTCCTCACTTTTTTCTTGTCCAGCACCTTTATCTCCTTTAGGTTGGGAGAGTACCTGCAAATAATCAAATCACTTTAGCTTTAGGTGTCCAATCTTGTGAAAGCTCTAAAAGCAAATTATGGAGCACCTCTGCAATCATTAATTAAAACCGCACTAGACACCCACATATTTGCAGTAACCCGGCATCAGCATGTGAATTATACATAGCTAACAAGATTTTAGATGTAAATTGCACGAGTTAAATAATACCTTTCTAAATAAAAACAGAATAAGAGGTGCACTATGAGTTCAATGAAAAGAAAAGTGGTTAAAGGCTCAAGAAAAGGGCGCCTTATGAGTTCAATGAAAAGAGGTGCATTTCCCTGAAGTAGAAGAGTTAAGGTCACCCACTTTGACAGACACAAATTGGATATTGAAATATATCTAGGGAGTCAAGTAAGAATAGTAACCGCACGCCTTGCATGGTAACCTTCTGGCAAAGACCATAGCTCTGATCACCTTATAGGCTTTTACTACCCACATCTTTTTAAGGTAGTTATGAACATAATACTTGTGATATAACAGAAAACACCATTTCGGTTTTCCAAGAAAATATTTTTAGGCACCTATATTATGAAATTTTAAAAACCCCACCTCAAAACCTTCTTTCGTCTTGGGTAACCATCTCACTATAAACCAAATTAAATCTTCAGATTCAACTATTTTCGGGTGAAACTTAACCTGGTTTTCCTAGAGAATATTTTTTAGCACCTAAATTACCAAATGCTAAAACACCCTACTTGCAAAGACTCTTTTCCTCTTTGGTCTCACCATCTCCCTGCAAGCCAAAAGAAATCTCCAGATTCAGCTATCTCTCTGGGTGAAAATTGACCCATCAGGTTATCAACACTCTACACCCCCTAGTTACCGTAACAAAGATAACGGAAAGGAAAATGTGTCAAATAAAAGTCATTTGTATGGAAATGTGCAAAATAATGTTACTGATATTATCAGCTGAGGATCATTCCATAATGTCATGCCAATGACAATCATTATTAGAAAACATCATGCTCGTGACTTTTCTACCACAACAGCTCTCACAGTAATGACTTCAATCAGGCTGAAACAGATGATCACTTTCCAAACTTAGATTTGCTCAACATTGCAATAATATAAGGAAATAGCAGCATAACCTAAATCTAGCAACTGCAAGCATTAAGTGACAACCAAAGAGCATTCATTTAAGAATGTAACAAACACATAAACCAGCCGGTGATGACTTACAGATGAAATAGGTTTTCAACCCCAACTCCAGCCACAAGTCTTCTTAATCTGAATGTAGTATTTAAACCCGCATTGCGCCTTGCTATTACTATGCCTTTGACAATTGAAACACGTCTCTTGTTCTCCGGCACTTCCTGCAATATAACCATCACCATACCACCAGTAAAACAACAGTTTTCCTTTTTCTTTTCTTTTCATAGGTAGTACTTTTTTTAAAGATGGGGGAAGCATAATTGAAAGATATATGCAGGAATTTCTTTCTGTGAAATCAGTCCAACCATACTATACATGTTGGAGGATCATATGTGCACCAAACATAAATTATGCTGGTTGTTAAATAGGAACTAAAAAATGAGACATGATCCTTTAAACAGAAGCTTCTATACCACTTTGAGCTGGATAATATAACCAGGCTTTATATCAGGAATCTCACTCTTCGCCCTTACTTCTTCAACAGCTTCCTTATCAAGAATCTACATCATAATAGAAATAGGACTTCATTAGACATTATGCATCAGAAGTCTCTTAAATTGTAACCAAGAAAAAAGGGCAACAAAATAAACCATCAGAGAATGAAGGAAGCTATATTTGGCAAAAAGGTCCTATCTTGTACACCTGCATTATATGTGCTGCTGTTTTATCAAGCCTCTTAAATTTGATACGTGGAGTTGCCAAAGAAGAAGCAGAAGTATCTTCAGAAACCATGTCAACTGAAGTAGCACCTGTTGTAATGAACCTTCTACGGGAACTTGGGACCATGGTAGTGTCTTGCGATAAACATGATCCATAAACCTTGTAAGGCGATGTCAGTGAAGCATGTCTGTTAACAGACACGTTCAATCTGGCTCCAAAGAAGTTCTGAAAGAAGTTCCAGATACAACAAATCAATCATCAGAACTTCAGAAGAAAACAAGATTATTTTAATGCTAAAACACTATTGATTAACGTATTCCACGGAGAAGAAGCACCATAACGGCATAACATGTAATTTAGTTCTTTCATTCAAATTATTTAACACTGCTAAAAGGCATGCAGATCCATATTCCATTAGCCACAGAATATTAGTGCCATTGTAATGCAACATATATGCAGCTTAAAATACACTCCATCAAAAACATACAGAGATTCAAGCATGTCTGAATGTGGAGCTTAGAACCACTCTAATATAACTCATATACAACTTCTAACCAATCCATATTATCAGTAAATCCTAGTCAATTAACACGGGCAAATTTATGTAGAAAAATGGGTCACGTTAACCCATGATCACCCGAAACTCAGTATATTATGTGTATATTCTTAAAAAATATATCTACATGAGACTGAAGGAACCCATGGTCAAATGAGACTGAATGGTGCACTGGTTAAGCACTGGGTTTAATTCCTTAAGGTAGAGGGATCGAATCCAACTTGTTGCACTTTTGTGTCTCTTTTCCTTTTAATTTTTAAAGTAGCCTTTAAAAGCAATGGTGCGTCCATCCTTTTGAAATCCTGGATTCGCCTATGATTATTAACAGACTCCAAAAGTTTCAACAAACACTTATCGGGGGCAGAGGTGGGGGTGGGGGTGCAAGGAGGTCCAATTGAACCCTCTTTGTTGTAAAATATACGATATAAATAGGGCAAGAAAGTTTCTTTTTGGCATATATATACATTGTTGAATCCCCTTAGTATAAGATTTTTTTTCGAATTCCTAGCTCCACCACTTACACTTATTAGTCAATAATATCAAAAGATCTTTATTATGAAAACGACCATAAAAATGATAAAAAGAAACTCTGACATTGTAAGTCGATCATTGAACATTGACAATCAAATACAAGTAACAGGCAAACATCATTCAGAATTTTCAACAACAAACACCACAAGACCAACACATCCTTCAGTATAATCTAACAGTCAATATAGAAATATTAAGGAGATAAGAGTGATGAGAACTTACTCCAAGCTCGACTTCCTTCTTCTTTGAAGCTTCACCTAATTTACAAAATTCAAACCAAAGATCTTCAACTCATTACCATCCAATATATACAATAAATACATACAACATCTCAAAAGAAAAATAAAATCAGACACAATCCAGATCTTATATCTCCACACACACACACACACACACACACACACACATATGTATATATCAATCGTTCAACTCTATAGTTCAAGCCAATGACAGCAAGGTAAATAGTAGGAGAAAGATGTTTAATAATACAAGTGTGCCAAATTCAGAGCTAAAATGTCGAAGATATGTGCACACACACACATATGTAGATATTAATCGTTCAACTCTATAGTTCAAGCCAATGACAGTAAAGTAACTAAGTAGTAGGACAATAGATGTGAATAATACAAAAGTACCAAATTCAGAGCTTTAATGTCGAAGAAACACACACACACACACACACACACACACACATATGTATATATTAATCGTTCAAATCTATAGTTCAAGCCAATGACAGTGAGGTAAAAAGTATGAGAAAGATGTGAATAATACTAGTGTATCAAATTCAGAGCTAAAATGTCGAAGACACACACATGTATATATTAATCATTCAACTCTATAGTTCAAGCCAATGATAGTATGAGAAAATACTAGCGTATCAAATTCAGAGCTAAAATGTCGAAGATACACACAAAAAAAAAAAAAAAAACACACACACACACACATATGTATATATTAATCCGTTCAACTCTAAAATTCAAGCCAATGACAGTGAGGTAAATAGTTGGAGATAAATGTTTAATAGTAATACAAATTACCAAATTCAGAGCTAAAATGTCGAAGATACAGTGCAACGGAAGGACGAACTATCTCCGACGAACATTTCGGAGGGTATAGGGATGGGGTTAGAGTTCGGAGCTGCGAAGGGAGTCTTCTCCACATTTCTTCTAGAACAATCTATCTACGCTTATAGGTGTGACGGGGATCAAATACAGAATCGCCGGTGAACGGCGGAGGTGGTGGAAATTGAAAGGTGTGTGAGGGTTTCAGAAACAGTAGCGTTTGGGGTTTTACACGAATATATTTTCTTAAAGAATTTTCTCCAAAAATAAATTATAGTGTGCACTAAAATTATTACAAATAGATTTCTTCATAAACATTTTGATATTATATAGATTAATAGCATGTTTGGCGAAACTTATTTTTCTCAAAAAACAAATCTTATTTTTAAAAATTGAGGTTTTTGGCTAAGTTTTTCAAAGAAAATAAATATTTTTTAGAGTAGCAAAAGCTGTTTTTTTGAGAAAAATACACTAAGAAATATTTTTAAACGTTTGGTCAAATACTAATTGCTGCTCAAAATATATTTTTAAATTAATTGGTCAAACATAAATTGTTTCTCATCTAAAAAAAACTTTTTAAAAAATTGACCAAACAGGATATAAGTTCATACGTAATTAATTTACAACACTCAAGTTGATAAGTTTTCATAATACAAGAATTGAAATAGTGCACATGAATTATCAGAATACTCTTCCTTAAGTTGATAATTTAGTTATACAAGAAATGGTAGTGCATGAATTATTATTATGCTATTAATGATAATATTGGGAGTATTATGAGGAGAATATAAATATAGGGTTATTATACAGTGAATAAATACTGCAAAAATTGTTATATAATAAATAAATAATAGGAGAATTATTATTTAAGAATTATCTATTGTAATAGTATTATTTGTCTCTATATGCTCTCTCATCCATGTATTGCTAAATATATAGTATATTATTTATCTCACCTTCTATCTTGCATAAAATTATACTACGTGATAAGCACATCACTTATACCTAAAGTAAATATTAATTATTTGATATTTACAACAAAGGTTATATTTTTGGTGAGAAAATTTATCCTTAAAAGATGAATAATCCACACGTGGTGTTCATTGACTTGGAGATATCATATGATTTGATGGTAATAAAAATGAAAGGAACTCCGATTAAATATATAAACATCATAAATGACATGTAAACATAAAAATAATAATAGAAGATACAACTGAATTATCCACAGCGAGTTTACACAAGAGATAGGCATTTAACTCATACTTACCTTAAATCTCAGTGTATAGAACTTGTAGTTCATACCAATAGAAAGTATATAGAACTTGTAGTTCATTACAAAATTTTTTGTCTAATATTGGCTTAAGATGAATTTAAATGGAGAAACGTGATCATTGAAAATTCGTACAACCGACCCCAACCAACTTGTTTGGAACGGATACGTAGTTATTGTTTAATCATCCAATATCTAAAACTCACTGGCCTGACTAACTTGAATTCGTGTCTGATAGAGCATCTAAGGGGTAAAACCTCCATAGCACCTCCTCTCTTACTGAGTTTAACAATAACTTGAACATTTAACCATAGATTGATTCCATTGAAATCATATAACAAGGCAATGTTAGAAAAGAGAAGAACTTCATTCAGTCTTGTGCATCTTAAAATACAATCAAGCTAAGATTAAGGAGATGAATGTTATATGCAGGTCTGCAATCACTTCAAGTTCAAATGGGGCTAATCTTCTTTCACTATATTCACTAATGAAACAAAAAGATCAAAGAAGAAAAGTAAAAGAAAAATTAAGAACTAGCATTGATCAGCTCCTTGGTTGCTGCTGGAACCATATGTTGAGGCTGCAATCAAAAAGTTGAAATATCAAATTACACTAGTGAATAATGAAATTTACAGTGCCGGAGCGTGTTAATGTAGCTTTCAAGGACAATTGACATATGATTATACATGTATCGACGAGGATAGCAAGAGACAAACTTATAGGCGGATCCAGGATAAGAACTTTATGGGTTCGAGTTCAAAATTCTACCACAACTTATTTGATATACGGTTCAGAATCTATTATTTACTTTTTTTTACGGGATGTTTTAACACATGCAGGATCCGATAGTATACACTACATCCACCCCTGGCGAAAATACTGGAAAATAAATACTTAAAATGAATAACACAGCAGAATAGAAGTTCTGTCCAGCATCAGAAGGAACATAGAAGTGCTACCTTATCTCTTTACCTTGTACCAAAATCTCATTTCAAAATTTATTGCAGTTGATAAAGTTTGACTAAGAATTCTTCCAAAAATCTTTTACAGCTATTAAAAAGAGATTTTTCTTCTCACTTTGTAAAAGATAAACGAAAACTTGCTCCTCTTTAGCATAAATCTTGTTTATAATTTTTGAAACTGGTAACTATCTAAATCTTGTTTATAATTAAACTACATGATTGCAAAACAAGAGAAATATGAACATAAGGTTCATGGTTAGAACAGCCACTACCGAGTTTCTAAGTGTTTATCTAATCTTTCGCGTTTCTACATTACAAGTTGCAAGTAAGCAGTAGCAATCAAAATGGACGATTAAGATGGTTATGTTATAGGTTATAGGCTTGAAGATGTCAAATCCATTACTTACCGGAGCTAATTCTTCCTCATGCTTTGGAATAAAAGCAGTATCAACTTTCCCGTTCTTAAAGTCCTGTCGAACAACGGACACAAAGCAAAATTAGGTTCGTCAAAATCTTCTAAGTCGGTACACACGTTAAGAACATGGCAGTCCACCTACCTCGATATCAAGGATGAGTTTGTGATATTCTATTGTGGTAGGAACTCCTGTCAAAAGAAAATGTAACTTTAGACAGAGCAGATACATAAATCGAGAGGTAAACGAGACTTAAGAGAATACCACGGCACGCGCAGAAAAGTATTAACATCCTATACGAATGCCAAAGTCCTTGCCTGTGGCAGCTATTGCTTGACTTATGAGAATATGAATGACAAAAGAAGATTGGCCACAAAGAAAAAGGACCAAATGAAAGACAGGCGATGAGAATCTCATTAGATAAGGTTCGACAGAGGACAGACAAAAATGGGCAAATCCCAATTTGAGTGCTGCGTGGATTTTAAAACTCTCATGGGAACTTAAAGGACCAACTCTACTTTCCAATGCAAATAAGCACTCATAAATTCAGGAAACCTGCTGAAGGTTGGTCTTACCAGTAATAATGGTGTCATTAAGTGCTCTTTTCATGCGCTCAATAGCCTTCTCACGGGTCGGAGCCCATACGATGAGCTGCAACAGTTTTTAAAATTTTTTTGGGGAAAAAGAAGATATATTAATAGAAGGAACAAGGAAAACAAGCTGCAGCAAAGATCATCACAACAACAAAATCTGTAGTCTCAAAACTTTATCTATTTTCTGTTTTGTTTGGGAAATTTTTTGCCTTTACTTTGAATCTGCATACATCTCTAAGCGAAACTTAGTTGGTGATAAATAAAACATGAAAAACACATATCTTGCATAAAATTTACTACCGCACAAATGTACTTTTGGTTTTAAACACTCATTTGCTGGTTTAAGCAAACACGTGTACCAACATCCATGGTTTCTGCTGGACTTTGTAGCAATTGTACTTGGATAATTCGAAATGGGAAAAGCATTAAGCAGCGACTTAAGAAAAGATTAGTGACCTCCCAAGTGCTCTCACAGTACATGTCCCTAAAACAATGTAAGAGAGGGTCGGGGTCCATGGAGAATGGGACAGGTAAAGAGAAAGAAATCCACCTTTCCAAGCAGGGAATCGTAGCTAGGTGGAACCACATAGTCAGGATAAACGTGGCTATCCATACGTGTAAATGGACCTCCAGCTGGCAAATATGAAGTGATTCTCCCTATTCATGAAGAAAACAAGCTTCAGTTTCCAAATATATCAGGTTAAACGCAAACCAGCAAAAGTAATGTCTATTCCGATTTTGAATCTAGCTTCCATCAAGTAAAACAAAATATATCCAACAAAGTGCAATTCGGTTATATAAATTGTAAATGTTCTGACTCCAGATCAGAAGGTTGCGTGTTTGATTCACGTCGGGTCCAATTCCCATTCTTTCTCCACTTGTGGGATTACAATGGGTATGTATTTTTCTTCTCACAAGTTTCACTTTAATGCAGATGCTTTCCAGTGTAATTTTAAGAACTCGTTGAACAGAAATTTCTTCTTGAAATGTTTAAATCGGGGTAAATTACACCATAATAGGCAAGGAACAGTGGTAAGAGAAATTAGGAAGTCATCAGCTACCTATCGTCTCTATACTAACTGAAATTAATAGTAAAGACGTTAATTATATCTATATTGCTATGGCATTTGCACATTTATCTCTGGCAGCATTCACATGCAGGGATCAATTTTACCTTAACTAAAACATCTAAGAATTCTTCTAGTGTCATGTACGCCACTCTGAAAACGTAGAGTGATTCGCTTACCCAGGCAGATTGGTATCAGGGTGAAGTACGATTCGACCTTAACTTGCAAATAATTTGACAGAGTTTGCCTTGAAGGTCATTAATCATGATATAAACGAAAAAAGTATTGTACCGACAGAAAATTCAATAATACCTGGCCCAGGTCTGAAATTTTTGAAAGCATCTTCTGCGTTTATACGACATTCAATTGAATGTCCTCTAAGCACAATATCCTCCTGTAAGCAACAACAACAACAACAACATACCCAGTGAAATCCTCCTGTAAGCAAGAAAAGAGAAATAAACAAAAGGAACGAATTAATCTTAGTTCTGTTTTTGGCAATCTTAAAAGATATATTACTCCTCTAAAATAAAAAAAAATGGTCATCTCTTCTCTGTTTCTCTATCAACATTATATAATTCAAAGCAATAAACAGGACCCTTTTCTATACATTACAAAATTACTTTTATACACCCAAATTACTAAGAATTTAACCTTCAAATGGTGGAATGACTTACTCATGCAACTTACTTTATGCAATACAGAATTTTTTGAACTCTCATCATGACAATGTGCAAGTCAAAACACAACCTTCCATTGAAATGATTAGTAACTCATTTCCTTGTCCATCTTTTTCCAGAAACAGAAGTCCAATTTAAAAGAAAAATTGATTCTTCTCCGTTACCTGTTTGTATCGGAGCTTTTCTCCCATAGCCACGCGGATCTGTTCCTCTATCAGATCAACAGAGGATATCATTTCTGTCACTGGATGCTCTACCTAGATATTCAGCAAATTGACATATATTACATTATTTGCTAAAAAAAATTAAAAGAAAAAGACAGATTACATTGTTATCATTGAACTTCCATCTATCTGCAAATAGGGGTGTCAAATGGGCGGTTGGGCTGAATTTGGGAGGGTTAAAATGGACTAAGTTAATAAATGGGCGGGTTATTGAACCCCCCAAAAGTTACTTGGCTGAAACGGGTTGGGCTAAAAAGCGGGTCATAACCCAACCCGCCCTATTCTTACTACGTTTTAATTTTTTTGGTTTGTCCTTTTATAAATTTTTAGCATCTAATAAAAATACTTTTTTCTTTATTATGACTATATATAACATATCAAATAAAAAAATGTCTTTTTGAAAATATCTTGACAGAATTTCTCATGGGTCAATTCGGGCTAAATATCAGCCCAATTTTTTGATGAGCTGAAATGGGTTGGGCTGAAATGGCCTGAGCTAATAAATGGGCGGGTCAATGACCAGCCCAAATTTTGCCACCCCTATCTGTAAAGCCTAAATCTTGAACAGAGCTTCTTTCACCTGAATACGAGTGTTCATTTCCATGAAGTAAAAGGAACCTCTCTCATCCAATAGGAACTCTACGGTACCAACACCAATGTAACCTATGGATGCTGCTGCTGCAACAGCTGCATCACCCATGGCTTTCCTCAGCTCTGGTGTCAAGGCAGGGGAGGGTGCTTCCTCCAGCAACTTCTGGTTTCTTCTCTGCACAAATAAGCCATTTCAAAGATGCAGTTTGTTAGTGTATGCCACCTGACCTACCAAGAATACTTACTAACATACCTTAACAATGTAATAAATTCCTTAAACATAATTAATCAATAAAGACAGGAGTGTCTGACCATTCAACCAACCATGTTTGACAACAAAACAAAGCATCCCCAATGACTAACAGAATTTTATAATCATATAGGGCAGCCCGGTGCACTAAGCTCCCGCTATGCGCGGGGTCCGGGGAAGGGCCGGACCACAAGGGTCTATTGTATGCAGTCTTACCTCACATTTCTGCAAGAGGTTGTTTCCACGGCGTGATCATGTAAATCACAAAAATGTAGAATAACATAAATAGATATTTGTTTAACATTGTACAAACCTGAATACTGCAATCACGCTCTCCAAAGTGTACAACATTACTATACTTGTCCGCCAAAACCTGCATATAGCATGAAGCTGTGAATCAGTATATTTAAATAAAAAATTTAAGGAATATTAACTGTATAATTCAATGACCATGGTAAAACCAATAAGGATTACCACCTATAAGCCGATAAACTATATACAATGCATTCAAGCAGTAAACCAGGACTATACATTGTTCTGCATGAGATTGATTAAAGATGATACTTTAGAAAGAGAAGTGCACTTTCTAACGGTCATCTATTTAACGTTTATCACATGTGGATGCTAAGCGCAAAAGATGCAACTTAGCTCCTCACCGGATTCAATTAACAACAAATTGAAATCAAGATAGGTTGAATTATAGATAAAATAGAAACAAAGAAGGATCTCAGGCTAGCCAAAAGTAAAGGACGATGAGTAGAAAAGGATCAGGAACCAGAACTAGTTTGTTGCTTCCATCTCCCTCTTTTACAAACCGATTTGCTCCTGGAGCTTTTAATATCAATATATAAAACCATGATACATTAACACATTGTTAATGGCATACTAGTACTTTTCCTTCTCTTCCCTAGGAACCATGACAAAGCTTTAAAACAATAATCATTATCATGTGCCCCTCTTGTATATCTTCCTTCATTACCTTAAGTACTAGTAAGATTAATTAATAGGTCTATCTAGCAAAAAAAACATTAATTAATAGTTAACAAGTGTCAAATGTCACCATATGTCTAGCACCTACTACTAAATCAGATAAGGAAAGACACTGGTACTGTCCTGATTCTGCATCTCATTGCACAATTCACCACTGGATGACAATTTTAGATGTTATGTTTAACATATATAGTGTCTGTGTATTGTAGAAGTTGTTAAAATGACAAAAATGGTCCCTTATGTTTGAGAATAGGTTCAAAATAGACCCTTAAGTATGCACTAAACAGTTTTGGTCCTTTAAGTTTGCCAAAAGTTAACACTTCTAGTCTCCGTCAAATATTTACCGAACTAATTCTGTTAGATTTGACAGGAACTATGGAAAAAAAGGAAATTAGCAGGAACTCACATTTAGAGGTGCAATTTTTGTAGTTTCTGCTACTTTTATTTATTTCTAGAGTATGGTACAGCTTTTTGAGGTGTAATTTATGCTATTTTTTTGGTATCTAATGCAGTTTTTTGTGTTGCAAATTTTAGGATTTGATGGGACTTTCTTGATGTTCCGTTTATGGTTAAATTTTTCTTCCATTGTTTCCCTCAAATCTAGCGAATATAAATTGTTAAATATTTGACGGAGACTACAAGTGTAAAGTTCCGGCAAACTTAAAGGCCAAAAACTGTTCATTGTTCATTGCATACTTGAAGGCTATTTTAAACCTACCTCAAATATAAGGGACCATTTCTATCATTTTCTTGTGATTATTGCACCAATAGAAAAGCGTTTTTTCTTTTCTAAGATATTTTGTCAAATATATAGAGGGGTGATTTTGACATCGGAAAATCTTAGAAGGCGGAAGGTTGTCTGCGTTAGTTGGTGTTACATGTGCAAGGAGGGGAACGAGGACGTGGATCACCTTCTTCTACATTGCGGGTTTACCATGAGATTATGGTGGGATATGTTTAGGTTCACACACATTGGGTAATGCCAAGAACTGAGAAAGATTTGATGTTCAGTTGGAAGAGTTGGAAGAGCGGGAGGAGGAGAAGACGAAGGGCTTGGAACATGGTACCGAGAAATAGGAGAGCTTTTGAAGGAGTAGAGTCGAGTTTCTCTCAGTTGAGGAGCCTCCGCTCACTTATTTTCTTTGGGTGTAAACAGAAAATTCCTTGTTGTATAAAGGATTGGGTGGAGTTTGTACAGATTCATATTTTGTAGATTCTAGAGCTATCAATATGGGCTAAGGCACGTGGGCTGACCCAACCCAGCCCGTAATTTGATAGGGTTGGGCTTGAATTTTTGGAGCCCATTTAACAACGGGGTTTTTTAGCCCAGCCTGAGTAAGCCCACTGGCCTGTGGGCCAATAAAAAAAATTAATTAAAATTTTAATAAATAGAAAGGCAATGCAGATGTTAAGACAACCTTGTCACAAGTAGATTTAGATGTGCTTGATAAAGATGATGTGTTGGTGTTGGATACGTCATAAGTGTCATGGAAGTTTTTTTGAGAAGTTTATTTTTACTATAAAATGGATGCAATATTGTCATTTTCTTTTGCGTTTTAATAAGATCTATTGGAACAAAGCTAGGTTAATATTCCTATTTAGCTATTTGTATTGCTACTCATTAACTGTTTATTTTGCTATTAATATCTCTATTTGGTCCGAGTGGTATCAATTATTAATATGTTAAGTGTTAACAATGTCAAAAGTTATTCAGTTTGGCAGAGGGTTTGGTCCTAGAAGATCATTTTCTTGTTCAGAATATTTGCACAGAATGATAGAAATTTCATACCAAAGCGATACAATCAAATCTTTACTTGAAGCAAAACTTAATAAGCATTATTAGAATCATTTTATTTGTGGATTTGAGACTTGGTTAGCAAGTAATTCTAAGACTTCATAAAAGACATGGAATTGGTAGACCATCAGCTTAAGGGAGGATGTTTTACTTGGTATAAGGGTGATAACCGTAGAACGGCATCCAGAATTGATAGGATACTCTTCTCACATGATTGGGATGATAAGTTCATAAACATCAAGCAATCTCTGTTGCAAAGATAGGAATCAGATCACTTCCCAATTGAGCTGCAGTGTGGAATGTGGGAGCACAACAAGTCCTATTTTAAATTTGAAAAATGGTGGCTAAATACTGATGGGTTTGTAGAAAGAATCAGGGGCGGGTGGAGCTCATTTGTCTTTACAGGCAAACCTGACTTCATTCTGGCCTATAAACTCAAAGCTTTAAAAGACAGGTTGAAAGACCAAGGAAACCTAGGAGCTCAAAAGACTCATATTCTGAGTCAATTGGCTTCAATAGATGATGTGGCAGTGAATAGAGTACTTATAGAGGGAGAATCAGTGTTGAAGGCTTATCTATTAATGGAATATGAAAAACATCTCAAAAATGAAGAAATTGAATGGAGACAAAGATCTAGGGCTCTTTGGATTAAAGAAGGGGGCAGGAACACCAGGTTCTTTCATAAGATGGCCAATTCACATAAGAGATACAACAACATTGATCATCGGGAGATAGAAGGAGAAACAGTGGAAGATCCAACAAGGATAAAGGAGGAGATTATTGATTTTTATCAGAGTTTGTACTCTGAGTCTACAGAATGGAGGCCTTCATGCAACCTAATTAATTGTCCAGTGATTAGTGAAGAAGAAAAAAGCAGCTATACAAGGGGATTTTGAAGAACAAGAGGTGCTCTCATGTCTGAAAATGTGTGCCATGACAAAGCTCCTGGTCCTAATGGCTACACAATGGGTTTTCTTATCAAATGTTGGGATGTGTTGAAGCTAGATATCATGGCCACTTTTCAAAATTTCCACTCTAATGGAATTTTTGAGAAAAGTCTCAATGCTACTTACATTGCCTTAATCCCAAAGAAAACAGGTGCCAAGGAGTTGAGAGATTTCAGACCCATTAGCCTTATAGGCAGTATCTATAAACTGATCTCTAAG